>BOPP01000014.1:13469660-13580847 GCA_017312745.1 Gryllus bimaculatus | reverse complement strand
AAGAAAAGGGAGGAATTTAAAAACAAAAACGCCGTAAAGAGACCAGAAAATACGGTCGTAGAGCCCCTTCGACTTTTATGAGAAAGATCCTTTTTTGCAGAATAACAAGATGATAAAATAAGGAACGAAGTGGTGTGGGAAAGAAGCTTGGGTTTTCCGACAACTATAACCAGAAGACTAAGAAACAAAGCTCTTCAAATGGTAATGGACATGTCAGAGGATGCGAAATGAAGAGATGGCCAAACAACTTATAAAATTGGATACCTGAAAGAAGCGTAGAAAGAGGTTAAGACCTGGTTTAACCTGGAAGAAATATATATACGAAGTTATGGAGGAGAAAGGATTGGAAGAGGGTCAATGGGAGTACCGAGAATTATGGAAATCGAAAGCGGCAAACTCTAAGGGGTAGAAACCGTCGAAGAAGAAGAAGATTATTAGTTGGTGCTGTAGTCTTTTTAATAATGTCTTTAAATATGTAGCTTTTGTTTTATTACGTGCATTTACAACCTGGTTTATTTTCTTCATCTAAATTTATTTTCTTTTTCTGGAATTAAATTAAACTGTTCTAAGCAAAGTGATAGTAAGTAACTTCTTATTTAGATTACTGTTTCTTCATTCAGTTTTCAGATTTTTGAGACAGAAATGATTCAGTTTTCAATCCAACATAATTTACTACATGATGTTGCTAGACTGTAATGTGTAAACTGTTTGTCATTTGAGGATCTTTATTCAGTAGAAAGCTTGCATTAAAGTGTGTCATGATCTGTCAGGATATAATGTAAAGATTCTCTTCAATAAGATTCAACTCTACAATAACTTACATAACTTTCAAATGAGACTAGTTTAATGAACAAGATTATCTCAGGATTTCAAATTTCTAATTGTACATTTATATTGAATTTAAAAGTACAGTAGACTGGTTATAGTGAACTTCTGGGGAGTAACATTTTTGTTTTACTATATCCAATAATGTCAAAATTAAATAGAATTTCTCCATAACAAATTGTGTTATTAAAATTAGAGATACAGCAAAATACACTAACAACATGATCTAAAAAATTTCAATATCTTTATTTGTCTTTAAAAAATCAATTATTTTCAATTGTTTGCTTCGTACTTTTTTTATTGGGAATTTCTCTAGATTCTTCTCCAGAGTTCGTGCTGTACTTATTTCTGCATTGTCTTAAGTGTCTAAGTATCGTAATGCAAACTTGACATCCTTCAATGCCTTTTGGTCTGTTGGAACACTGTGTATGAAATTATGATAAATAATTTAAATTAAATATAGAAGCCAATAACAGATTTGCATAGACATGAAGACATCCAGCTCCTGAATGTTCACTCATTCCAAAAATGTTAATACATTCTTGTCACTCACAATTTCATTCTAATAAGTAGGTGTAATGTCTTCTTCAACAAGAGTTTTTTTACGCCGCCTTGTAAATTATACTTAATTATTTGTGGTAGCTCCAGAAATGTTATATTTGAACGATAAGATTAGAGCATATTTTGAATGTTGCTTGGCGGAAACTAAGCAATGTAATACATATGCCAGTGCAATACTGTATTGACTGTTTGCTTATAGAGCTTAATCATAGTTGTGAAACTTACAAATATGTAGACTTTTAATTTCCAAAAGGTAGAAATATTGCAAAGAAAAAAGGAAGTAGTATCTATGTAGAAAAGTAACATGTGCTTATTTACCGGAGAGTCTTTCATTGACGCAACGCGTCTCGAAGCCCCGCGGGTGTTGAGCGCTTTGCGCTTCCGGAGTAATCCTCCGTTAATTCATACAAGTCATGTCTGTCGCGTCTCGTCGCAGTCAGTTTTCAAGAGGGCCGCCAAGTAGCATTGCGCATACACGCCCCTGCATCTCTACTACAAGTTTACTGCGTCACTTCCCCAAAATATTTAGGCACTATGTTTCCAAAACTTCTTCCTATGAAATTCTCAAGATAATCGGTAAACTAAAAAATAAATATTCGGCCGGTTTTGATTAATTTGTTAAAGGTTTGCGCGCCCGCCATTATACACCCGTTTACTCACATATTTAATGTACCCTTATGCACAGGAATTTTTCCAGATATTTGTATAAGAGCTAAGATTATGTTGCTTTTCAAGAAAGGCAACAAAAATGAAATTCAAAGTTACAGGCCAATATCACTTTTGTTATTTTTTTTTTCAAAAATATTACAGAGGCTTTTTTACATACGAATAGAAACATTTCTTAGTAAACACGACGCGTTTTCAGATTGCTAACATGGGTTTCGAAAATAAAAATCTACGGAAACAGCCTTATTTTCGTTTTTCAAAGATGTCTCATCCATGGATCAGAAGCATCTATTGGAATATTTTTAGATCTTTCAAAAGCTTTTGATGTCATTGATCATAACATTTTATTCTCAAAATTCCCTTCGTATGGAAATCGTGGTGTTGCTCTAGATTGGTTATGTTCGCACCTTAAACAATGATCTCAGAGAGTAGAAATACCTTACTGGAATAATGGAACTTTATGTACACACCTTTCTGATTTCTGATTCTTTGTCAATTGCATGTGGAGTCCCGACGGGATCGATTTTAGGCCCTATTCTCTTTCTACTACTCGTAAACATAACATTTATTCAGTCACATATACAATTACAATCGTGTATGACGAGTCAAATACATATTATATATATATATATATATATATATATATATATATATATATATATATATATATATATATATACATATATATATATATATATAGAGAGAGAGAGAGAGAGAGAGAGTACAATCGCATATATCTTGAGTGCAGCGAGTGAAGTTACTTTTATTGTCCAGAAGCAAAACAAGGGGCCATCTCAGCATTTGCTCAAAGGACTAGGGAAATTGGACTAATTGCGGCGGCGATGGTGTAACGGTTAGCGTACTGGACTGTTGTACCCAAGTTGGCGGGTTCAAACGATCGAAGCCGTGGATTTTTAAGGGCGAAAAAAATCCTTCGTACGCCTTCCTTCGGAGGGGAAGTAAAGCCGGCTGTCCCATGTTCGTAGATTTACTTGCATGTAAAAGATCCTCAAGCCTAAATGACGCCTCTGAGCTAAATTCAAATCGCCTGTTTCTCGCCCAAGAAATACCTCCTTTCTCTCCTAGTTGGTGAAAGGAGCGTAGCGAAATTTGCGTGGTCAGACGGAAGAGCGGGCCTGATGGCCCGAGTCTCGCCACGTAAAATAAGGCAAATTCAATTCAATTCAATTCAATTCAATTCAAAAAAAGATGGAGTCATTGGCCTAGATATTATACTACAATACTTCTTACAGACATTAAGATAATACATGGTAGGTAATTATGCCCATGACGATTACAAACGGAAGAACAGTTCTGTTTGCGGATACGAATGTTCTTTGCGATAAAGAAACAGTACATTGTACAATATCGGAATTTCAAATTGGTTTCGTAATAAAAAACTAATAGTAAATGAAAAGAAAACTGTTTCAATGCACTGCACTTCATTGAAAATGAACAGTGTGTCATTGACCGATGATAAGGTAACAAAATTTTTAGGCCTTTCAGTTCAGTCAACCCTTAAATGGAAAGTTCATTTAAATTAATTGAACACCAAATTAAGTTCTTTATGCTACGCTTTCAGAATTCTTTCAAATTCAGTCAGTCTCCACACTGCTCGTGTGTATTTCGCGAATGTTCCTTCCCGCCTGAGATATGGCATACTATCCTGGGGAAATACGTCTTATAGCTTCCAGACTTTTAGATTACAAAACTAATTGTGCGAATAATGAACAAAATCCATCTACGTGATTCTTGAAGTTTCTTTTTATTAATATTGGTATTTAACCAGTACCTTGTCTCTTGATATATGAATCAGTGGTTTGTGTCAAAAACGACTTACTTAAGGGCGGGAATATATTTTCAGCAAACGCCGTTGTCTATAGCTACAACACTCGACGTAGTAATCATATTCATCAGGTGACAGTATCAACAGCTCGCTACAAAAAATTCACATATAATACATTTACATTATTTTACACCACCTTGCCAGGTGACATTAAAGGTTAAATTCGATACAAAAGTTTAACTCCTAAGTAAAATAGTTTCTCTTCTACAACTGTTTCTATACAATTAGAGACTATAACGAGCGTCCAAAAGAAAATAAATATTAATTTTAACAATGACATTTAATATATTCTATACCATTTGGATTGCATAATTGTAAAGAACTTGTAACAAGTTTGGTACTTCCGGATCAATGATCCCCATCTCGATCAGGTTTTCATCCAATTTCCCTGATCCTCGTGCAAATGCTGATATGGCCCCTTGTTTTGCTTCTGGACACATGTGTAACTTCAAATTAACTTCTGCCCCAATCATGTCCGACAGTTTTTAACTGTGTTTGGCGTAAGTAAATAAATACTCAGCGACCAGAATTGGGAAGGAATTAGGATAGGGGTAGGGTTTAGAACAGGTCACAGGGGTTGAATTAGCCGATGTGAAGCAAGCAAGCACCTTTTATAGTAACCAATTTCACATGAGGTTCTACGGGAATTGAACCCGGAACCTCAGTGGTGAAAGGCAAGCGACTTTGCCATTGAGCCATGAGAAGGTTACTTGAAGCAATCAACTTGCGATGATTTGTTGTCGCGGAGGCGATAAGATTCGTTTTTGGTGATCATTCTAAATGTGATATCGCGACGTGTCAGAGCCTGTCAGTAAGCGTAATTGGTTTTAGCTTTAAATTTATTTGTGATGTAGGTGGGGTCATGTGCGTAGTAATCTGTGGCAACAGCGCATTGAACTGTCAGAGTCGCTAAAAAAAACGTATGTATCAGAGAATGCACTCAATGTCAAAAGGGAAAGCCTTTTCCCCATCTTCCATTGCCGCCATATTGTTCTGTATAATTTCTATTGGGCAAACGGTCAGCCAGTAGCGTAGAAGTAACAGGTATATTTGAAATAAACCAACTACTCGGGAACTTTAAAATCTCAATCCCATACTTCCCCCTTAGTTTATATAAATAAAACTATAAGGATTTATGGAAGAAAAATTCGAATTAGAGCAGTAAAGTTTATCCTTTATTGAGCATATTGATGCACAATTTCGCAATTTCATTACTATACTGCGATTTATTCAAGGTGCCCCTGGCAGGAATAAGCTGTTGCCAGATATATCCAATCGGGGGCTTGAACGTCACCATAGTGACGTCACTGACGTTCGAGCTCCCAATTGGATGAAACTGTCACCAGCTGATACCTGCCGGAGGCAGTCTTACATAAATCTCAGTATATAAACAATTTTGTATTACCCAATGCAATAAACACTTTGCACTAGCTCCAATGCAAAATTACTTGCATGTGAACATGCCAAATAATAATGCCAAATAAACATGCCAAATAAAAAAAAAGTATACTATGGAATACTCCATTATTACATAATATTATGCATGAACAGTGATGAAACAAATGAAAACATTACCTCACGTTTGTCCTCGAAAAACAAATAGTAATGATAAAAGTGCCATTTTATTTTGCTAGTTACAAAGGTAACACCACGAGGCCAATATTTCAGGTGTCCCAATCCTATGAGCAAAATAAATTCACTTTCACCATGTGTTTTTAAACAGTCTGCCTTTCGTTTTATTTTAATCCAGGAATACAAAACAATATGAACTATGTTACATTAAGAGTAACCTCATTAGTACCACCTTGCTTTCAAAGTTTTTTCTGAACATTTGAGCGTTATCCCACTTTTAGAACTAGTGCAAAAAATTGAACTCTTAGCATGCCTAAAAAAGTTTTAGTTAAGCAATATTTGACAAAATTAATTTACCCATTCCTATCTCACACATGCACAGTTCAGGGCAGTTCAAAGCACAGGGCAAAGGTGGGATCCATTGTCAAATTACTTTCACTTTTAAAACAAAAAGTGTGGAATGTAACAGGTCCAGCAATACTTATGCGCCACAATTTAATTCTGAAAATGGGTTGTCAAATTGCAAATATTTTTTAGCACCAGGAACCGAACAGTAGGATCAATTGTGCATGCTTAAAGAAGTCATCTCTGGAAGAGGATCTGAAAATCAAAAATAGTGTTAAGAAAGATACTATGTCCTCAAATGAATATTCTGAAAATAAATCTGTATTAAAAAAAGGTCTCTTCTAATCTAGCATCTAGTACTACGGAATTAGAAAGCAGGAATATCTTGCACCGAAGTCACAGATACATCTTGCAGAATGGCTTCGTGCACCTATTCAGTGGTACAGGGATCTGCAATTACCTACCACAAAAACATTTATTTTTTATTAACTACTAGCGGAACCCGGCAGACGCCCTGTCGTCCATCCCTTTCTCATTCCCTCTCCATATTTGTGTCTCTCTATCTTTCTTTTTGTATCTCTCTGCGTCTGTGTCTGCCTGTCTCTTGTACCAGTCTCCGGGGCGTTATTTCACAATCGCAGGGGCAGTCGCTCTTAATACTTCAGGGTGCTGCGGGTTGCGAAGAGAGCTTGAACAGGGGCGCCCAGGCATATGGCGATTCCCATCGTACTATGACTATATCATTCCCACCACACCCTTATGCAATTAGTTGACTAGGTTTTATCGGAATCGAATGAACGTAACGGCAAAGCATGAAGTACAAACAAAAACAAATTGTGTATATATATATATATATATATATATATATATATATATATATATATATATATATAAAAAAGATAATTTACTCTCAATTGAATGTATATTCACAGGAAAAGCTTACTATGAGAAACATTTATACGACCTTCGGGTGGCCTATTCATCTGCTGCACTTGATGTGGCAGCGTACTGAAGGGGACAAGAACCTGCATTAATCAACACCAAATTATTACCAATACATTATGCTTCCAAGAGCATGCTTCTATTTGCATTTTACGCACATACCTTACTGTATACGTACGTATATACGTCGTGTAGGGAACGTTTTGTAATAGTGCGGAAAATCGATTTCGAGATTTTCAAGGAAATACACTTTTTGAGGACCTCCTGGTGCCGAAAATGTGTTTTTTTTTTCAAAATGTTTCACACTACTAGAGCCGAAACCATAAGTAGAATTTTTTCCAAATTGAAGACACACCTGTCCATCTGGTTCGAGTCGAAGCTCAGAGATCTTGAAAAAAAATCTTTAAAATTTGGGGGTACTTGCTAAAAAATTGGGGGGTATGATTTTGAAAATTTTCTAAAACGCGGCTTTTTCTTTAAATTTCTTGTATGAATGAAGTATCATATACTTATAAAAATAGCATAGATTCGACTTTCACGGTTAATTCTGAATTTTCAAAAAAAATTGAAAGTATTATTTTTTCGGTGTCTTCCTACAACTGCAAAATTAAAAATAGATATTTTTCCTTCAAATTAAATTTGTTGTCAATAGCAAGTTATTTTATTACGGTTATGTACATTTTTTGAAAATTTTAGTAGTTATCGTGTAATATTTGCAATTTTAAAAATAACAAAAACTCAATTTGCTCAAAAACTTCTCCAATTTTTTTAAAAACCATTGGTAGGGATAGCACTAAATATACTCTATCAGATAAACATCAGTTGTTTGCTCCATTGTTGTTTTTTTTCAAAAATTACAAAAGTGTTTTTTTTTACTTGTCTTCCACATTCTTAATATTTAAATTAGCGGCGACTTGCTCACATTATGATATTGATGAGTACATTTACTTTTAATAATGTCACAAATTTTCTCAAAAACTCAACCGTTTTTTGTGAATACCAGCTGAAACTTTCGCATTTTCAGAAACGCTCAATCGCCATTTTCTCAAAAACGGCTCCAAATTTTTCCTTCAAATGTTTCGTACATATAGTGCTAATTGCACTCTGTAGTATGACATAAAGTTCATTTCTGGGTATTTTATGTCTTTTCAAAAATTACAGAAATATAATTTTTTTTATGATCTCTCACACCGTCAATATGCCCATTTAGCAATTTGTAAACATTGTTGTATTTGTGAGTTAATGTGCTTAAAATGAAATTTTTCGAAAAATAAAAACTGTTCTGTGAAAAAGAGCTTCAAATTTTGAATACACAGTAACGCGTGAGCCCGATTTTTACGGTTGACTGGATTTTCGAAAAATGCAAAAGTTTGAATTTTCCCGCAGCTTTATGCAAAACAAAAGATAGAGATTTTTCCTTCAAATTACATTTGTTGTCCATAATGTGTTCTTTCATTGAGGTCACGAACGTTTTTTGAAAATTGTAGTAATTTTCGCGCAATATTGCATGCAATATTTGCAGCTTTTAAAAATTACAAAAACAAGATTTTCTCAAAAATGGCTTCAAAGTTTGTCAACTTTGCGTTGGGATAATGCTAAATTCACTCTTAAGATGACATATTGATGTATTATTTTGTTTCTTCAAAAATTATAAAAATGTAATTTTTTGACTTGTCTCTCGTTCTTAATATTTATATTAGCGGCAATTTGTTCACATTGTTATGATTTAAATAATGTCACATAAAGTTTCTCGAAAACAACCTTTTTCAGTGAAAACTAGCTCAAAGTTCCGCATTTTCAAAAACGCCATTTTCCCTAAAACGGCTCCAAATTTTTCTTCTAACTTTCAAACGAATAGCCATATTTGCACACTTTAATATCACCTAAAGTTCGTTTCGGGGTGCTTTTTTTTCTCGAAAATTACACTGATATAATTTATTTGAAAGATCACTTGCGCTCTTCATATGCACATTTCCAGCAATTTGTAAAAAACATTGCATATGTGAGTTAAAATGATTTAAATGACTTCTAATAAAGTTTTTCGAGAATTCAAAATCTTTCTGTGAAAAAGAGCTTCAAATTTTGAGTTTACAGTAGGGCTCAAGCGCCATTTTCTTAAAAACAGCTCCAAAGTTTTCAAAGAAAATTGAAATTTTTTAATATTCTTAAAATAATATTTCTATTCTACTATTAGGAAACCGAAAAATTAGGAAAATTAAAAAAAAATATTTTGGTCGACGATAGATGTAGTATGTGGCAAGTTCGCATATGTACCCGAGGCCAAAAGAAATAGAAAAATAATTTTATTTTACGACGTGCCTACGCGATTTGGACGATTGATAGGGCTTTAGATTCAGGAAGCACATCGCGCTATAAGCTCACATATTTTTTTTTAATTTCTTCTCGGAACTATTCAAAAAAATTCAAAACTCGTTTTGCAATTTTTTTCAAAGGGCCATCTTAGCTTAATTTTATATTAAATACAAATCATTTGTCGTTTACTGATTGAAAATCGTACGGCTCGATATTGCGGATGACTTCCCTATGAAGTACACATTCTTTGCGGAAAGCGCATGAAGAAGACGAACGAGATTCCCGTCAACTTTGAGAAAGCTTGCGATATTCCATGCGCTCATCGTTTTAACGAAAGGAAGCACGCGCTACTTGAGCTAGACGCATGCGCAATATGGAACGGAAAGACGCATCATGCGGACGGCTTTAACACAAAGCAATGTAATTTCCTTTTAAAACGACTGATTTTCCAAACAAATCATCAGACAAACGTGGATAAATATGTAAATACACGTACTTCAAATACAAGAATTTAAATACTTGCCAACCCTGCTCATTACAAATCGTATAACCTTTGGTGCAAAAACTAAATATTTTTAAGCAAATATCAACGCAAATTTGACAATTATAACTGCTATTCATACAGGTAAATCATGTCCCAACAAAAGACTAATTCACAAAAATGAGATCCCGAGTCATTGTACGAGCATTCCAATCGGATATTCCCTGAAAGCTAACACTATTTCAAATAGGTTTTAATTAATTTCTAAAAGATTAATGTGTAAATGTATAACAAAAGACGAATGTAAGAAACCAACAAAATAATCTAATACATAAAAAACAATGTTTGTTGTTTTACACAAAAAACACTCATATTTTCACAAAATTGAGCATGATCTTAATTCAAGAACTATTTTTGATAAACACATTTCATTAAAAAATGTCTTTTCACAATTGTGGTTGTAAGGACACGCCATTCTAGTTGTAAGAAGGCGCCAAAATGTTTTGTTTGTTATTTTTATTTTTCGCAAAATCACACATTTTAATGAACACGGGAACTGAACCTTTCTCTTGAGCGTCCTTTATGCTAAGTTCTCAATTTAATCAAAGAACGTGGTGTACTTTTTAAGAAAAAGTTGTTTAAAAAATAAAAATTACCTAGGGCCGGTTTCACCAACCAGGATCAAATTCGTAGTTGATCCGAGTTTCGTGATCCTGATCCGCGGAGTCAAGGCCGACTTGATCCCTGTGCGTTTCACCAACGTTTTGAGACTTCTAAGTTAATCCGGATCCCATGATTCGTGAGCAGTCGCACAAATGCACGGTTGGCAACAATTTTGCAATGCATTGTGGGCATTCTCGCGGTCAGCTGTAGAAAATGGGTTGTTTTGATTTCATTTCGTTCCGTCTATGTGGTGTTTTTGTTCGGTGATAGATTCACCTGACGTTGGAAAGAATGCATAGACTACGCCCAATTTCTCTCCAGTTGAAAGAGAATTACTCGAAAGCTTAATGAGCAAATACAAAGAAAGTTTTAATGCTTGTTCTGACGTTTCAAAATAATCGCATCTTTTGGGGGTGTCTCTCCCCACAATAAATCTTCAATAACTTCATTATAATTATTATTATTATTATTATTATTATTGTTATTATTATTATTAATAGTCATTATTATTTATATTGAGTCACATTCGAAAACATACTCCATTTTTTCGACACAAATTAACCTAACAAGAACAAAAATTGAAAGTATTACTACACTAAAAAAAGTATTCAATAAAACTATCCCACGCCAATTGCAATACAGATATCGCAAAATGCTTTTTTACTAATGATACTTATAATTACACTAATTTGACGCCAAAATATATTTAAATTTTACTTCCCAATACCGAGAATTCTAAACTACAATTGTGTTAACCCTACTTTTATTTACAATACTATCTTAAAAAACACATTTGCTCAACAAATATTACGAGCAATCCTACTTCTTAGCGAATACTTCCATATCGAATCTAAGCCCAACTACATGTATTTACTTAAAAAATAAAGGAAAACTGGAATAGCTAGACGACCAAGACGAGAAATAACTCCTGATCTGGCCGTGATCCACCGCTCGGCGACGGATCAATTGCGAGTCAAATTTGATCCGAGTCAGGCACGTTGAGTCGTGTCAAGTGCGTGAAGAAACGTACAACGGGATCAAACTGAAGTTGATCCGGATCAACTGGGGATTCATAATTGCAGTTGTAGAAAGAATAATTGATTTTTTTCTATTTTCGAAATATCTAGGTTTTCAACCAACATGACACCTACATCCTTCCGACTATTAACCAACAAAATTTCATCAAAAACGATGGAACCGTTTTTGAGAAAATAATGTTCAAACAAAATTTAAAAATTGCCCATATTTCACGCAACATTTTGCAAAAAATACTCAAATATTTGAACAATTAAATATGACCTAATTTCAAAATCTATCTTTAAGGAACATATTTCATTACGGAAAAATCTCTATCTTTAATATTTAAGTTGTAGGAAGACGCCGAAAAAAATTTTGAATTTTCAATTTTCGAAAAATCAGTTTTCAACCAACATGACACTTGCGCCATTTTCTTAAACGCCCTTCAGATTATCCAACAACAAAATTTAATAAAAATAGATGGTGCCATTTTTTGTCTCTGAGGCTTCTTTTAGTGTAAAAAAACCTGTTTTAAATTCAAGGAGCGGCGACATCAGCCAGATCGAATGAGGAATATCAATTTTGGAGAAAATCGGCTGAACGGTTTTGCCCCTAGGGTTGTTCAGAGACAGATGGACGGACAGACGTTTTGCCGTCAATCGATTTTTCGGAATGAAGGACTCACAGGGATTCTGGCTACATCACGGGTTAGAGGAATTTTTTTCTAAATTTAAAATCTGCACTTATCCACTTTTCCGTTACCAGGGCCCTGTAATAGTGTTTAGGCCGAAAATTCGCCGTTTTTTCGCGTGTTACATAACTTTCTCTTCTTAAGAAGACCCTTCTTAAGCACAAGAAAGTAAAAAGTGAGGCATGCGATACTTATTTCTATGCAGCCTTATTTATGAGATTCAAACAAAGATATTGAGATAAGAGCTTCACAATTAAGAGGTCGATTGTGAAAGATACCGATAGCTGCTCATTCAGAAAGAGCCTTTCCTACACAATGAAGTTCATTGGTTGCGCTCTCATCTTTGTACTCATTTCATCAGGTAAATTACTTGTCCCTATATGAAGTAATGTGAGTTTAATTGTGCTTATTACAATTCAGCGTTATTGAATGTTTATATTATGTTAGCAAACGCTTTCCCGGATGGACGGATTGTGGGTGGAGTCGCCGCAAAACTCGGTAAGGAGCAGAAAAGAGATCATTTCTTTAGATATTTGTTGAGTATCAGTGTTCAGTGAGAATGTGTGTGTAGGGGATTACCCGTACATAGTGTCGATTCGTGAAGATGGAAACCACTTTTGCGGTGGAGCACTTATAACTTGGAGATGGATTTTGACTGCTGCTCACTGCCTTTGCGATGCCGAAATATCTGGACACCTCACGGTATTAATAAGAATGATTTTAACATTTTCCTACAATAACTTTTTAATGAAAAATCCTATTCATTAGACTAAATGTCCGTTCATTCAGGCACAGGCTGGTTTTATTGATCAAGACGCACCTGGAAATTGTTCCCAAGAGAAGGATGTAGTAGAAAGAATATGCCACGCCAATTATACACCGTACGTATTCGTGTACTTTAAAAAAGACTAATAACACTTTATTGTTTTTATAAATTGATACGGATGATCCTTATTTCCGCAGAGATCTAACTGACAATGATATTGGATTAGCAAAAGTAAACCCGGAATTTACCCTAAGCAAAACTGTGGACATCATTGCATTACCGTCAAGTGGCGCCTATGTCCTTCCCCGTTCGTATTAAATTGGGTAATGCAGTACCACATTTCTGTAAGTACATCCGAAAGACCTAATTAATATTCCAGACAACCATTTTCAGAGACTGCTGTTGTGAGCGGTTGGGGAGCGTTGACTGAGAATGGTGAAATGTCAAATATTCTCTATGAACTAAGAGTAAACATCTTTCCTTGGAATGAATGCAATGATATTTACATTGATGAATTCAGTGATCTTTTGATATGTGCTGGTTTTATGCAAGGAGGAAACGACACCTGTCAGGTGCGTACTATACAAATATTGCTTATTTAGTATTGCTTAAAGACGTCTCACTAGAAGATTCAAAACGTACCCAAGAAACAGGGCCTACCTTCGAAAGTATTTAACGATTATGATTAAACGAAGTAATTTTAATATATATATATATATATATATATATATATATATATATATATATATATATATATAATTTATTATTAACATACGCAACTAAGTATTTTTTAATATTTATTATATAAATTAAACTAAATTGTTAAATGTTTAAATAGTGGAACACAATTATATTCTCAAAGTAATGGGTTACTGTTCAAAGCTGCCTTCAAGAGAGGGTAAACACTCCGTTAATTTTCCCTGTTGTTCTGACACTGCCTTAGCTAAACTGATTATCAGGTTCAATTCATTTTTTGAATGACTCAATTTGCAAATATGATGCCTATCAATTCAATCTGTCATGAACAATGTTTCGCTTGAAATCATTAGACCAGAAAAATTCTGTCGCATTTCTCGTTGGAAACGTAGCCATGAATTTGAAATTAAATCTCCAGGGTCACAATAGTCTGAAAAACTGCGCTTATTTCCATATGTCACACGTGACTTGCACAGGAAATTGCGAAACTGGTTGGCTTGGTGATTTATATGGGTTTTTCCGATTTCCTCTTACAAAGATAAGAACAAGTAAATGGCCTCTTAAGTTCACAATATATCAAATCACGCTCTCCGCTAATTCATCTCTCCTGTTTATTTTACAATGCTGTACTCGCGAATGAAATAAAGCTGGTCAGATTTTCATATTTACACAGCAATAAGGCAAAATAAATTTAACTCGGTTATCTAGTGCTGATATTTTGACATGGTCTAGTAGGGCTCCATTTTCAGGTGGATTGTAGGGAAACTAGTATTATCTTTATTAGATTTGAAAAATGATACGTTTAACACGTAAACATATAATTCATTATAATATGTGCCATTCTATTGCACCACTAGTTACTTTCTCGTATACGTACGGGGTAATATATGAAATATAGAGAAAGTTATGTAATGCTGCGGAAAATTGATTTCGAGATTTCAAAGAAAATACACGTTTTGGGGTCTCCCAACACCGAAAACGTTTTTTTTTTTTTTTTTTTTCAAAACGACTGTCCTTCCGTCTGTCTGTGAACACCACTAGCTTCTAAACCAATCGTACAATTTCTTGAAAAATGGATATTCCTAGGTCGATCTGGCTTGACGCTGCTATTTTAAAAAACTTTCTTTAAACTTGGGGGTGGGACTTTACATTGACTTTTTCAAACATTTTCATTCAGAAATTTTCAAAAATGGCTCCAAACTTTTTCTTTACATTTATTGTAAGAATAGCGTGAAAACTTAAAAAAGGTGGCATACGTCCGATTTTCGCTGATTACTCATGTAGTTTTGAAAATTTGCAAAATATTGGAATTTGTTATGCGTCTTGCTATAACTACAAAATTGAATAAAGAGATTTTTCTTTCACCTGAAAATTGTTCTCCACATTCAGTTCTTTCAATAAAGTTAAGTACATTTTTTTAAAACTTTCAGTAGTTTTCGTGCAATATTATATGTACAATATTAAAAAATAACAAAAACAAAATTTTCTCGAGAAAGAATCCTTCAATTTTTTCTTTAAACTTTTTGTAGGGATAGTGCTAAATGCATTGTATGTGATGGTATAAACGCCATATTGCTCTATTCTCGTTTAAAAAAAGAATTTTTTGACTAGCCTCTTACATTGTTACTATTGACATTAGCGGCGATTTCTTCACGAGTACATTTGCTGTAAGTGATGTCTTTCGTAATGATGTGTTTGATGTAACCTTTTCGTACAAATTCAAAAGTTTTCCGTAAAAACGAGCTCAAACATGTCGCGTTCTCAAAAACACTCAAACACCATTTTCTCAAAAACAGCTCCCATTTTTCTTACAACTTGTAAGGATAGTGCTAATTGCTCTGGTTAAGATGACGTAAAATTAAGTTTACTCATATGCATTCTTTTGTTTGTTTAAAAATTCCACAAATGTATTTTTTAATGTCTCTAACGCCGTTAATGTACATTAATAGTGATTTGTATACATTATTGTATTTGTGACTGAAAGTGCTTCAAATGACTTCCGATGTAGTTTTTCGCAAACACAAAATATTCCTGGGAATAAGAACTTCATTTACACTAGAGCTTAAAATTTTTTTTTTAAAACGGCTCCATATTTTTCAACAAAAAATCCATATAGGACGAGGGGTTTCTTATCTTTAATATTTTAAAAGTAATATTTCGAATCTGTCAATAAAAAGCTAAAAAATTGAGAACATTTCAAAAAATGTATTTAGTGCGGCGATAGATGGCAGCTGCCAAGAGAATGGGGCAAGATCGTACAGCTAGCTCACACTAAGGAAACTAGAAAACAACTACGAGAATGTCTGTGCCATTCTGTAGCCCCAACAGTTTTTCAAATTGTCCGTCTATAAAACTCCACTCTCTTCCGTATCCTTCCATTTCCATAATAAGATGGACAGTGGTTAACGAAACATGATTATTTGTATAAATATTGTATAAAGGTAACTTCCCATGTACTTACAGAATATCAAGTAAAAACAAACTAGTTGTGTTACACAATGGCACAGACTCTCCCATGTTAGTTTTTTATTTCCTTTGGTCTCGGCTAGTTATCCGGACTTTCCACATACTCAGGTGCCATCTATTGCCACCCGAATACATTTTTTTGACTTTTTCTCAATGTTTCTGTTTCCTAATAGTAGAGCCGAAATATTCCTTTAAGAATATTAAAGAAGAGTAGAACCTGAAATCGTAGGCTTTCGCGGCCAGAGCCGAAGACGGTCAGCCAGTCCGGATTGCAGACCAGCCCCGATGTCTCTCAATTCACTCAAACCTCAAATGGAATGTACATATAACAAACTTAAACACCAAATTAAGTTCATTATGTTTCGCATTCAGAATTCTTTCAAATTCTGTCAGCCTTCATGAAGCTCGATGCGTGTATTGTGCAAATGTACAATCCCGCCTGCGATATGGCATAACATTCTGGGGAAACTCATCATGTAGTACTCATACCTTTAGATTGCAAAAGAAAATTATTCGAATAATGAAAAAATGCCATCCGCGTGATCCCTGCAAGCTTCCCTTCATTGAGCTTGGAATCGTATCATTGCCTTGCGTATTTATTAACGAATCTGTAATATTTGTCAAAAGTGATTTTCTTAACGGTGAGAACATATTTTCATACAATACTGATGTTTACAAGTACAACTCACGTCGTAGATATCATATTCAAGTGTCAGTATCAACAGCTCACTACCAGAAATCCACATACAATAAATGTACGTTACTTTACAACGCATTGCCAGATGACACTAAACTATTTAAGTCAGTTCACAAATTTAAGTTAAAAGTAAATTCTTTTCTGGTGCATAACTGTTTTTATACAATCAGAGACTGTATTAATTATCAAAAACAAAAATTATGTTTATTTTAACAAAACAGTGATATATTTAATTAGTTTACATTTGTATTGTATACGTTTTTTTAAAAAGACTTAATATGTTTACAACAAATAGTGTACTTCAGCTTCCGGGTCAATAACCCCTATCTTAATCAGGTTTTTGCCCAGATTCCCTGATAAATTGAACTTGCAGAACTAGAGGACAGCCGCCTCATGATCATGAACTACGGGATCATTTCGTAATGTCCATCTTACGTGTGTGTATATATATATATATATATATATATATATATATATATATATATATATATATATATATATATGCGAATTGGTTGAAAGAAAATAGTATAATAGAGTAAAAATAGAATATTGTTAATTTTCAGAAGAACATTAAATTTTTCGTTTCCTTTCAATCCATTCCTGTTCTCCGAGAATTTTTGTGGAGGCCCATAGTTGGTGAGACAAATGCATGTATTTCATTAATTTCAAGCAGAAATTACGCGAAAACTAATACCTTTTTCATATAATTGTTCGCGACTCTTCTTTAGTGAACTTTTACTCTCTCGTATACTTACGTAGTATATATGGAGTAATATACGGAGTAGAGAGAAAGTTATGTAATGCTGCGGAAAGTCGATTACAAGATTTCAACAAAAATACACATTTTCTTGAAAATGGCTCCTAATTTTTCAATGAAAATTTCCATGTAGGTCGATGTTTTTACTGTTCTATAATATTCGTAAATTAATATTTCGTTTCTACCAATAGAAAACAGCAAAATTGAGGATTTTTTTAAAAATGTACTTCGGGCGGCGATGGATGGCATCTGGCAACAGAAGCGTATCTAGGTATTCAGGCGCACATCGCAAGCATAGAATTTGCGTCCCAATCAGGATACTTAAAATGAGGGTTGTTGCCTGTTTTAACGAGTATACTCTAAATAGCACCCCTTGTGAGGTGCACCCGTAGCACGTGCCATGTCTGTCATACCGTTGATCTGCCTTTAACTGGCAAGAGGATGGGCAAGACCAAAAAGATATCCCGGCCAAAGAAATTAGAAAACTAACTAGAACGAGAAAGTCTGTACCATTCTGTAGCACCACTAGTTTCCTTTCTTGCTAGTTTACACAGTATAGAACGAGTATTGTAATGTTGCGGGTACAAAACATTGGAAACAAAGTAGGGTAACGGGAAAGGGAAAAGTGGACAAATCTTGTCCCTATATGTAGTGATTTACTTCCTCTAACACTTTGTGTAGTCAGAATCCATGTTTTGTATGACCTTGATACCGAAAAATCGATTGAAAGCAAACCATTAGTGCATTTGTGTGTCTATTAATACCACTATTGGCTAAACAGTAAGCAGGATTTACAACAAAATTGATTTTCCCCAATCGATCTGGGCTGATGTCGCGTCTCCTTGAATTTGAAGCCATAATTTAATTTTCGGAGATACTTTACATGAAGTCCTTGGAACATTTGCAACATTTTCAAAAAAATGGCACCAAAATTTTTGATTTATTTTTTACCTCAGTTAACATAAAGTCCGCTTTTTCCGTTCTAATTTTTCGAAAATTTCAAAAATTCAAAACTTCTTCGGTGTCTTCTTAAGACTACAGTTATGAAGGTAGCATGATATTCTTGGTGAAATGGGTTCATAAAACATCTTCAAATAAGGTCATGTTCAAATTTTCGAAAATATGAGTGGTTTACTGGTGTTTCTGGACTGAGTTTGGGATTGTCGAATGTGTATTGATGTTTAACCTTACATGTATTAATAGTTTGTCCCTACTGTATTACGATAGGTGATGCCTTTAGAAGTGATGGATAAGATGTGATAATATGGTCTGAAATTGCGGTCTTATAATTTTACGCTACAGTTACTTCTACTTCTGTAGCAAGTACGTCGTGTAGTAGCACCACTAGTTGATGTTGTGCTGTTAAATGTTACATGCTGAAATACTTACTTCTTCGTGTACTGTATTTATATATGATATAACACTGATGTGACAAAATTAATGGAATAGCAAAATGCAAATATTCGGATGTCTCACCAACTATGATTCACCCTCATAACTTCAGAGTGATTCACGATATCGACATGTAGTTTTGGCTCAACAGTGAAGAATTATGGGGCAAGTAATATACCGTAGGGAAATCGTCTGGAATATTTTTAGTTTTTGAGAAATTTAATCATCTTCGATTTTTTTAATGGAACTATTAATTTTTCTCGTCAGCAATGGATAGATCATAAAAGGAGGAATATGATGATGTATCATATGTAAGTATTTTGATAGTGATTTTAGTGTAAAATTAGCCTTTCTGACATGGGATTTTGAATTGAAAAGGGGCAATATTTCCTGCAGCAGCCCCCAGCCGCCCCTTCGCTTCGCGGCGCCGGCCCCCGCGGGGAGAGGAGACTGAGATGCCGGCAGCGCAGATAGTCTCGCCTAGAAGGATACAGGGACAAACGCCAACATTAACCATCAGAATGAATGATATTTTCATTGATTGTCTTTCTCCATTGATAATTTCTTACATTGATTGAAATTCAAAAGCATCGATCATTGAAATGAACGGTAATAAAGAAATTGGTATTGTAAGGAAGATAGTACTAACAAAAGTCATTTTCAAACTTCACAAGAATCGAGCTCGCGTGTCTAATGGCTGTAAGAGCAAGCCGGCATTTTAAAACACTTTAAATACAAGCAAAGGAAATGAAAGGTTTAAGGTTTTCACTGTATTATTTGCTAAGCTGTATGCCCCCTATCGACAGTATTGCACTTCTGCAGTCGTGTGTGCAGAACTGTCTGCAGTCATTTGTGACACTACAAATCGACCCTTTGGAATTTCTACCAGAGGGAAAGTTTAATTTTGACGAATCAATGAAAAAGAGCATTCGCATCGTTAATACTGATGTTTATTGCTGCATCAGTGACATTTCTATCCTCCAGTGCCAAACCCTCAACCTGCCCCCCCCCCCCCGTAACAGTCTCGATACCGCAAAGGCCGCCTTCTCGAAAGGCAGCAGGGGACGGCTTAAGACGGCTACGGGAAATATTGCCTGTTTAAGTAAAAATCACTTGTCAGAAAGTCTAATTTTACACTAAAATTACTATCAAAATACTAACATATGGTACATCATTGTATTCCTCTTTTTATGCAGAGCAGATATCATTTTCAAATTGATCTTTCAAATTTCTTCCACAAAAAATGTTACAGGAAACCTTATCCAACTTGAGATTTATCTGATCTTATTTCGCAGAAGTCACCTTCTAAATGATATCGTTTATCAGTTCTATTTATAATTTAGCATTGAGTATGGTATTGTATGCAATTTAGAGATATCCAGAACAATCGTTACGGTAACCATGCCTTTGATTACTAAAGGCGTTCATAAAAATTTACAGTGACATTGTATTGATTTATTGCGGTAATAATAAATGTCACCAATAGTAGCCTAGTCATTACATGTTTAAAAAGACTTCTTAAACAAATTGTAGTGTAGTTTTTATTTTTTGTTCCTTTATGTTTTTTAGGGATACTGATTTAGAACTTGCAGTTTACTCAAAAATATTTCTGTTGGAATTTGAACTGCTACGTAATATTGAGATATTGCATTTTCTGCGATACTAACACCTCAGCTACTACTTGAAATCGTCCGATTAAACCAATGAAAACAAAGTATTAGTGATGCATATCTGCATTCAGTTCGATAGTCAGGAGCAGCAACATTTTCGTACTTTGACAAATGAAACAAACAGGAAAACATTTGACTGTTACAGTATTCGCAGCAAACTATACAGAAGAGAGCAACGCACTGTTACCAAAGAAGCTTGTTCTCAAAACTATGACCATTCGCTTGGCGAATAATATAAATTCATGGCAAAAATCGGTTTATTTCCATCTGAATTCAGATTTGAACGTGTTTATTTTAACAATAATTGTCGGTTAGCCATAGTAGTACACATAGTAATACACATGCTGAAATACACATAGGTGACCTTTCGTTTAGTTTAAATATGAGTATGTATATATTTCCCTCGCAACACGAACAAAAAATTGATTATCAAATAGGTTTCGAATCATTTCTAAAATGTTAATTTGAAACAACAAGCATGATTAAATAAAACAGCTTTATCTTACCAGCGCCACCAAGCTTTGTACATTGTTTGAAAGAAATACATCAATATATTGAGAATACAAATTGTGGAATAGAGTAAAAAGTAAAAGTGTGCGAAATAGTAAAAATATAATTAATATTGGCTTTTTCAATAGTAAATTATAATTAAAATTCAATTACTTTTCTTATCATTCATGCAATTTTTCTCGTGGCCCATAGTTGATGTGACACATGTATATATTTCATTAATTTTAAATAGAAATTACGCAAAAACTACTCGTTTTTTTTTTTAAAAAATAAGTGTACATGTCCTTCTTTAAAGAGCTAATTTTGTACACCCAACTCGGTCTGAGGAAAAAATCTCAATCTTCAATTTTGTAGTTTTGAATTTTTGTTGCAAAAAACGAGCAGTACCCGAAAATAGAAGTAGCACCATATTTTTTTAGCCTCCCCTATGCATTTTCGCGTGAGGAAGTTTTTTTTTCTGGCTAGAAATAAAGGAATCAATCAGAATTCAATCATGCATATAGCAATATATATATATATATATACATATATATATATATATATATATATATATATATATATATATATATATATATATATATATGCAATAAGCATTCTATGAAACAAGATAAATTTATTTGAACTGCAAATGGGCATAACCCGGTGGCAGCTTTTTACATAAATAAGATAATACAGCTAACATGCAAATTATATAATAATAATAATAATAATAATAATAATATAATAATATAATAATAATAATAACATTAATAATAAAAGTAATAATGATATAAAACTCTTTAATTCATAAAACATTTAAAATTACCTTAAAAAAAGAAACTTCATAATCAAACTCCGCACTGAATTTTTGTTTAACTGCACTTCACTAAACTTCCTATAACCCTTTAATCACTTCCTAAATTATTTTTCTGTTCTACACAGCTCGACACCTCACTTCACAATATATTACTGACGCATCACTCTATAAGCTACTATTGTCAGCTAGTTCCCTCATTTACCTAGTAATACCCTAAATTAAATTCCTAAACTATTGTATGCTACGAGGATGGTTCAAAGGTTTTTGCAGGCAATGTATTCAATTCTTTTATCGTTCGATTTGTGAAAGAAAATTTCCCCACATCTGTTCTCTGCGGTCTTAAATTTATTTTGTGCCTGTGATCCCCCCTACTAATGTATGTAGGAATACCTTAGCTATTACTTACATGGGTCTAAGCACAATAAAAAAAGTGAGTTTTAAATGCTTTTCTTTCCTCAGGGTGACTCAGGTGGCCCTTTGACATGCTACAATGAAGGTCGAGTGTTGTGCGCCATTGTAGCTGCTGGGCAAGGATGTGCTCGCCCCGGTTTTCCTGGAATTTACACTCCTGTGCACAAGTTCTTGGATTGGATTCAACAAAATATCAACTGAGATTTAATTTCAAAAGCATATCTAAAGGAACATTTCATAGTTGTAATAAAATACTTTTGATAAATAAATTGAAATTTGTTTCTAAAACTAGGAATGTGAATTTATTATTATTTCTAACAATGGCATGCTTATTAAGCAGGTAGCATGAAAAATTGGTTCACGGCGAAGGAAAAAATTAATTTTTTGTCTTCGAATTCAGGTAAACAGAATGTTCGTGAAACGTGGATGGGGTCATTGCAATCTCCTGTTTTCAGAAAAGGATTTGAGGATATTAGGGACCTTACTGACTGCAATCCTTAATAAGTTTGGGAACCGTCGCGCCACACTATCAGGAGATGGTTTGAGGATCTGTACGAAATAAAGGAAGGAGGCGTAGGTGTCGCAAGAACTTTAAGCAATTTGTCATATGCTTTGTAAATAATTAACAGAAGAGTCCATATTTTAAAAAAATGTTTGGGCTGACATCACCATCCAGAGCAGCCACCGGAAATTATGATGAAATTGCATCAGCACAGACGTTGTGATCATTTACATGCGGGAGAGAAATGCTTCACATAACTCACAACTTATTAAACTTGAATTTTATCACCATTTAACTACAAATACCAAAAAAATTACAACATTTTTTAAACAAAGTGTACATGAAATCATTTAAAGATATAATGTTAGATTTTGCACATCTTTGGGTTTGACCTGGAGACTTCGAGTTTTAAGTATAAACTCTGGGTTCCGGATTTACTCTTATTATCTCCAGATAATATCACTATTTTGGAGACAACATTTTACAAATTAAATTTAACATGTAATTTACCGAAAATACTGAACATTTTATCTGTCTTCCAACTTAAAAATTTAAAAATAGAAACAGAAGGATACATTTAATTATAGTTACTAATGGCGCTTTCAAAAACTATTTTGATTCAGAGGTGAAGAGATTTCTGGAATAAGTTCAATTCAGATGTCTAGAACGTGAATTGTAGAGCCTCTGAGGGCAGCTTCGGCACCTCTTGGCGGCGAGTGGCAGAAGCCGTATTTCACGAGCTAATGGTTAAAATGCGGTGTAGTATGGGTCGATTTTCTTTTAATAGATTGAGATCATTCTTAGTTGGAGGTTGTCCTCTGCCAATAATGGTTTAAACACGTTTTGTTTTGTGTCGGTACACGTTCTCCCATTGAGGTAACCTTTTTCTTTGAAATAAAATTGCATTTTCACTATAACCAAGTAATGTGCAATATTAGACAAAAACGGGTGGGAGAGACAGAGTAACAGTTTTTAGTTTTCCTACTGGTCCCAGAAATCAAAGAAGTAAAATTATAGCAGTCTCAGAACAAAGAACAAGTAGAGGAGCTACTAATGCACATACTTTCTCGCAATATTATGTTATCGTCATGTAATATTATGTCACTTCTTACACTTCAAACATCAATTTATTACCTCATAAATAAATGAAGTGTGTCCAATAGTTTTTCATTCAAAAATTTAAATTAAAATATATTTCTGGCAATGAATTCAATGGCGGCTGGTTCCTCTACAGACTGGAGGTTGCACCTCCGTCGAATGACATAAAAGTAATTACCAAAATAACAAAACATAATAAAAATGTAAGAAACTCAAGTAAATTAATTAAAACTAATTGAAATAGAGAGTCTATATTGAAACATTACTTACATAATTTTATGCGTAGTGTCCAAGTTACATATATACACCTTCCGCGCACGTGTTTCTAGCTTTGATTTCTACTGCATACTTAGGTTCGACTCCAGCACATTGCAACAAACACTGTTGCTTCGACACGTTTTACACCCATAAAATTATTTTATTTTGCAAATTTCACTACTCTGGTATATTTTGTAATAAAGATTCGTCCTCACACACGCTCGTATTTACACAAGCGCTCTCCGACTGGGACTGCACGCTACTGCAGGTGAAAATATGCATCCCCATGAGAGACAGAATAGCACTTCCATCCAGAACCGCCAACTTTACATAAAGAATTCATCAAGTGAATATTTTGAATTATCACATAGCCATACGAAGAAAAAATATTGGTAGTCCATTCGGAGTGCCTCGTTAGCATCGCTACGATCCACAGCGTTCGGCCCCTCACCCATTTGGTTGCGTCACCAAACGCAGCATGCTCTCCCGTGTTAAAGCGAAGGGCCAAAGAGTAAATGCAGTAAACCCAGTAATGGTTTTAGAGAGTGGTGAGCCAAGAGTGTGGTGCAATGGTACTGTAGTGGATGCAGTTTTTAAAGATGAGAGTCAAGTGTCATATGGCGTTTTTCGTTAGCCTATGTAATGCAGTCGCTTTCACTCCGTCGGGACCAGGCGCTTTTGTCTTGTTCAGCGCGTGAAGTTGGTCTTTAATTACATTGTCTGTTATAGTCCATGGGCCGTGAAGTGTGTAGTGAAGGTTGGATGTTTTCAGCAAATAAAGGATTAGGTCGTCAGGTAATTAGGTGCCCTGAGAGGAGAATCTATTTTGTAGTATGTTGGTAAAGGTTTCGGATGAAGTCTGGGGATCGTAAGCCCTATTGCCGTTCGGAAGATTGATGGGTGAGATTTGTATTTTTTTCAATTTATTTATTTATGGCCACTTTATAACGTCAAGGTTGTCTGCGACCCCTGTCATTATACAATTGTATATATAAACATAATAGTTACAATTATGACAAGAACAAAAATGTTAAATTTGATAACATTTTCACAATATGTACGGTTTAATCTAACTACAGTTCTAATACATTATGCAGCTATATAAGTCTGTACAGTTTTGTAGCTGCTAAGAATTTTATTATTTTGGCTCACCCGTCTGTGGAACTGAGTAATGATTGTAGAATCATTCGATATTTAGAAGTTTTCTTATATTGTAAGTAGCAGGCCATTCAGGAATAAAGTGGAGACTGCTGCGCCACACTTTGGGCAGGGTTCTAGATCTGTGCTCTTAAATAGATGGCAGAAATTGCGCTTCAAATGACCTATCCTTGGTCTAGTGATTACAACCTGTTGTGTCCTCTTAAAATGTTTTCCTGGGAGAGTCGGATCATGAACATATTGTCTTAATAAATGGAGTTTGGAAATATTAAATTTACAGTGTAGTTCCAGTGCTAATGACTGAGGCAGGAGTCTTTCACAAACTTTTTTAAAGTCTTGGAAAGTGCCTTGAATTTGATTGTCGGCGCAGGTAATTGATGTGGCAAGTTTAGCGGTTGCATAAGCTTTCTCATTGCCAATGATTTTATTGTGCGATGGGATCCATGTTATTTCTATTTGGGTCCCATTTATAGCTTGCTTTTCTTGAATTTCCTGGATTTTTTGGATAATTGTATTGGAAGTGAATCTGTTCTCAATGGCTTTCAGAGTTGATAGTGAGTCTGAAAAAATTGCAATGGAAGTATCTTTTGGAGTCGTAACGCTGAATATAATAGCGTAAAGGACTGTCCACGCTTTGCATGTAGCAATGGAAAAGTAATCCGGGAGGCCGTAGGAATCAATTTTTTAAATCGATGACTGGAATATAGCATAGACTGCATTTCCATCACGTTTAGACTCGTTTCTGTAAACTTAGTAGGAGTTGTTATATTCTTGGATTATTGTAGTAATCTTTCTTGTATTCTATCAATAGGTTCAGTGATTTTTATTGGGGTTTTTGCGAGGTCGGTATTAGTGATATTGGGTCACATTTATAGGAGCCCCCACGTGGCTGCGTATCACCCATTGCCACAGTGATCTGTCCCAGGATCTGTCCTATATAGAAAAACTGAGTGGGTGCTCTGTGATCTGTCCCACCATCCGATCCATAGGTATTGTCAAGGTATTTTTTTAAAATTATTTTATTACTGTCCTTATGCAGGGCCGTTTTGACAGCATTGGGCCTAGTATATTGGCTTTCTTGATAAAGAGAGATATGTCAACCTCACTCAATTCCCCTGCATCATGCGGCAAACAACTGTTTGGAGTCTGCGAAAGAGAGTATATCATAGTGGACAATTCTCTCTTCTCTTCGTGAATATTTTTTACTTATCCCACTTCCTACAATTCCCCTCCTTAGCACATCCATTCAAGAGCTTTTCGTCAAATCACGACCCATCGATGAAAATGCCAAGCAAAATATAAAATAACAATACATTTCCAAAGCAAACCACAATTGGATTCGCTCGCAGAATAAAAACTTCGAAATAAGTACACACTAGCACCGACTCTTTCGCAGGCCCCACACAGCTGTTTGCCGATGTTGCAGGAGGAATTGAGTGAGGAGGTAACCCCACTGAGGTTGACATATCTCTCTTTATCAAGCAAGCCAATATCCAGCGAAAAAAAGAACTATCGACCTTGTAGGATGTAATGCTTCCATTGCGTGGGGGAATGAAGTTGAGGTTGACTCCCACTGCGGTTCAACTTAAATCGTAACCAAAAGTCCCTAAGCCAATTAAGTAAGTATCGCGGGTGATTTACATAAGGTTGGTATGGAAGAGAACACTTCAGCGCTGCGATTTCGCAATACAATCCCTCTTCGCTCTCGTTTATCGCTGCCAGGCATATAATGCACCCTGGGTTTTCTTCGCTTTTATCGCGGGTCACAGCGCTGATCCCGTGATCAGCGCGCTGCCAACATGAACACTTCCATTTGATTCCATGGGGACGCTCTCGTTGCTTCGCTCTAATCGCTGCTCCAACATACACGTACCCTAATATTTGACTTTCTCCTCATTCTCTCTAGAGGATAGAACTATACACACGTGTGCTTTCCTGTATTATTATAATTTCTCCACACGGAGTGGCGGCCCGAACCCTAACTTTTATTTGCGAAGCATTGGTAACTTTGTTATTCAAAACGAGATGATTTTGGCGGATTGTAGGAGCCCCCATGTGGCCGCGTATCACCCATTGCCACAGTGATCTGTCCCAGGATCTGTCCTATATAGACAAACTGAGTGGGTGCTCTGTGATCTGTCCCTCCATCCAATCCATAGGTATTGTCAAGGTATTTTTTAAATTTTTTAAATTTTTTTTAAAAAATTATTTTATTACTGTCCTTATGCAGGGCCGTTTTGACAGCATTGGGCCTAGGTTAATTTGGGGGCCTCTACTTTAACTTTCACCGATCTCCCCCCTCACAATTTCGATGCTGAAATATAAAGAAAATCGTATAAATTTACAGAGTATTTTGTATTTTTTAAAAATATTTTAAAAGTATTTCTTAATGTTTCAATTTAAACATGTGTATAAACAGGACTTGATTTCCAGGGGAACGCGAAGGAACAGCGTTCCTGTACCTCGGGAATCATTATTAAATTATATTATAAATATACAACTATTTCTATTAAATTAACAATTAATTTAGGGAGCATTCCAGGACCCAAAATTTTATAAATCAAGCACTGTCTGTAGAAAAACAGATTTATAATTACATTAAAAAATTCTACAAATTAAATGAAGTTTTGTTAAGATAAATATTGAATTTCTCATCACTTAATGACATTCTTGCATTAATCAACATTTCATATTATAAATATTATCTAATGATGCGTGACACATCACTCACTCTGTTATGCAATTGTTTGGACATAGTTTAATCATACACAACTTTTTTATATGGCTTTTCCCTTTTATTTTTTGAAAAGATTAGTATTAAATAATTTTTGTATACTATCAGGCCCACGCTCTGTGGCCCCTTGTGTTAACGTGGCACTTTCACTATGTGTTTATTTATTATTGTTGAATGAAAATATTCTACCTTTTTGAAACAATTTGTGAGAGGCTGCAAGTGAACCAATGGTAACTTTTGATAACTACTCTGTTAAGTGAAATGAAATCAATCGCTTATGGCAATGGAAAAAAAAATTTTTACATTGTAATAACTTCCCCTTCTCATTATTTTTCTGTGGATCATATTTTACAATACGTTTGATGTACTGTAATGTAATACCACATTAGAAACTAATGTTTTTAATTTTAGGAAGTTCCTGGAATTGTTGCAGCTGTTAGAATAAACTTTGAATAAGATAACCAATTTGATTGAGCATGAACCTATTCAGAGGCGAACGTCCCAATATTTTATTGGTGTACAATTATGATATATCTTAATTTGTAGTATAAGATTTAATATCGCAGTTCAAAAACACATTGAGAAATAAATGGAAGCGAGCTGTTGTACATCTGCGGAATTTCTGGATTAAGTAGCAGCCATAGGTCTAAAATTGTCAGATTTCACTAGAGCATACCTCCGTGTATTCAATTCTCTACTTTGCCTCGGTTTGCATGTCAGGTCATGCTGTCAACTGGAGGTCAAAGTGCCTAGTTTTCTTTTAAGCATAGATATATTTTGCTTTTTGTTTGAGCGAGAGAGTCCAGTAGAAAATTTGTGTGGTTTATGAAATCATGTGTATTCTGTCACATAATAATGGGGGATCAAGTCACAGGAGTCTTTCCTTGTATGTTGTATGGCTTAAGATTAGTAATATAATTTTCTGAACTGAATATCCTTGAAAAAATCGCAACCATTTGGTGTGAGCATACTCTAGACATGATTGTCCATAACTAGTGTAGGCCTTGTTTAAGAATTCACAGGTGATATATGTTCAAAGGGAAAACAGAAATAAGGTTGTCATGTACTCCCAAACCCCTGACCGTAAAGAACTCTGCTGCAGGCAACATTGTATAATGACAGGTTCTTATATTCTTCAAGAGAAACTTGCTTGAAAGCCACTTGTTCAGTTTCAGTAATGATTTTCTGAGACACTGAGTAAATTTTACTCATAGTTTGTGTTAGTTGGGAGTAAAATTTACTGATTGTCAATATTGCAGGCTGTTTTGTGGAAAGTTACTAAAGTCTTACAAACAAAGAGCTAACCATTAGGCATGTTGAAAATACCACAAGGAGTAAAGTGCACCCACCATCTTGATCCCAGAATGACAGCTTATGATGGAAGTGGAAATCAAAATTTCTTTTTTGGGTAGTAACTTACTTATGAACTACTGTTTTTAAAGTAACAGAACCCTTGTTTTCCTAATGGTCTTCTTTGCATTACTTCTCAATAGAATGTTGAATTTTAAAAGGAATGGAAACTATATGACTTAACATACTACTATAAAGGTTTGTAATCAAACCTCATAATTAATTAGTTATTATTGTTTGTTCTTTTCATGTATAAAAATACACACCATAAACTAATACAAACACTTAAACACAATTTTTCCACACCTTGCCCTTGACAATTTGAAACAGAAGATAACTTTCTTGTGAATATCAGAAACAGTAAATGGTGATATGTCAAGATGTTTCAAATTGGTTTTGTATTAACAAATTAAAAGTAAACTGATGGAAAATGGTTTTAATGAGGTTTTCCATTTGAAAGAAGCAATTGCATACTTCATTGGAATTGAACAATTTGTTACAAGTTACGGTACCAACATTTTGGGGTCATCAGCTTCTGTATCAATGACCTCATCTAGGTCAGGTTTATCGTTCAATTTTCTGTGAACCTTAGAGTGAATGCTATCTTAGAGTATGCCCCTTGTTTTGCTTCTGGACATTAATGTAAATTCACTATCTGTGTATATTTTCCAGAGTTCAGTGGGGAACATAGTTATTCAAATTATTATTTTCCATGTTCTTGCAGTAGTAAGTTGATTCCTTTATGAAAACTGAGGGATAATAGCCAAATGTGAGGCTGATTTGCCTTTGCAAATACTTTTATTAAACAGAAGTGAACATTTTCTTCAAAATTCTTGCTTCCACCTGTATTTATAATTTGACTTGTAATATGGGTTAGTCAAGTAGAGATCCCAAATGTTTAGAAAACTTGCACCGAATACACTTCTCCCCACCGTGCATCATACTAGGGTTATCTTTTCTACCATTTTCAAAAAAAATTAAATTTAGATGTAAAAAATGGTATTAAGTAATTATTTTTAAAACTCAGATAATTTTTATTTCAAAACACGAAGCATTGTACAATGAAAATTTAAGGGAGGATGAGTAGGGTTTTTGAAACCAGTTGGAAAATCCTTATTTTGGTTCAGAATTATTCATAACACTTTCCTTCATTTCACTGGGCACTTTTTACTGTTTTACTTGGTTAAACTCTGTAATTTATTTATTGGGGTGTAAGAGCCCTTTAACATTGAAAGCTCCTACACCCCTTCAACCCTGAAGGTCATTGAGGCTTGCATGTGAACGAATTTTTAAACTAATGGTATGATGGAAGTTGATTGGAGATATTGGTGGAATGAGAGAAAGGGAAACGGGCAAGTCTTAAGTAACCCTGCATATGTCCACCACAAATGGATTGGCAGGGGATTAAACCTCGACTCAAATGGGAGATGTATGTGATAGTCATTATGATCCTCTCCTTCCAGCTGCTAGCTTAGATGAAGAAATCAATGTAATTGCAAGGAAATAGATGCAGGTACCCTGATAAACAGGTTATTGGATTTTAAGCTATTAAGGATTTGAAATGAAAAATTGGAGAACCAGTTGTATGCAATTCATAGGAGAATTCATGTATTCTGTATGAAAAGATAATATTTAATTCGATGCCATGAATTTCAATGTTATGGGTTCTAAAGAAGCGCATGTTTGCATAGGGAATTCTACAAGCAGGTTTGTGGATGTTGCATGTTTACAAAGTTAGCTATGTTAGGTCAAGGTTTATTTATTTGCATCTGTTGGATGATTTCTTATGTTAGCAATGGCAAAATTGAAATGGTAGGTTAATTTTGTTAAGTTCATTGCCCTATTATTCAGTAGGGAAGCAAACAACCTTCCAATAGGACCACTAAGGCTTTCAAATAATGTTAGTATCACTAGCCGGGGAAAGCAATTTTTGTTACTGTGATCTATGCAATTTATAGAAGAGAATGTAGTAAAATAATTGGAGATAAATTGAAAACGATTGGAACACTTTTAAAGAGGGATTCAGCTCTACTTATGTTGTTTCACAATTGAAATATCTCGATTACTTTGTGTGTATTTTTTGCCTTACAGGTTTTTGGAGATGGCATCAAGATATGCTGATTATCGAACAACCAAGGACAATCGCAGAAATAGTAGTGGTTCAATAGTTTTCATAGACAATGATCATGTTCAAAACTGTAATCCTTATAAGAAGAATGTCATTCTTGATTCTGACTCTGATTGTAAAGAAGAACCAGAAAATAATCCCTTCCATTCTACCTTAAGAGCAGGCCATGTATTGCCAAATTTAAAAGAAATGTGTGTTGGTAACAGAGAAAAAAGAATTTCGGATATTGCTGAACAGAGAAGTTCATTGTCAACAAATTCCATGTCCGATCAGGACGTATTCCAGTCTGATAATGAAACTGAACCAATGTCACCAGTAAAATCTCATAAATCAACAAGAATTAGTCTTGCTAAATTATTGACTATTGATGGTGAAGCAGTTTCAGATGCCTATCGGAAATCTTTATGTAATGCCAAAGAAACATTTAAAAATCCCAATATTGTCAGTGCTTGTGATGATGAAATGCGTGAGAAGTCTGTAACAGCCTTGAGTTTTGGTGACAGTGAAAGTGAGAAAAAGGATATTGCTAAGAGTGGCAATGATAAGAAATATTTGCAGGATTTTCACGGTAAAGATTATGGATGCAGTATGAAAGATCTTCTAGTGCAAAAGCACAATGGCTCTGTAGCCCATTTTAGTACAAATGACAGTGAATATAAAATTGGGACTACTGTGAAAAATGGGGATGGTAGTGAGAAAAATTTACAGGGTTCTCACGAAAGTGGAAATGGTAAATACAAAAATAAGAAAATTCTTGTTCAAAGTCATGACGGTACTGTGGCACATTTTAGTTCAGATAACAGTGGAGATGAAATTGAGACTGTGAAAAATGGGAATGGTAGTGAGGAGAATTTTCAGGTTTCCCAAGAATGTGAAAATGGTAAATACAAAAATAAGAAAATTCTTTTACAAAGGCATGATGGTACTGTGGGGCATTGTAGTTCAGGTGACAATGAGAGGATGCTGAAAAATAGTTATGATAGTGTAAAAAACTATAGTACTGAAGGTAATGGACTTCAAAAAAATAAAATTCTGGTTCAAGAGCATGATGGCATAGTGGCTCGTTTTAGCTCCAATGAAAATAAAATTGAATATGTGGAAATAGCAGAGGATGATGGTCAAAATTCTGGTAACAATAAAATAAATGAACAACCAGAGATTCAGGGTTTAAAATCGGAAAATAGATTGGTTAAATCAAACATTTCTGATGTAAGATCGTTTATATCTGTACAGAAACTACAGGTTACTCAGTCTTTTATTCAACTGAAGAATGAAATTGAAGTATTGACAAGAGATATTTCTAAGTTGAAAAAAATTTTAAAGTGTATTGATATTGACCAGTTACCAGATAATGGAATGAAACTACTAATGAAGTTACAAGAGAGCTTATACTTGCTAAAACTGAAAGAGAGAGAATTAAAAATATTGCCAATGTATTCCACTGGTGAAAGGATACCAGAAAACACTGTCAAACCAACTAGCCGTTTGCCAGTTGGCTTTGGAGTCAAAGCTTTGCAGACTCAAATTAGAGAAAAAACCTTAACTGAAGAAGCACTCTCTGATTTACACGGGTCCATTAGTACATGTCCAACAGAAAATGTTCTGGCAGATGCTCCATTGGGCTTGAGATCCTCTGTGAAATTAATGATTCATCAACGCCACGCTTTGGCATGGCTTCTATGGCGGGAAACCCAGAGACCACCTGCTGGTGTATTAGCAGACGACATGGGACTGGGGAAGTCACTCACAATGATATCCCTGGTGCTAAAAACTAAAGAAAAAGAGGCAGAGGATGAAAGATGTGAAAAAAGAAAAGATGAGGATGCATTTGAGAAGGAGAGTGATGGGTATCCTTTGGGAGGTACCCTGGTTGTTTGCCCTGCCAGCTTGCTCCTGCAGTGGGAAGATGAAATAACGAAACACTGTAAGAGAGGTGTTTTGGAGGTGGAAATTCATCATGGTTTACAAAGGGAGGAAAATGCAAGATTATTAGCACAAAATGATATTGTTATAACCACATACAGCATTGTGAGAACAAGTGCCAATAAAGGAGGGAAGGAAGAAACTGAAAGAACAAAGAGAGGTGTTCTACACAGGGTACAGTGGAGGAGAATTATTTTAGATGAAGCACATGTAGTACGAAATCACAAAAGTCAACAGTCACTTGCTGTGTGTCTTCTTATGGGCCATAAGAGATGGGCTCTTACTGGAACACCAATCCATAATAAAGAACTAGATTTATATGCACTATTGAAATTCCTTCGGTGCTCTCCGTTTGATGATTACAATGTGTGGCGTCATTGGGTAGACAATAAAAGTAGTGCTGGCATTAAAAGATTAAACACTGTTATTAATGCAATTATGCTACGCCGTACAAAGGCATTGTTACAAGATAAAGGAGAATTAGTAAGCCTCCCCAAAAAAAATCTGCAGGAAATATTTTTACAGTTAGAGAAGGATGAGTTTGATGTTTACACCAAAGTACTTCGGTTTTCCAAGACTCTGTTTGTTCAGTTTCTACAACAAAGAGCAGAAAAGGAGATGTTAGGAATGCCTACATTTTCCCAACCTCAATCATTGGACACTAAAGAAATGATTGCAAGCAATCCAGAGTTGGCAAGTATGTTCAACAAAATGAAGCAGATGCATGATATCAAGACACATCACATTCTGGTACTATTGTTGAGGCTTAGACAGATCTGTGTGCACCCTGGGCTGATAAAGGCAATGCTTGATGAAGAGGCAAAGCAGTCTATAGATGATGCGAATGAGGTAGATGGTGATATTCTCTCAAAAATGGGGGCAATGTCCTTAGAAGATCGTTCTCCCAGAAATGACAAAGATTTGGAAGAATCTTTGAAATTGGGAAGAGATTTGGAAGAAGTTTTAAAAGTGAACAGCCCCGTTTTTGACCTTACAAGGATGAGTTCTAAAATGAAGGCTGTTTTTAAAGTACTTAGAGAGAAAGTTATTAATACATCTGATAAGGGAATTATTGTTTCCCAGTGGACGTCAGTGCTGAATATAATTTATACCCATCTGGTTGACATTGGAGTAAAATGTGATATCTTAAGTGGTTCTGTACCTGTGAAAGATCGAATGGAGGTTGTTAAAAAATTTAACACTGAAAGTGGTAATCAGGTACTACTCCTTTCACTCACGGCAGGAGGTGTAGGATTAAATCTTACTGGAGCAAATCATCTCTTTCTAATTGATTTGCATTGGAATCCACAACTGGAATCACAGGCATTTGACAGAATATACAGAGTAGGGCAGAAGAAACCAGTGTACATTTATAAATTTATATGCCAGGAAACCATTGAAGAAAGAATTAAAGTTCTACAGGACAAAAAACAATCATTAGCAACAAGTGTCCTAAGTGGCACTATGCAAAGAAATGCTAACAAATTAACATTGCAAGATCTCAAGAGTCTATTCAGCATGTAAAATTGATTTTTAGTGGGAAAATTAATATTTTTTTCCTTGGTTTAATTTTAATTCAAAATATTTGTTTTAAATCTTTTAACATGTTATTCTGCTGGAAACGCCTAGAGGATATGTAGCTTAGTTTTAAAGCCTATGATGTATGATAATGAGGTGGTGATACGCCAAGAAATATCAATAAATTTAACCATGGAGGGGTTTTAAAACCTTATTATCATTATTGTATTACAGCGAAAATGTAATTTTTGTTTTTTATTATCTATTCTTCATGCATTTAAAAGGTAACTGTTATTCAACACTTCATATAATCTTTCTTTTTGTACATATATATTCATATATTTTGTACATATATTTTTATAATATTAAAATTTTGATTGTAGGGTTTTGATTGTAGGGTATGTACATTTGTACATTTATTTTTAAATTAACATGTTTTATGGCTGGAAATGTCCAGAGAATTTGTCAAAATAGTATAGATTTAAAGCCAGTGACCAGTGTTATTGAGGTGGAGATACACCTAGAAATATCAGTATATTTAACCATGGAAGAGTTTTAAATAGTACATTATAAAATGATGAGTATTAGTACATGAGTGTGATATTATGATAAGAGTATCATAAACTTCACATGAGTATATTTATACCCTTTACATCGAGTTTCATACTGTACTTTTACTATGACTAATGATAACTTTTATTAGTTAAACTTTTCCATTGAATCGTTTCATGGCAGTTGATATGCAGGATTCAACCAAGGCCACCTAGCAGACAGCTTCCTAACCCCACCTTATTTTGCTGCAGGTGGCTTTGGTTATCAGTCCGCTTGCAAGGGAGTACTGCGCTAGTCAAATGGGATCAAAGTGAAATTATGATCCAATTTCTTTTAAATAATATTTCACGAAAAAAATTGCTGGTTATACAAGAAATTAAAACTGACAAGCTTATTATAACATTAAATGCGATTTTAATGTTATGCGTTTATGTTATGCATTTAATGTGTTTAATGCGTACACACTCGAATGAAACATTTATTAGAGGATTCTCAATGATTAATTGCCAATACTTCGTTTGTAAACTTCTCTGTGATTGATCGAGAACCTGTATCATAATGTGTATCATTATGGAACTGATTGCAGCCATCAAATGACAGAATTACACAATGGGAATAGAAAAACTGTATTATGTAACTATTAATCAACAATTATCATATTTCTTTTGTGTGTTTGTATTTTTATAATATTAACATTTTGGTTACCTGTCAACTGTTTTATTTCTGTAGTCAAATTATGAATCCTATAATCAAAATTATTTCAAATAAATTCCATTAAATCAAAATATTTATATTGAATCTTTTTAACATATTATACTGATGGAAACATTCAGATGATTTTTTGGTATAGTGGCTTAGTTTTAAAGCCTACGATTTATGATAGTGAGGTGTTGATATGCCACCAAATATCAATAAATTTAATTATGGAGGAGTTTTAGATCTTTATCATTACTATGTAGTGAAATTGTATTTTTCTTTCTTTCTTTTTTTTTAAATTATTTTTTATAACCTGTTCATTTATTTAGCATGTAACCATTTATCAACAATTGGTATAATCTTTTTCTATTGTGCATATTTTTTTATATTATTAAAATTTTGATTATTTGTTTACTGTTTTATTTGTGTAATCAAATTATGAATCCTGTAATGAGAAAACATTAATCATATTTGTTTTCTCACCCATCATTTTAAGATATTACTCAGAACGAGCCATAAAACGTATGTATTCACTAGAAGAGAATTTGAGAATGTGTTTTTGAAATTCTGGATACAAAATCCAACGTAGTTCTGTCTTAAAGTGTTCGTTTCTACATACTGCTACATACGAGCTGTGATAACTAGTTCACTTGTTTGATTGTTGCCCCCGCAACCATTCATCTAGCCTCTCTTGTCTTGTACCAACAACGACCCATGTTATTAATATGCTTTGTTTTCGAAAAAAAATTGTTCAAAATTAATTTAATCATTATAATATTTTCATTTTCTGAAACATTGCTTTCTCGATGACTCATTTTACTTAGTATCTTTGCGTAATTCCTTATATTTCACCTGTTATTTGGCATTAATGTTTTTGCTTTTCGAATAGAAAAAATCCCGTAAGGCATTAGGCATTCCCTCAACATATTTAAAAAATGGTTCTTAAGTGGCTAGAAATGAAAATTTTTGGATTTTAGTTGTGTGGTCAATCAATCACGCACATTTGAATTTCGAAACAGAATGCCTTCGTTCCCGCTTCTCGTTCTTCGCTTTCATTCATAGACATCGCGGCTCAGGGAGTCATTTCGTGAACTGACGGAACGATATGGGATTAGACCCTATTATTTTTCTTGATGAGAGGGTCTATTACATCGTAAACACCTGTAAAATACTAAATGGCCTAATAGCTTTAGAAATTTCAGCTTTAGCAATGGTAGTGATAGCGTTGGTATGATTGGTAGCAGTGATCAACGGAGTGAGGATCAGTGAGGATTCACCTCTCGGCACAGCAGCGCAGCTCTGGTTTGAGTCAGGCAGGAATCGGAGGGGTGGATGCTGGGGGAAAGGGAAATGGACAAAGAATGGTCAAACAACGGGCAAGTGCTGAATGCTAAATGTCTGCTTTGGCTCGAGCCTGGTTCGACTGTAGATAATTGAAAATCGGTGGAGATGCTGTAGTATTGACGGGTATATTGGCAGCCTTTTATTCATGAACCGTGCAAAATGTTTTTCAATTGAAGTAAAGTCACTCAATAAAAAATACTTCGCATTTACTGACCGGCTACCCGTTAATAGCTCTCATTATGACAGCTGCTATGGCATGCCCGATAATCTGTACTTCGGACTTCAACGATCTATGTAGATTATGTGCCGCTAAAACTAGCGTCCTGTTAGGTCTGCACATCTTTGACAGCGAAGGAGATACACGACAAATATTTAAGAAGATTCGTGAATGTTTACCTGTGCAGGTAGATTTTATTTGCGAAACTCAGGTTTTGGAGGTTGGTGTTTACCGACGTTATTGTATTATAATATACAATCGATGTTTGACTTTTATATTGCAGGTAACAAGCACGGATAGGCTTCCCAAAATGATATGTGAGGAATGTGTGTATAAACTGGATTTGTTATTCGAGTTTAGGGAAAAAAGTGTAAAGACTGAAAGTTATTTAGAAGAAATACTGAAATCTGGTGAGGTAAGGAGTAAAAATTTTTATGAAACAATTGAATTAATTTTGTTGTTATTAAACATATATTTCTTCCATATATTTGTACTAACTTTAACATGTGAACCAGGTTTTACACAGTACATGCAGTCTGGCAGGAGGTTTATCGGAAAATGTGCAGCTGCCTCAGACTGTGAATGTGGAAAATAATGTGAATTCTCAAGAGGTAATGCATCCAGCAGTGCAGGATACTCCATGCACGCTGCAAACAAATGTCACAGAAGTCCTCACAGATACTGTTCTTGGTGTAGTAACAGATGCTTTGCCAACTGAGTTACATTCAAATGTGAATGTAATTCTCAGTGAAAATCTAGTTCAAAATGTCCGTTCAGAGACAGGTGTTAACGAAAGTTCGTCAGCCAATATTGCTAATGAAGTTGATAATAATAATGCGTCTCGAATAAAATGTGAGCCTGATATTTTTATCAAAGATGAAGAATGGGCTAGTGATACTAGTGAGAGTGAAAGTGATCGTGACGATGACTGTTCTCCATCTGAAGAGGTTCCACGAAATGCAACTACTGAAGAAAGTAATATTGAAACTATAACAGGAACTGCTGACAGGTTAGATATTGTGGTTTGTAATAAAGTTGATTTTTGAATCTGGGATACTAGACTGAAAGTTTCATTTCTATAATCATGCTACTACTATAGTGCTGTTTACTGTTTATTTATTTTATTACTTTCTTTTCATTGTTTTAAGGAATTTATTTTCTCATCTTTTTTTATTTTTTAATTAAGGTCAATAAATAATTGGGTTTGCATGCTCTAGAAGTTGAAATGCTATTAGATTATCCTTAAAGAATGTGGGGTATGTAAGTATTTACTAAATTAAAAATTTGTTGACTTCATATTTCATTAAATATTTTGTTGACTTCTGTGAAAAAGCGTGTGCATTTCAGTGTTGTGTGTAAATAATTTTGATTTTACCTTTGCAAAATTATTAACAAACAATCGCTTACAATTGCTTCTACTACTACTACTACTAGAAAAGTACATACATTTCAAATTGTAATTTATTTTATTTAAATATTTCTGTTTTCCAGTAATGAAAATAAGGAACCTCTAGTTTTGCAAGAAGGCTCCAACAATTTCATGAATCCAGCAGCCAATAGTCTATTGATGTTGTCATGTCCACAACCTTTGGAAGCTCAAGAGAATTCCAATTCTTGGCTATTTTGTAATATATGTGGGAAATCGTTTACAAAAAATGAAGACTTTCAGGTTCATTATGAAACGCATTACAGCAGGTGCAGTACATGTGGAGCCCTTTTTGCAACAGAAAATGCTTTATTGTCACACTGTACTGAAGTTCATGCTGTAAAAGGAGAGCAGAAATCTGCCTCTGCATCTGCTCCCACTACCTCTGCTGTTGCTCCTGCCACAATATCTGTTGTTACTTTGACTCCTACTGCTGATACTTCCACTCTTGCTGCTACATCTTCTACTGATCCACCAATTGCTACTTCTTCAGAAAATAAGCCTGCATCTCGAAGGAAGAAATGGGAACCAAAAGTTTGTACAGAATGTGGGAAACAGTATCGTACAAACTACAAGCTTGCCGAACATATGCGAAAACATACTGGCGAGAAACCTTTTCAGTGTTCTATGTGCCCCAAAGCTTTCAGGTATGTGCTTTATTACAATTTTGATTAATAAAAAATATATGAAAAATTATTTTACAAATTTTGAGTGTTATGTCATCATTTCAAATATTATTCTTTAATAATTTTGTTTTTCAATTAATTGTGTGTACATTAAAGGTGTGGAACTGGTCTACTCCGAAATACACTGAATCAGCTTTCTAGCGCTGCTTTAAAATTAAAAAAAAAAGTTCTTTCTCGGAAAATTTGTTGTAATATTTGAAGTCTGGCCCATAATACAAAATCAAATGTTCTGGTTCTGGAAAAATTGATGAGGTCACCTCCAGTTGGATGGTTGTTTTCCTTATAATACACAAGATTAAACATACTCGAAAGTGGGGCGAATTGCAATATAATAATGCTATTACTTTTGAAAAGTATTATTCCTCTGAGAATTATTGCTGTGAGAAATATTCCTGTTAATTTCGTAGACTGTCTTTATTTCATTTCAATTGAAGAGGATGGTCCAGGATTTATTAACAGACAGACTTATGTTAATAAATCTGTAAAGAAAAATAACTCGACTGTTCTTAATAAATCATGAAATATCCTCCTAAATGAGATGTCTTTAAATTTTTTTAAATTCTCCAAAAAAATTCTTATGTACATCTGAAGGTATTTACTTCAAAGTAAATACCTTCAAACAAACTATATCTTGAACTTCATAGACTTCTCAATTTGTCCTGTTAAACCTCAATGTTCAGGGTGATAAGGAAGAAATTAATCTATTTTGTGGCACTATTGATGTGGATTCTAATAGGTTTTGAAGAGTAGTTAGGATTGTTACAAGTAAGAAATTACAAAAGTTATGAATTTGTTGAACATTGAAACAATTGTTACTATTTAGAATCATAAAAGGTGTTTCCTAATGCCTGGCTTATCTATTATATGTTACCCAAGTCTCACAGAGTGTACATTTGAAATAGAATTCACTTCTTCCATGTTTCCGCGATTCTTTCCACTTTTCAATCTCCATCCGATTGTCATTAATTACACAAGTTGCTTATCTTCTCCCCATGTATATCCTCGTACATCTTTTTACAACAATATCCCACTGTGGAATTGACAAAAATTAAAACAGTATTATTATAAGATCCAACAAAATCTAAAAATGTCTTCTTTAATACGAAAATGAGTTGAATGTCTTAAGTACCTAGTTAGAAGGTGAGAAATTTTAATTATTTTCAATGAAAGATTTTGTTAGAAAGTTGTTTATACAATATGCTAATACATACAAATTGCACATACCGAATCTTTTGTAACTCCCAACAAACGAGGGACCAGTTTATTCTTTCCTTTCATTTTTTCCTTAACCAAAAAGAATGTTTCTAGTTAGAAGGTGAGAAATTATGAGAAATTTTAAACTCTACAGATCAAAAATTGGTCTTGGTCAGCATGAAGCCAAGCACACTGGACAGTTCGATTACACCTGCAACACATGCGGAAAAGGATTCCAGAGCAAGAGTTACTTGATAGTTCACCAGCGAGTGCACAGTGATGTTAAACCTTACCCATGTACAACTTGTGGAAGAAATTTTAAGACCAAACAAGCATTGTTAGATCATCACAATCGACATTTGGGTATAAAGCCATATCTTTGTGAAACATGTGGCCGTCGATTTATTACAAAAGGACTGTGTAAATCTCACCAACGAGTGCATTCAGGCACTGATAATAAACAGTATCCTTGTACTGTGTGCAATAAATTATTTGTCAGCAAGTCTTATCTGTCAACTCATCTCCGTATCCATACTGGAGAGAAACCATTCATGTGCGAGGTAAGTTATGTTATATGCTTTATCAGATGTAATCGAAAGTTGAATGAATTACTTTATAAAATATACCTTAAAATTAACATTTTCTCCAAATGTTCAAAAGTCATTAAAAAACAAACAATTTGTATTTGTAAGTATGGTATTTGAGTATTTTTAACAAAATATTTTCGAAATTATGCAACACATTCCAACTATTCAACTTCCAAAACATCTCTTTAAATTTCAAATGTTTACATTTGGAGTGTGAATTAGTTTAATAATGTTCTCGAAAATTTTGATAAAATGCACTCTAATATTTGTGTAAAAGAATTTTGAACAGTACAGTACAAACTGCTAACATTTCATCCATCCAGCCCATTCCATCCATCAATCCAAGTGACCATTGTGGTGAGTGTTGCATGTGAGCAGGGCTTCTTTGAAAATACACTGCTGTTAAAGAGCATTAAGATTTAAAATCACAGTATAAACCACAATATAATTTCTGTGAAACATGAGGTATGGTGCTGTGATAGAAACATGGGGAGCTCTCTCTATGACCTTTTTCATGCCCAGTGAGTGCCACCTTTCTGGTTCTTAATTTTAGAGTTATAAAGTTGATTCTATTCTATTGTGATTTACTTGTGAATTCAGAAACAGATATATCTATATGTATATAGACATATTGGACAATACATTGTAAGGGCTGTTTTGGCATTTCAATCAATAACTGCTACTGTCAATTTAAGCTCTTTGGTTTGTATCTTGGCCAGTGCAAAATATTTTTTCCTTATTTTTGAACATTTATAAATAAAGGGTTAAAAATACATTGAGTATAATGTGCAGAAGTGCCATTTTTATTCAAACTTGAATTTGCAAAAATAAAAATATACATTTTTTTCTAATTTTTCTCATGTTCGGTTCAGAGGTTTTTGAGAAAAGAATGAAGATTTAATAGGATAGAAATTGCACTGTTATGTCATAATAACAGTTACAATTAATTCAAGAAAGTACATGCACAACCTTTTTTTTCGAGTTAACAATTTCAAATTGGGGAGGGGGATGGCAATTGATAATGGCTTTCCTGACATATCTTCTGACTTGGCTTGGCTTGCATTGTCAAAAAATTTAAAGATCTAGCATCTGTATTGATGTATTGTCTACCAGACTCTGAATATTCAATGTACACATAATTATTTCTGGTACTTATTTGCAAAAACATTTTTTCATATTGTGAACATTATTTTGTCCGTTTGTGTTATCATGGGTTAGTACTAGCATTCCTAACTGATTGTTGTAATGATGAATTAAAATTAGGCACAAAATTACCCAAGGTGGTATTATAAATCAACTATTATCTTGTTTGTATAATTTTATTTAGGGACAGTTAATTTTATAAAGATCAATGCATGTGTAATACATAATCACAGTAAAATATCATAAATATAGTTCATATTTTTGTTACCCAATGTTACAATATTGCAACCTGTATCCCACTACTTCTTCAGTTATCTCTTGAAATACTCTTCACCATATGTAGTGCATTTATGTATAAGTAATAAAAAACACACACACAACTAATCTTTAAATTTTTGAAAAATTCCAAGGTTTTCATGAAAATGGCACTTGTACCTTAGATTTCCGTGCATTGAGATCTGTCCTTACAAAGAAAAGTTTATACCAAAACTGCAATAACGTAAACTAATTGCTGCTCATGTAAATATTAACAACGTGAAAGATGTATTAAAAAAATTGCATTTCTGTAATTTTTGAAAAACAAAAGAACAGAGCTAAATAGCATTTAAGGCATCCTATTCAGTACATATAGCACTATTCCTACTAAAAGTTAACAGATAATTTGGAGATCTTTTTAAAAAATTCTTGTTTTTGTTTTGTTTTGTTATGTGAAAACGACTAAAATTTTCAATAAAATGTACATGATATTAATGAAAGATCTAATTGTGGAGAAAAATTTTCATTTGAAGGCAAAAGTTCTATCTTAAAGTTTGTAATAGTAGGAAGATGCCAATAAAATGTGGAAAGTTCACAATTTTCGAAAATTCACAGTTAATGGTGAAAATCAGACTTGCGCCATATTTACTAGTGTATTTTACTCTATTCACAAGAAATGAAGAAGGGAAAGAAAAAAAAAGGGGGGGGGGGCTCTATATTTGAAAAAATTTTAAAATCGTCCCAGAATCTTCATGGAAAGTGCCCACAAAATTTAAGAAAGTTATTTAAAATCATAGAGCTTCAAGTCGAGCAAGATCGGCCAAGGAATATCCACTTTGGAAAAAAATCGTATGAATAGTTTAGATGCTAGTGTTGTTCACAGACGAACGGATGTACGTTATGAAGAAACCTCCTTTTTCTGAATCAAGCAAAATCAATCAAAACATGCATTTTCTATTAAAATTGTGAAATTGATTTTCTGCAGCATTACATAAGTTTCTCTACACTATGTATATTACTCCATATATAGATACTTATATGAGAAAGTAAAAATACTTCAAATGGTGTAAAGATCTAATTTTAAAGAATAGATTTAATTAAACAAAAAATATATTTTAAATAATGCAATTGAAGGAGTGGCCCAATGAAAATCATGCTCTATTTTGTTAAAAAATTAGAGTCGTTCTTGAAAAAAATTTAAAAATTCCTAGCAGTTTCATGCATAAAATTATTCAAATAGCCAGGGCTGTGAGTTCAGTCAAATTGTTCAGGGAATGTCAATTTTAAAAATCTCATTTTGCTTGCTGTGAAAATTGTTTTGCTATTAAAATATCGACATCAGTGTTTTGCAACATTACATGACTCTCCATACTCTGTGAAACGAGAAAGTAATAATCATTATGTTCAATAGTGCTTGGACAGGAAACGCCCGTCTTTACAAGAGCTTTAAATCTGTGAAAAATGTTTATTGTTGTACTCTATATTCTTCAATCAGGAGGTCAAACACTATCAATTTTTTCTTTTGTTTTATAGGTATGTGGCAAAGGATTTCTTACCCGAGTGGATCTTCGTATCCATTCCACTATGCATACAGGAGAGAAAAGTTTTGTATGTGAATGGTGTGGGAAGGCATTTGCACGTCGCGATGCTTTGCGGTGTCATCGCCGCTCTCATACCGGTGAACGCCCATATTCTTGTGATGTATGTGGGCAAAGTTTTACTCAATTTTCACCATTGACAATACACAAACGCCTCCACACAGGAGAACGCCCTTATGTGTGTGATATTTGCAGTAAGGCATTTGTTTCCCGATCAACAATGATGTCACATCGAAAGAAACATACCACATGAACCATCTTGTGTTGTGGAATTGACTTGTTGAAGTGCATTGCTGAGGTAGATCAGAGGTGTGCCAATTGGTCTTCCAGTTTGCCAAAGTTTTATATGTCTTTTGCTGAAGCTAAGCTTTCATGATGAACATGAAATACCTAGCTTTTATGTGTGTTAGCTTCTAATAAGATGAAACTCATTTCTTGAGGTGGATGTAGTTCCTTTGGATGAGTTATTTCCATTTGGAAATTTTTAACATGGCTGCCTAAGGAGGATATGTAAAAGTAGTGAGCGAAGGGTTCCTTTCTTTTGTGTTTCTGAGGCTCTATCCTTTTTTCTGATTGTTTTATCAGTAATCTTAAATTTACTCATGAATGCCTTTTTGTTGATAACACACAATCTGGTTAATTAGAAATATTTGGAATTAAAAAATGTGACATTTTGTTAATTATGCAAAGATGAAGTTGGTAACCTCTGTTGTTGTAGTTTTGAGGTCAGGGTAATGATATCAGGGAAAGTTTTGTGCATGTTACTCTTCACATTTCCAAAATTTAGAATGTAATAAGCTCTACAACATGCAAGTAAAATGAATCTAACTTAGCAGTGTCAGCTCTTTCAGTACATAGACCAATTTGCACACTCCTCATCTGAAAACTGTCATTGTTAAGTTACTAATTTAGCATGAAGAAATTTCTTAACTTTTCATAATTTATGTGAAATAATATTGTATATTTATTAAGATCGTAAATTTCAAGGAATTAATTAGCCAATTTGATTGTAGAAAGCAATGATTCCTTCTGCACTGGGCCTTGTGAGATGCCTCTGGAATACTTGGGGATGAGAACTCAAGTGATAACAAACTTACATAAAAGTGATGTTTTCTTAAAGCAATGAGATCTTACAAGTGTGTAGAAAAACATGCTTTAGTGCTCTGAACCTCACAACCTTCAATTCAATATGAGATCACATGTCCAGGCATCAATCCAGGAATGAACATTAGAAATTTAATGTGCTCTTAAAGTGGGCTTTCGAGTGTTGTTTTTAGAAAAACATTGCTAATGATGCAGTTTTAATATGTGCATTTGGCACTTAATTTTTTAACATGTTTGTGTGGCACTTGTAATTTGTTGTAATTGTTGTGGTTGTGTAAGGAATGAAATTTTACGAAGTCTCTCATATTTCTTGTGCAAGCAAACAAAATACTATAAGAGTATTTTTATTCCGCTAATCTGGGATGTCTGCTAATTAGAATGTCAAAGTTCATTACGTAGAAAGGAACACACACAATAGGTCAATGACAGGGCTACCATCTTGTTCGTTATTTAGAACATTATGTTAATAAGATAGTTTGTTATTTCTGTACTGAAATAATTATAGACGTCATTGCCAACGTTGGCAATGACAACGTCTATAATTATTTCATGAAAAATGCCAACGATAACACACCACAACACCTATATTTCTGTACTGTTTACTTCAGTTTGGACCAGAGCCTCAAATGTAAATTTCTTTAAGCCTTGATAAGCAAAAGGACTGCTTTTAGGAAACAAATCATCAAAATGGGAGGTTTTCAGTTTTTCATACATTTTTATTCAAGTTAAAAATCAGTGAAGACTGGATGAATTGTGTTAAGAGGTCTGGGAATGTAGGAAAATTATGCTTGTCATTATGAAACGTAATAATGACAAATGCTTTAATTTACTGAATGTTTAGAAGAATTATTTAGTGATTGTAGAAGTGGTTCTTTGTCAGATCATCATAGATGAAAATTGGGTTCCAAATTGCTTTACTTGTGTTGAGGTTAAACGACTAACAACGCCATTGTTTATGCATAGTTCGATACATTGATTTTAGCTCCATTAGTTTTCATTTTCATTTCATCCTAACCTCACTATACACATTCAGTCGTCAAACTACTATCTTTTATTGTTGTAGAATTTAATTTAAGGTCCAGGGACAATCATAACACCCACACCAAGTCTCCTCAATATTCATAAATGCTAATATCTTGATTTTTGTTGAAGTATTTCTGCCTCAAACCCTTCTTAAATGTGAATGAGACCTAGCAGTGGCATTTCAGGGGCTGAATTCAGTGAAGTGCTAAACCCAACCCAAATCTTCAACCATTTTTAATTATTTGCGATTCTTATATGCTTTTATTTTTAGCACTGAGTGAGTCAAAGTCAGAGTGTACTGTTAAATATTTGTACATTTATTATGAATAGTCTCTGTGTCACATTTTGATCACTACCAGTGGATCTCTCACCTTAAAAATTGAGACTATGAACTATAAACCCAAACAAGCATTAAGAATATTAAGACTTGAATTTATTTTTGGAAGATTTGGAGATTTCATGGTTGCTGTTGCAACTCTCAGGTGATCTCGTTTAGAGCTCTAAGCAATGATGCAAGCAAGTGAAGATATTTGACACTGACCCTAAAATTGTTTTTCTTTGCTTCCCCTTGGGCAGGAACGAGGTACACAAGGACTTGCTTGCATAGAATGCTTGCTGCTGGGCTGGCAATACACAAATGTAAGAGAATCAACGATGGAGAAAGGGAGGAATGCTAGACATAGAGATTTTGAAAGTGGTTGTTACTTGTAAGCTCCTTCAGTCTACACATTTACATGGCTGTTTATAGGTAAAGTGGCACTTCACATACTTCATTTGTTGAGCTGTCAGTGATATACAATATAGTGCCATACTCCTCCAAAATCGAGATATTAACATTTACAAAATGCATGAGGCTTGCTATGACTGGGGTATCTTGTTATTGCTACAAAGCCCTTCAATTTATGATTTCTTTATATTCCATAAAAAATAAGTATGCATAATGTATGGAAAATTCCCATCCAAATGAAATTGATTTTGTTAAATTAAAAATATAAGAATGATGCATTGAGGTTCTACTGTGCATGTAAAAGTAGTTATGAACAGTTGGACCCGGTGCTGTTAATTTGGAATTAACATACATGGTTCTCTCATTGACCGGATTAAATAATAGAGGTAACACTAGGATAATGTTTGTGTTGCATCTCCTGTACTGGCCACAGCTTTCTACCTATCCTGACGATGGTGCCAATGCTCACTAGTTGCAGCAGACAAGAGTAAACTTTCCAGGACTTAAGTCCAAAATATGGCTAATTTTTGAATTATTTGTTTAAATTATACATTAGCCAGATGGTTTTGTCAGAGCTATAAGAATGGCTATAATTGAATGTGGAGTTCACTGAGGCATGTGCATACTGTATCTGACTCGTCATACATGATTGAAATTGTATATGTGACTTGACTCAATAAGAAGTATTATTATAATTATTATTATTATTATAAATGTTATTATTATTATTATTATTTGGAACATCACCTTGCTAACTAATGAATTTTGGATAATGTGATGATTAACCATCTAATTTATGAAGTAGCCGTATTCAAACATTGTAACATAAATCTATAAGTCAGATTGATGACTTAAGTCTCAAAAATATCCCTGATGTAGATAAAAACTAATACAGCAAGACTTTATTTATCCACTTTTCTGAATCCTAAAGCAGGATAAATGCATAAGTGAGAAAAACACAACTGAAAAGGAGGAAAATTTATAGGCCAAATAAAATCTGTGAATGTAAATTCTCTTGTATTAGAGCCACAGAAAATGCATATACAGTCGACTCTGGTTGTAGTGAACTTCTTGGGACTAACGTTTTTGGTTGACTATCACTATCTTCACTATATCCAATGATGTCAAAATTAAATAGAATTTCTCCACAATGATTGAATTTATTAATATAGAGGTAGCACAAAATACATTAACAGCATGAACTGAAAATTTCAGTCTCATTATTTGTTCTAAAAAAAATTAAAAAAAATAATTTCAATTGCTTGTTTCAATTACATGTTTAATTAGTAATTTCTCTAGTTCCTTCTCCAGAGTTTGTGCTCTCTCCATACTTGATTCTGCATTATCCACAGTTTCTAAGTATCATAATGCAGTCTTGACACCCTGCCAATCAATGCCTCTTCCATTGTTGGAACACTGACCCACTATCAATGCTCTTTTACTCACCTAATAACATTCAAGATCGTTATGGTAGTGGGATGGTGCAAGTGGCTAATGAAACTGATAGCTTCTCCGCAAGACACGAAGGATGTTGCCAGGCTGTGGGGCTGTGGCACTCCCGCGCTTCCTGTTACCTAGTAGAATACCACATGCTTTGTCCTGCTGAATCTCAAGTAACATAAAGCTTGAAACTGAAGCAAACAATCGTGGGTGACCACCACCAGTTGCAGCCTACGCACGACATGGCCTTTGTTTCTGCAGTGAAACTGAGTGGCATAAGGTTATCAGAAAGGTCCCCATTTCCAGACCCACTACCTTCACCTCAGGGGAGAGTTCTTCAATTATGACCTTTTTCTGATGATATTTTTTTCAAAATGCCTGGTGTTTTAATTTCTGGCCCTGTTGTGATATATTCATTTCAAATTCTTAGGCTTATTTGTAATGCAAGTGAAACAGAGCCAGCGACTTAAGTTCACTATATCCAAGGGTTCACTATATCCGAGTTTACTATAATCTGAGTCGACTGCACAAATATTAGAACTGCATAATATTTCTCAAGAAGAATGTTACAACTTGTCAAAAATGATATTAAGATTTAATGATGTATTTGTAGGTCAGTCGCAGAGAGTTCATACATTTCACAGCAATACACTGCTTTATTCAGAGAATTCTATTGCCCTCATTCACTGGATATTCTTGCTCTGAATAAAGGGACTGCTGTATCTAGAGGCAGAGAAGCAAACTAGGTTGAAGAGCAAGAGTTGAGAGATTTCGCAGCCATGAAAGTAAAACTTCAATATGATTTTTTATTTTTCCCAGGATCTTGACTAAATGAATGAGACATTTCACATTGTTTTAAGTGTATTGTTCTTTCACAATTTTATTATATCTATTACAGCTATTCATATTTTCTATTTGTATCTGATAATGTGATTGAAACGTGACATTTTTGTCCTTTGATATAGCAAAACTACTTTTTTCTACTAAACTTTTCAAAAGGTAAAGTACAAAAGCAGTTATGTAGATTTTGAAATTACCAGTAAGAATGAAAAAATTGATTTTCTGTTGGATAATTATCTTTAAAACAGAAGTAACACATAATATGGAAATAATGTTGGATGTCATTACTACATCAGTGAAGTGTTACGTTTCTATTTGATAGTTGAATTATTTTCTGACACACTTTTGGTGTTTCTGTGAGATTTGTGTGTGCTGCACTGAAATATTTGCTTCCATTTTTATTTTTTCCATATCATCTTATTGTTAAGAAATACTGTACAATTGAGTTTCAGTGATTAAATTCAACTGATTTTCATTGCTGTATTAGTGTTGTGTGTTCAAAAGCAACTGGTGACTTGCAGACTGAAAGCTGCTGAGAGATGAACCGCCGTTGAATTGCTACAAAAAAATGCCTTAATGAATAAAAAGTGGATCTGCTACTGCCCTAGGATGAAGTATTGCTGTATCCATACCGGTTTTTTTCAATTACAAAATTTCAGCTTTCTTTTCTTTTCTTTGAAAAGTGTGCATGGCAAGAAGAAAGCTATAAAGATCTTTTAATTTTTCAAATCCTTTACTTGCCTCTTAATATCTATAAGTGAAATGCATCTTAATTAAGATGTGTACTCATTGAATATTACTGGTTCAATGTAATACTTGAAATGAAAAATATTTAAGTATCAGAAATAATCTCAGAAAACTTGTAGCTGGATATAAATGCTTCAAAAAGTTTGTTTCTTATCGTTGGTTATTAGGAAACAGAAAATGCAACTCTATTGCAAATTGCTAGTACAGTTGTATAACCAAATGGTAAAAAAAAGAGTGAAAGGAATTAATTTATGGTGAATATTTATTTATTGAGACAAACAAATATTTGATCATCAGTTTATTATGATTAGTTTGTGTCTAAATTTGGTTCTTGTCAAAACTTCAATCATGAAGGCACTCAGAATCCACTTTCTTGTAAAATTTCGTTTGAGGAAAGGGAAACAGCTACCTGGGTCATAGAAAACACCATAAAAGTTTTAAATTGAAGAAATAAATAAAGACTTTTCTTTTATTAAGAGTACATTTTTTAACTTTCATTTTGTTATATAAATATTCATTTCATTTTTTTCGAGAAAGTTTCATATTATGGTAAAGATAACTTATGATTAAGGCTGTGAAAGTCATGTGGCATACAAGCAATGTTAATAGACAGCAGTTAGATCACTCTTGCTCTTGCAACATAAGTCACTAAAGCCAATATGGCTCTTGTGGCCATGATTATTAATGTCTCTGTTCATCTCCACTATATTTTATTAACAACAAATATTGGATGGAATAGAAGTAAAAATATGTAAAAGATGTATTTTGAACGATAAATGATAGAAGTGAAATCATTATCTCACTCAGAAAAAGTATATTCAAGAAGTGTTGTATCAAAATTCAATTTCACGAAGAAATATCTGTATCAAATGGGAACTCTTGGGTTAAGATTTATCAGATCAATGTTTTATGAAAAATAGGAAATTGTTTGTTTTGTAAGGTTGTGGAAAGTCATCATTTTATTGAGCAAAACGAGTTTGTAATTCGCAAGATAATAAAGCATTGAGTTTCATTGTTATCAGGGGCTTGTCATGTATTTTGATCCCTGGATGCAGCATCTTGTTTATGGTACCCTTCTAATTTCCAGGCAGCAAAACTAATTCTCAAAAATTTTTGTAATTTAAATTACATTCGTAATAATGCAATATAATTATTTTCTTAAAGTTTATTATTGTACAATTATTTTGTAATTAGGATTTTTAAAACAATGAGTGAAATACATTGGAACTGTAAAATTGTACTAATTCAATTTTTTGGGCTTTAAAAATCCTGTTGGAAAATTCAATATTTGTTTTTGGAATTGGGTTTTGCTGTTGTGTAATTGTTGTTCAGTGGGATGTGTAAATTTTATTCACACTCTTATTGGCTTATCGCTGCTAATCTATGGGAATCTTAAGTGATAATTGGTACGAAGGAGACACAAAGACTGATTACGTTGTCTCCACTTTTATCTAACAAATGTGAAAACTTATTTCGTAAAGTATCCTCAGAAATTGATTTACTCAATAACTCACACTCATAATGCAAACTTGATATCATGTCACCAAACAGGCAAAATAAAGGTATAGTCTATTAATTCACTAGCAGGGAAAGATGGTGGTAAAGGAGATACATGAAGAAATAGAGAAAGAAAAAATGCTCCAAAATAAAACAGCATGGAGAAAGTATAACAAACTTTAAAAGATGGACTCAAGAAATCCACAAAATTGACATCACCAGTTAACAAAATTTAGTAGGGAAGAAGCTGATGTGCAAATGACCACCAAAAGAAACAAAAATAAAATTCCAAACAAAAGCTGAAACAAACTAATTTCAAGAAGAGATATAATATCAAAAGAGAATACTATTAGAATTCCACAGGCTAACCTGAAAAAAATCTGGAAATAAACAGATTGTTGGAACAAGAAAGAAAAATCAAAGTAGCGTACTACTTGGACAGAGATATCAATGGAATTTTGTGCATAGAGTATCACAAAAAATGGCAGAAGATGATAATAAGTGTATCAAAGGCTATGGAGTATCAGGAAAAAATTTGCATCTTGAATAGATTTGAACAACTAAACTTTTAAAAGTTGTCATAAAATTTGTGGAACAGGACCGGATACGAGGCCCCAATATCTGGCCATGGAGAATCGTAGTAAAATTGTTTCAATTTTGAACAATATATAAAAGCATTTGCCAACTGCAACCCCGAGAGTGAGAAAGTCAAAAATGTCCAGGGATGTTTCACTAAACTAGAAATAATTATCATGGGAATGTGTAAACATATAAAGAAGAAAAATTGGAACAATAATTCATTAATAGTGAAACTGTCTCGATAGATAATATTTCACAAACCAAGTAGAAAAATCAGAGTTAAGTAAAAAAGAAGAGGAAAAGGAAAGAAAGAAAATATTATTTACACAGGGGTGGAAAGATCAATATGAAGCAGAAGGCACAGCAATAGTATTTTAGAAGAAATGGAAAGAAAGTTTGAAAGAACGAATTTTTTCTAGAATGAAATTGACAAAATTAAAAATTAACTAGTGACCTGTAACAGAAAAATACTGCTGAACAAAATTTCACAAAATGGTTTTCCAAAAACATGCCTGCACACTGCTCAAGAACAACAAATAAAATACTTTTGTGAAACAAATTAAATATTTTAACAAACAGTCATTACAAATGCTGCAGTAACCTGGTATAGTATACACACAGTACAAGTTATGTATATGAATATCAAAAAAGTTGCTTTTTCATAGTGTATCACATGAATAGCATATGTTAATTCCAGGTGCTCTCTTTCTTTATTGTCACATGACATCAGCTACGCTGTATGCTGTGGCACACTGAATATGAGAGTTCACTCTGCACCCAGTGTATGAGAATAGGCAATATCAAATATTTGCATTTTTCAACTAAAATTGAGTCAATTTCATTTATTTTTGGATGCTTCACAAATTGTAAGGTACTTAACAAAGCCATATACACTTTACAGTCGAAGGTTGCATAGTTTTCTTTCAGTTTCTGCAGGTTGTGGAAATTAGTAAGATAGTAGCAAAATGGATTTCATAGCAGTATGCACCTACAAAACAAAATGCAGAAGAAACAAAGTGTTTTTAACAAGCTTGAAATAGACCCATGCAAAACAACAATACACAATGATAGCAGCAGACCTTAAAGCAGAAATTGGAACTGGGGATATTATACCCGCAAAGGACTAAAGGAAGAACACCATACATGTGGAAGTGGAAGAATTCCACATGTAGAATTCTTATTCATCAACTTATCCATCACAAATTCCTAATTTAAACTCAAGATTTATCATAAATTTATTTGGTAGACATGGAGAACAAAATCAATTATAGATTACATATTAGGGAAGGACACATTAGAAAATAAAATTGGACCCAAGTTTTAAAGGAAACGAATCACTGCTACGTATTAACAAAGATAAAATTGAATTGTATCCAAGAGAGCAAAAGTGTCATGAAGGTAAGTTAAAAGAAGTGCTTAAGTTAAAAGAAACTGCTAGTAGAACGGGGGATATATACTATTCGACAGGAAAACTTGGAAATTCTAAGAAACAGAAAATTCAGAAGCAAGGAACCATAATGCAAGAACCCTACTAAAATCTGTCAAACCTTCGGTGTCAAGAAGAAGAAAAAGAGGGAAATAAACGTCAGCAGATAAAAAGAAAATGCATACTAAGGCTATCTGTAGAAGAAAACAACCACATTCACATTCAATACAAAAAGGCTTGAGAGCAAAAGTAGGGAAAATAACTGGAACTATCAGGAAATATTTTTACGAGAATGTTATTTTCCCTACATTGTGTTATTTCAGATGGGAAGAAGATGTAGAAATCTGTTTTGAAGAAAATTTTTAAAAATTAAAATTTGAAAATAATATTTTTTTCAGTTTTTCTTAAAGAGGAATTTCCAATGTTTTATTATTATTATTATTATCATTATTTATTTATTTTACTATGTTCAATGCGGTGGTAGTAATATTCTTTATTTTAAACTCAATTTACTCTTGTATTGAAGTTCAAGATTTTGCTGATAGAATCGTATTGTTTATTTAAGATGAGGTGAAGAAAAGGGAAATATTCTTTCTTTTCTATGATGGTATTTTGTAACTACGAGACATTATTATGCCCTTGTTATTTCATATTCTATGTAGATTCTTTTTAAAAAAATTTTTTACTGGTGTATTATCACAGGTATTGTGTGTGTGTAATTTGTATACGTTTTTAGATGTTTTTTTTTTATGAAAAAGTCATTTTGTATGTCTTTGTTATATCAGAGAGGTAAAACATGCTAATGTGTTTGTAGTATTGTAAAGTGATAGTAAAAATGTTTGTTACCCTTTCTATATTTTTGCGCATATTACTTTCAATTAACTTGTATAAGAGTATGATATATATTTTTTTTTGTTTGGTTTTCGGTTAATATATTACTGGAAGTTCTGATGGAAACAATAATTAAGATTGACCCTTTGTGAAGGTTGTGCATAAATTTATTGGTAAAGAAAACTTTCGTACAGATCATTACAGTACAAATGAAATTAAATAAATCTCGTGAAAGGGATGTTTTGGTTTTTCATTTATGGTAATGCTTAATTACTACATATTTGAAGAAAAAAAATGTTTGGACTGGCTAAGTTTTTATTCTTAAAAATTAATTTTAGTGAGGATTTGCTCTTAGCTCTTTTTGTTTATGAATTGATGAAATAAATTTGTGTCCCCTTGGAAGACATCATTTCCATTGAAACAGCAAGTTCATGTTCAAATAGTGTTTTTTGAGAATTCTACAATTTTAAAAATCTTTAATTTATTTTTTGATCTTTGTGGTTATTCAAGCAACTATAGTAAAAAAAAAAAAAAAAAAAAAAAAAAAAAAAAAAAAAAAAAAAAAGAGTGAATTATTTTGTTATTTTTTTTTAGAATCAATCTACCTAGTTTATCAACATATTGCCTTTATTGTTAAGACTACTGAGTCCAAAATAAGATGTGTTAGAAAAGATTGAAATTAATTTTGGAATATACTTTACAAAGAATGACAATGGTAATATTGTTCATTCATAATTTCCAAGTTACGCATTATAGTGATTTACAAAGTAAGTATCGTAATACAATGGGAGATTGGAGAGTTATCAAACAAGGCTACTATTATTACGGAGATTGGTAACCAATCGCTGTTATGATATGAATATCATAGTATTGCATTATAATTTTTGTTTAAATTTGACTATTTACCCTGTGAAAAATTAGTTTGTTGTTGATAGTAGTTAATACTTGTAGGAGGCCAAGAATTAATTAAACACTTGTGTTCTAAATAATATGTACTCTATAACTGATTACAGTTGTTAATAATGGGCCATGGATTATTATACTTTGGTTTAAACTTTTTGGCGCGAATGAGCCTGTCTTCACGATGAAGTATCTCACAGAATTTCGCGTCTTTCTCGGTTGTGCTACTTGATGCCACATGATTGCCAGCACTACTCGTTACGGTCGCATCTAGCGACACGACAGAGAAAGACGCGAAATGCCGTGAGATACTTCATCGTGAAGACAGGCTCATACGCGCCAAGACATAAAAACCCAAGCATAGAACACTTGTTAATCACTTAAATTAAGTAAATCTCTCCCCGATTTTTCTCTCCCGTCTCGAGAGAGAAATATGTGAACTAATGCTGAGCTTCGAGACGACAGCGAGGGAGCGATTGCTGCTTAAGATCAACCAGGTCGTAATAGCGCTGATAGAACGGAAAGACGGCTCCGTTGCACTGCGTCGGCGGTTGAATTGAGGATAGTATGCGACTCCTGTAGGAACATCCGCTCGAAAACAGTTGAATTTTATCGGAAGCGCTGTGAGTGACGAACGTGACGTGAGTGATGTTAGTCGGGCTTTTACATATGTATTGCCACCTTTTAACTAAATACTTGTGTTAGAACCGATTGAACTAAAAAAAAAAAAACTTATTCTATAAGCATGACATTTAAACACATTACAGACACCACCCACGGACAAAGTTTTTGTTTTACAATGATATTCCTAATGATTCCGCCCTGCGCTGTCTCTGTTTCGTGCTCCTGGCAAACGTAAAACGCGTTCAAGCTGTCTTCGAAGATTTTTTTAAAAAAAATTGTTGTGTCTACAGAGACGCAACGCGTTTCCAAACTCCTTGGTAGACGAGCGCTTTGCGCTTGGAGTAATAAATCCTCCATTTAATTGCGCGAGAGAAATCATCCATTAAGATCGTCATGTCTCGTCGTCAGTTGTCAGGAGGACCGCCAGGTAGCATCTCTGCGTACTCCTACGCGTACGGTAGTACTTCCTACTACTCGCTCCTGCGACACAACCCAGCGGCCAGATTTAGAAAGAAATTACGATTGGGGGAGGGTTTGGGACACTTCACGGGTTGGACTAGCCCCTGTGATGCAGCCAAATGGGTTTTGTTCGAACAAGTTTCACATGATCTGAAGTCATTTAACGGTTGGGAGTAAGAGGGTTGTGTAGGGTGCCTGGTCTGTCGTGGCCCGACCCTCATGACTGTCAAGTCAAGAGACCAAATCTTAACAGTTTTGAAGGGGGAACCATTCTAACCTAAAATCAGCACCCCCTGCCCCCAGCGGGTGGGGCGGTGGGCAACATTAAATTCTGAAATAGGAACTCTCATTTTTTTTTATTTCAGATTCGGATTCTACGGACAAAAATACATAAGTTTTGTCTGAAACGATTTTTGTGATAGGTGGAGCTGTAATCGCAAAAAATTTGATTTCCGAAGATTTAAGACTGTAATTTGAGTGGTTTTGAGCGTGGTCGATTATTTTTGAGTTGTTAATAAAAATCAGTATTTTCTACGGAAGTCAGTAAACTACTTTTAGCGTAACCGAGGAACAACGACGTGGACCTAGTAGTTTTCTGTTCCCTTCGGGGTGCTTGTTTTCAGTGAGTCCCCTTGCCTCTCACTATCGGAGTGCTGGTTTTAGATGATTCTATAAATACCTCAGCATTTATGGCCCTGAACCTCAATGCATTTATTGATTCGTCCTACAAATGAACGAACACATCGCATAAGTATATGTGGTGTAATCGCGGCATAAGCGTCCCTTATTCGTTGCATCATGTTTTCACGAGTAGTAGGTGATTCTTCATAAGCGACATCTTTTAGGTAACCCCACAAAAAGAAATCTGGTGAGGTAAGGTCTGGTGATCTGGCTGGCCAGTTCACTGGTCCTCTACCGATCCAACGATTATTGTAATCCCGTCCCAATACCTCGCTTGTTACTAATGAGTAATGTGCTGGGCAACCATCATGTTGAAACCACATGTTTTGTCGCACTTCCAAACTTACGTCTTCGAGCATTATCGGTAGTTCTTTATCAAGAAGGTTGCGGTACTTGTCACCATTTAGATTACCGTCAATAAAGTATGGTCCGATAAGTTTATCGCTAATTATTCCACACCAAACGTTAACCGACCAAGGTCGCTGATGATTTACTTGACGAATCCAGTGTGGGCTTTCTATACTCCAAAAATGCATGTTATGGCGGTTAACTTTACCGTGGTTTGTAAATGTCAATTCATCAGAGAACAGTACTTGAGTAAAAAAGTTCGGATTCGTTTGTATTCTCTGAACATTGACAAAATTGTAGTCGGTTTTGAAAGTCATTGTCAGTTAATTCCTGCTGCAAGGATACATGATAAGGGTGAAATTTATGTATCTTCAGTATCCTCCAAACACTCATACGAGGAATCCTTGATTGTTGAGATATTTCTCGAACACTCGCATATGGATTATGAGCTAGTGCAGTCAGTACTGATATTTGATTATTTTCTCCAGCAGCAGAAACTCTACGTGTTCGTTTCTTCGGTTGTACACTTCCGTCAGTAGAGAATTGTTGAACAATTCTAACGAAAGAAGAAGCGCGATCGTACTCTGTCAGGAAAACGTTGAGCATACAAATTAACAACAGCTTCGAAATTTCTCTCAGCTTCGCCGTAAATGAAAATCATTTCATTTTTTTTTCTTGCACATTTGCATAATCCATGATGCAACAAGGAGGAATGGTAGTTCAGAAAGGTAAATGTTTAATAAATATCGAATCGCCTCTGAAGTACTTTAGGCAGGACCATAGAGAGACGCTACGAACAAATTGACGGGTGTGCCCTGAGGCTACACTCAAAAACACTCCAATTACAGTCTGAAATCTTCGGAAATTAAATTTTTGCGATTACAGCTCCACCTATCACAAATCAGAAAAAAAAGTTTCAGACAAAACGTATGTATTTTTTTATATCAGATGTATATTATATATTACATCTGATGTGTGAAACGTAATGACATCATTACGTTGGAAGCGGTCATAGATCTGCAAAAATTCCATGTAAATTATGTGCAAAATTTGTACAGACAGCATTTATGTAAAATTTGTTCAACTCCTGGATATCAGTTTCTTAAACTTTTTATTTAAAAAATGTATTGTTCAATTCATTGGAGGCCCCTGGAGCAGGTCCTGCCGGTTGCGCAAGATAAGTAATCTTACGGATTACTAATCTATCTTTTTAAGAGAGATAGAAAAGTACAGCTTCATGGCTTTTTAGAGAATTTAGATAAAACATTGCGGATTTTCACTCTTTTTCTCTCTAATTAGTATTTACTAAAGAAAGAAAAGGAACGACCAAATTTCTGTACAGGTCATAAGACAGTAGAAGGCACTTTTGTAACAGTAGTAACCGGATGCGGGATTTCGGATCTATGATTGGGAAGGGGGCAAAGGACCCCCGCGCAAGTTAGTAAAAAGTTCCCCTAAACTAAATTCCAACGTCATTTTATTCTATTGAAATGCTTTTGATGTACGTAAATCGTTTCAGTTGCCAGAACGTATAGGCCTACAGTCACTTTTATCAGAATGTGCAAACGCGAGTTTAACCTCAGTAGGTATTAAAATCATTAGTATTTAATCGCTTTGTATTTATAATGATATTAGAAATTTAAAAATACTACATATGTTCTGGTGCACCGATTTCGCTCGTGCAGCGCAGCACCTGTTTCATCACGAATCACGTGACGACAGCACCGGCATTTCCTTTGAAAAGCGTTTCAGACGTTACCATACAAGACGTTTACCGCTATGGTGCATGGCGAGCGAGAAGTGTTGAGAAACATTCTGAAAGTGGCAATTTTCCTCGGTGACCAACGAAAAATAACACGATGAAGGTATATTTGAAATGAAAGATGCAATATTAAGAAAAATGCTTTTCTGTTTCATAGGCTTGTAATTGTTATAATTTTGGCATTGAAAATTCCCGTTAATATTAGGACCAAAACTAGTCCCTGAAGGTCATTGGCTGAAGTCAGATACGATGCACAAGAGCCTACCCCTTTCCATCATGGATATTCTGATTGACTTTGATACATAATCAATGTAATACTACAAGATTTCGTATTATAAGTCGTGATTGAACTTGTGTTTAAATATTAGTAAAAAAATAAATTCCAATCCAATTTTGGCGCGAATTTCAAATTTTTGTACTGATGAAATTGGTTTTAATAATTTTTCACTATCGCCCACTATTGTTTAAGAATCTGAAAAAATATTTTATAAGACACATTCTAGGGGGAAAACTGAGACAGTGCTCTAACGTTATCGCGCCGAAAACCAATTTCAATTTTTTTCTTTTTTGAATTTGGCGTCAAAATTGGTTGACAAAAATACCTTCAAATTCAACTATTTTTCTCTGTTTCTTCATTTTTTTCAGCCTCATATATGCAATAAAAGCTGTGAAACAAATTAGACATAAAAATCACATTTCTCATTGTGTCTCTGCAACAATGAGAGACTAAGAGTATTTTCTAGGAATCTACATTTTTTGTTCTCTTTCACGCGAGTATCACGATTATCGATATGGTTTGGGGGCACGTTTCTCTCTCTTATTCGTTTATAGTGCAGGACAGGCTATAGTGCAGGCCACCTTTGTAACCTAGGGTTAAATCACATACACTTTGTCTGCAATAGTTCTGTGCGATTATTGGAGTGTTTATTATATATTTGTAATGAAAATTGTTGTCGAGTATCACAATGAATTTTTTTTGATAATTTGACATGATTTACATTAGATTTATTTAGTCAAAAAACAGTAAAAACTGTATGTGACGTATGGGGGAGAAGATAATCTGCGCACGTTTTCTTGAGTTCCAGAAACCCTTCCCATTATTTTAACTATAAATAGTTGAAAGATTAGTAAAAGTTGAAGATAAATAAATAAAAATGAAAAGCGCGAGATAATCAACATTTGAAAAACTAGATATTTTCGTTCCCGATTTATAGAAAACTTAGTTGCAACGGTAAGCGAACTGCAGATTTCATCTTTCTGCATTGCTAACAAAACAGTAACTCGCCCTTACCTCTACTCCTACCACTACAAGCAAGAGTTGAGAGTTCAACAAAACGTGCGCATAAAGAAGCAACATTTACGCCCAGAAGCAAAATAAGGGGTCATCACATCATTTGCTCAAAGTATCAGGGAAGCTGGACAAAAACCTGATCGAGATGGGGGTCATTGACCGGAAGCTGAAGTTCATTATTTGTTACAAGCATATTAAGTCTTTAAAAAAATACAATACAAATGTAAACTAATTCTTCCCCCTGTTATGTAACATCTATTAGATTTCCCCCCGCCAGTAAAATTGCAAATGGCTACCTTTGCTGACGACACCACCTTGTTTATCTCCTACAGTAATTGCGAGCGAGGAGCAAAACTCCTACAAGAAGATCTTTAAAAATTTAAGCTGGACATAGATATGGAGAATAGCTCTAAACGCATTTAAAACAGTTTTCAAAGTCTTTTCGATAAGGAAAGTATATAACTTACTACCACTAAATATTCTAGATACTCGAATACCCTGGACAAATATAAAACGATTAAATATGTTTGCTAGACATCACAAAATTAACCTGGAAAGAACATCGAATGAAAATAGAAAAATCTTCAAAACAAAAAATTGGCAAACTTTATTCGCTTATCGACAAAAAGTCTCATTTGAACACAGAAACTGCCATGTCTATATATAAATCAATTATAAGACCCTCAATGTCATATGCGTGTGCAATTTGGAGAGGAGCCACCAAATCATCATTTAAAAAGCGATAACATTTTCTTAGACTGGCAACCAAAGCTCTTTGGTACGTTTCAAACTCGCAAATACATCAGGAATTAAAAATACCCATACTATCAGAATTCACATCTAATCTCTCAAACATTTTTTTAAAGCAATCTAAGTCAATGCTCAAGCACAAACATATTCTGTCTCAATAGAAATGGCCCAACAAATCCTAGAATTAAGTCTAAATTTCTCAATGACCTATTCCTCCCCACCTAATAAAAGACTTAATACAAATCAGCCGGCTTGAGAAAGTCCACACCTCCCATCCACAAGACCAATCCCCTTAATTGTATATAGAAGTAATGGTAAGAATCAGTGTAAATATTTATATTCCCTTTGTGTTGTATATTATAATCTATTTTCCCCTCTGTTATTTAATTTGTTCATCTGAAAAAAGTATAATAAGTTAAACATGTCAATAAAATAATGTAAAGCAGCAACCATCTGCTGATCTTATTGAAAAATAAATTTAAAAAAAATACAGAACCTCTTAATCGTGTATTATTTTATGGCGTGTGTGAGACCCCAGTGTTCCATTCGTAGTAGTAGTAAAGCGAGTATTCTACAGCTGTCGCCGTTTCTCGCTGCCGAATCTCCTTTTCTTTCGGTCTCCCCAGGCATCATCTTCTAAATCTCGCCCTGTAATTATTTATGTTACGTTTTCCTCCCACTTGCTTCTTGGTCTTCCTCTATATCTGCTTTCTTCAGGGTGGTATTCCCACATCTTCTTTGGCAGCCGCTCTCCCAGATGTCCAACCTTCTTAAATGCACATACCATAATAGAGCCTTTGTTTCTATCAGCTCTATGGTTGATTTTCCAAGTTTCATTATTTCTAATATTCTTTGATTTTTAACTCTTTCCTTTCTTGTAACCTGACAACATCGTCTCGAATATTCCTTTTCTGCTCCTTGGATCCTACTTCTATCCCTGGCATTAACTCAGCTCCATATGTGAATAGACTTTCAAAAATTGTTTTATATAGATAGACGGCAGACGCCAAAAGGGTGGGGATAAAACCGTAAGTCTAGCCACACCAAGGAAATAAAAAAACATTACAATGAGAAATTCTGTGCCACTCTGTAGCACCACCAGTTTTTGTTCTGTATTAATCCTTACTTGTAGAGTATCTCTTTAATTTTAACTCTGCAGACATTCTTGCATAAGTAATGCAGGATGCAGGTATCAAAGTAGTAATTAAAATCATTAAAAGTATGTTAACATAGCAGATTTACTTATGTAACGAGTATTAATGAACCAGCTTCCCGAATTCAAATTTCATTCGATAAATGCTCATACTAAATACCACACATACTTGGGAAATTCTCATATAAAACCCCTCCTCACTTTACGAGTCGGGGATTTATCGACAATTTCCAAAGTACCCGTGGTATTACTAATGATAATATTTTTCCTTAATGAAATCTGTATCAGAAATAGATCATATTCATTTTTCCGAAAATATGAGTATTTTTGCGTGAAACAAAGATAATTCTTAAATTTTAAGCAGTTATTTTCCCAAAAAGTCTCTAATTTTTTTCTTTAAATTTCTTCTTTGTATGTACCAAATAACGGCAAAGAAAGCGGTGTTGGTCGCATTTTCGGGGCACTCTGTATTTTCGAAAATTTCAAAAAAAGTGAAAATGTTAATTCGAATTTCCTGCGCTTTGTTTGACACTGTCATTTCGCAAATTAACAACACGACGAATCGCGACATTTGGAAATTCTTACGATTTTTGTCATTGTTGCGGGTCACATTGATCGTACAATGTAGATAATATTCTTATGAAAGGAAATAGATTTAAGGAATGTAATAGACTTATATTAGAACTAACATATTCTTTTTTTTATTTTACTTAAAGGAACTTTGATTGCTGATTATGGTATTCAAAAATTTAATGCGTACTTCGATGTAATCAAGGCAAGCTCGTGGCAAATTATTATTGCTCTTCTTCATAATGTGCCGCAGATACTCTAACAGTTAAATACATTCATCTTCGTTTCATTTGTTAAAATAGTAAACTTCTGTTTCGAAATAATGCTGATACTCACCACATGTGCTCTGTTTGAATTGGTTGAATTTGATTTTTTCAAGTTGTAACTGAGGTGTTAGTACGGCAGAAATTGCAATATTACAGAATTACGTAACTGTTTCTAATAATGAGAGAAAGTATGTGGTGTTGTGACACCTAAAGTTTTAATTAAACTTCGTTAGCTATAGCGTAGAAAACACTGAAAAAGTAGCGCAGATCTACTTTTCGTTAAAATTTCCGAAGTTTTGAAAATTGCAAACGTTCAAAATTATTCGGGTCTTCCTGCAACTATAATATTGAAAGTGGCGATTTTTTTTAACAAAACCTGTTCTTCAAAGACTGAACTTGAGAAAAGATTTTCTCAAAAGCCTCTCCAACAATTTTCTTTAAATTTTCCCCCCAAATAAAGCATTTTGCACTTAAAAACGTACAAGTCCGAATGTAGGCGAAGTCATTGCAGTTTCGAAAATTTCATAATTAACGCAGCAAAAGGACAATATTGGTGATGGAGGGTTTTTGATAAAATGAAACTGTTCTAACTAGTTCGGTTGTTAAAGAAGTCATCTACCATTTATTATAAAAACTTGTAGATTAGCCCAATTTCTGCTTGAAGGTCATTAAATTGATAACGAAATGTTTACTCAAAAACAGCTCCAATTTTTTTCTTTAAATATTTTCCTGGTATAGAGGAAACGACGCTTAAACATGATGCAGATCCCATTAAAAAAACAAACTCTTGTGTATTTTCGAAAAAAAAATAGACTGCAAAATTATAATATTGTGATACAGACTTTTTTCATTAATGTCATATGTTCTATAAAACTAGGTCTTGAAGTAATGTAAAATTAAAAATCTCAATTTCTGAAAATTGTAAATGAAAATATTCGACTTTTTTAATCGTCGGGAAGGTGAATTTTAGCTGTGGTGCTCATGGTGTAGGTGAGGTCTGCAAAACGCCTGACCCGCGGGCATTCTGCTCGAGCCAACCGCCTGCCCGCCAGAGAGCTTAATGTGCAAGTGGTAGGGGGTATTGCATCGTAGCAAAGCGAATTACATTATCAGCTCTAATAGCAATTATGATATTTGATGTCAAAATAAAATATGTATAATTCGTTGTAGTTTCATATTGCACATTGTCATATACTGACAGAACCCATTTCCATTATAATACAAAAGACAATATTTCTTGAAGTGTATGTGACCGTCATTCTTGTTGATTGCTCTTTCAATTTAATTCGATTCGATTGCGCTAATTGCGCATTCTAATTGGTGGTTTCCGCTCCTAGAATATGCCTCATCCCCACCCTTCACATTTGTCCATATATCCTCTGAAGTGGCTCGCGCGCGGGTCTCGAGGTCAGACAAAGCGCAAAATGCTGCGCAGGCCTGGTGTAGGTGTAAATTACGTGGCGTGTTTTCTCTAAAGACAGAGTTCAAATTCCAGCGCGAATCCCCCATAAAATGTGTAGCACCATTAGTTTCGAATTGTAAGCATTTTTACGGATTCAAGTAGTGTTGTAATATTAAGTAACCGTTACCGATAAAGAGAGAAAGTATATGTTGTTGTTGCTCCTCTAGTGTTTCTAATTTCCTAAGAAACTGTCTGACAACAAAGTATTTTGGTATAAAATGCATTGGAAAGTATGAATTGTGGAGACTAAAGATTCTTTTACATAAGATTAATCGATAAGGCCAAGGGCTGGAGGCTCGTCACAAACTTAGGCAGGCTCGTCTAGACATAGCGAAGTTAACTGGTTATTATGCCATTTCATTCGCGGGTGCGCGTATTCGTTCCCTCGTTAGTGCGTCGATTCCTTTACGTGCGATATTTGATGAGTATTGATTGATTTATAGATTATAATAAAGAAATTCGTTAATGTAGCCTTTGCATAATGGGAAAAACTTGTTACAGAATTTTTACTTTAATTCCTTAGGCCTGTGACACACGAGCGTTGCGATGTCGCGCGAAAAGTAACGCGCGTCGTAGATTAACGGAACGGCCAAAACGCTCGTGTTCTGTTTTGCATGAGATAGTGTTATTCAACGTCGCGCGTGACTTCACGCGCGTCAACGGAACGCTGGTGAGCAGGGCCCTTAGCTGTTTCGTTTGACTCATCAGTTGGAGGCAAGAGGAGATCGGGAGGGACTAATAGTTCTCAGACGATCAGCGCCCCCCGCGATTCGATGTGTCCACGTACCCGTGGGGAGTTGGGCAAGCGAGCGAGGGAGCACGCGGGGCCGCGCAGCGCTTGCGTCGCACGGGGCGGCGGCGCCGGCGCCGGCCGCCGCGGCTCTCTGGCGCCAAGGTGCGGCGGCGGCGGGCCGCTTTGAGCGGCCAGTCCCGCGGGTCGCCGTCGTGCGTGGTGCACGGCGCGACGCGGGGCGTGGGCGCCGGGCGCGCTCTCTCGAACCGACCGAATTCCTTCGTGGGTGGCGGCCACGCCGCAGCATGGGCTTTGGCCACGCGCACGTTTGACGCTTGAACGGGCTGATCGGTGACGGCGACGCTGGCGCGCGGGCCGCCGCCCCCCAGCCGCACGGTGCCGCGCGCCGCGTCCGCGCCGCCGCTCCCGCCGCCAGGTAAAGGCCTCCGCGCCGGGTCACGTGGCCGCCGTCGGCTCTGCTCCCCTCGCCAACTCCCTCGTCGGCATAGCCTGGCTTTTTTTTTGTCTTGTCAGTTACTGTTACAGAAATATGAGATTTTTCCTGTAGTTTAGTTCCTCAGCAATATCAAATAAAAAGCGAGCGAACAAACGCCTGTTCGAATTTTCAAGTATTCAAGTAGGGAAGCGATAAATTCGTAATTTTTGTCATTCTTCGCCTTGAGTATTGTGTGTACATGCTCTGAAAAGGGCTCCTTTCTGCACCATCACAAGTTTGAGTGATTCAAATGCCGACGAAAAAGTTCATATAAAGTTTATAATTATTTACAAATTCCGAATTTTGCATGAGTGACATCCAAGTACCACAACGGCGACCAAACGTAATGCACAACCGCTATGTAATACAGGTAGAAAGATATGTATGGGAATATGCAAAGGGCAGACGAAAAACATGCTGTTTACTCGGGCTCTGTTTTCTTGATAACCTTCATCAGGTAAGCGTGGCCAGGAGAGAAGGTGCATCTGAAATTTCAATGTTCTCTCCCTCTTCATAAAATTCATTACGAAAATATGAGCATTGGACGTTCAGGAGACATTCTTCAGTATCTCGAGTACTCGTGCGAAAAATAAAACAAACGAAAAACCGTCAGTGCTCGTACCAATTTCTCAATATTGTGATATGAGCAGTTTTCCCACTTTGTGAGATGGCGGTGGCCGAATATCATATAAGCACTTGTATGTTCTGCGACATATTGTACATTCGGTGCACTGCTATTCCTTTAAGCTTTTGTTCGACAGTATCCCCTTTTCATATCGCGCGTATAATACACATTTATCAAATACTCCATGTTTGTGACATTCAAACTCTGTGATTTCAATTTATTTTACAGAATCGATTCCTATTTATGGGAATCTTTTTGAAAGTCCGTTTATGCAAACTTGCTAACTTCTTTACGTATAGTGACACTGTAAAAACTTTATTGATAGCAAACATATTTTAGAAACGGCTTGTACAAGAATTTACACGTACAGGATGAGTTAATTGTACTTGAGGCATAATAAAAACGATACATTATTTTTCTCTTAGTACACCAATAGTTTTTTTTTATTTTTCAATCTCAGAGGCTTGGCACGTAGAATGTGTCTTGTATCATTTTCGAATTTCATCATATTCTGAATCTCATTAAACAACAGTTTTAAAAATTCAGTTTACCGAGACTCTCATACCAAATTGTTGATTCGGCAGATCATTTCCGAAACTCGGAAAGACCTTTTACAGCTTCTGCACTTTGGTTGCTGGAGACGTTAAGAACATTTTCTCGTGTTGCAGTTCAATGAAGGTCGATGGTTAGCCACGTACCGCATTCTTCAATTCACATATTTGCGCGTTTCGTTCTTTGTATCTAAACAAAATAAACATTTTCTCTGGTGATATATACCGGTATGATTACTGCTTTGATTCATCATAAGCACGAACCTTTCGACAGCGTAAAACTTAATAATTCTTCTACAAACGTCTGTACCGTAACGAAGTAAACTGGATTAAAAAAATTCTTTTATTTTTATTCGTGATGAACATGCTTAATGTCGGCACTTTATTCGAATATTAGATTAGTCAATAAAAATGTCCACTTGGAAAATTTTCTGAACGGTTCATGATATAGAGATGAAATTTTCATCAAATGATTCAGGACATAGAGGCTAGTCAGTTGTACTAATTATATTTTCGGTAGAATTTTTTTATTAAAAAGATGTGGGACCAAATTCGTTTTTTAAATTGATCACTACACTTTTAGAGAAATTCAGTAATGCATGTGTTGGTATTTGATAAATAATTATAAAACTAGTGAGTTTTAAAGACCGGCATTATACTCGCAGGTTTATAAGTACGTAGTGCGGCTGGATTATAAAATGTTTCAGTGGTTGATGCGACATAAAATAAATATATATCTCGATGTTCCCATGTCTTTTTGGTTTGCCGGTTCAAATGACACGGATAAAGATGTCTAGCATGTGTTGTGACCTTTAAATGACTAAATGAAATCGTGGCAAATACACTCGTCGCATCGAGTGAAGAATGGCCTAGAGTGTACAGAGCAGAGATTTGTGGCTCTACGAGGCGACGGCGTTTCTGCAGGCAGTTGTCATTGAAATCTTTCGAAATTTGCGACCCATTTCTGTTGTTATAGAAAGGGTCAATTCAGTAGAAGGTATTTCGTTTTATTAATGAGTCAAGGGAAAGTCACGAGTTCATACTGGTGAAAATTCATTAGTTTCATTTAAAAAATAATCAGAGTCAAAATCTCTATTACTTAAGGATTCGCAACTCGGCTGAATATGCCCTTGCTCGGGAATAGTACGATTTTCACAATGAAGAAGATAAAAGTATTTCTAAAGTTTTGCGCCGTGTCGGAGATCTAAAGAAGACGTTTCAAGCAGAGACAAAGGGCTCACCGAGCAAATTGCACTATTATTTTAAGAAAGTAGCGACATTATGTTTACTGTAGAGTGTATTTCCCAAGACTTACGCTATCACGCTACGCTAACGATGCCCCTTTTAAAATAAATGATGTTTTAATTTACCTGATGAACGATGCTGCTAACGAGAACATACAGGATATTTCCTTGTTACTTCAATTGATTCTTTTGGACGTTATGTGAACTCAGTACCGCGAGTGATTGTAATGCACGAAGACGTCGCTGGGACGTTCCTTGAAAAGGGAATTCGACTGATCTGCTCGCTGCACTCACTCCTTGCGGGTTGGACGTCTCTACGTCCGGCGCCGCGAACTTCCTAGTACGTCTTTTCCTTGTGACGCGTTCCTTGTTTTCGTACCTTTTGATGCATAATTATTCTTTAAATACCAACATAAGTGATATTGATGCATTTGTCTTTTCAATATCTATCTAATCGTGTAAAAAGAATAGAGTTCCATTTAAAACATGGAAGTTAGCCCAGTTTCTTTAAAATAAAAAAAAGCTGTCTGAAATATAACTACAACTGATGAGCCCTTACAATCTGAATTATTTGGTGAATGTTCCATCTCAATATCTCGAATTCTTTACAGAATATTCAAGAAGGATGTTTTTATTGACTAACCGTGTATACAAAATAATTCCAGGATCAACAACGAAATCTGGCTAGTTGATAAATGACGAAGAGAGAAACATTGAGAAATTAGCTTCGATTTGCTGCAAAATACAAAGTTATCGCTACCTTCTTGGCTATTCAGGATGAGTCGCGTCACGGGCAATTGTGTTGACCTTTCGACCATCTTGCCGTACCTTCAGAGTGTAGATCTGAAGAAGGCCACAGTAAGATGGCCGAAACGTAGCCCAACTGACCGAGACGCGGCTCATCCCGGATATCCAAGGAGGTATTGACTCCGGCCGCGGAAGCCTAAGAAAGCATATACGAAGTTATCGATCACTTTCTAAATCAGACATTCCTCTGACACAACTGTGTATTTGCAATCTATAGTATATATCAACATATTAAATACAGCATGACACAAAAAAACAACCTAATAAATCGAAATTGAGGTAAATTTTACGTGGTGAAACGCATGACTGAGGAAGAGGGAAGGACATTTTGAAACACCATTTGCCAGCTGTTTGCAACCCTTCCCTGCTCTTCATTTGGTGTTGGCAATATACACGGCAGCGGACAATGACAATGTTCATAGCGAAGACTATCAATTTGTTTCCCTGCGTTGACACTAGCGACCTTACTCAGCGATCTTTTGGTTTTTCGCGTACTCGCTCTGTGCACCACGACCTTTCATTTTCCTCCTCCAGTACCCTCTGCTTTCACAGTCACACTCTACGTGGCCTGGTTGTTGGTCCCTCTCTTCGTGACTAAAGGCTTCTACGTTCACGAGCAAATTCATGGCATGTTATAACTAGCGCTAGGATAGTTACGTAATAACAACTTTTTTCTGTTACTTTGAAATATATGCAAATTGCAATATGTCCACCGAACAATCCATCTCCGGAGAGAAATGCAATTTTTCAGTGCATATTTGTACATATTTTGGGAGCTTTTATAATTGAATAATTTTTAGAGCATATCGTTAGAATGATACATATTTTTCTATTTTCACAAAAAAATGTATACAAAAATACAATTATTATTAATTACCTTATTGATATAGTTACTATTTTTACATTATTAGTAATAACATTATTAATCAAACAATAATAAATAAGAAGTTAATTACAATAGTTACTTTTCATTAGGAACTGATTGTAATGTAAGATATTGAAATTTAGGCCTGGAAATTTTCCCAGGATGAAAAGGCTCTCCAGACTGATCGGCGAGACCTTGATGGCATGCGAAACTGTGCTCTTGTGCGGACCACTGTGGGCGAGCAATAGGGGTGGACAGATGGAGAGTTTGTTTGAAGCTAATTGTAGCATCTGCATTACAGTTCAGTTTTGACTGTGAACGTGAAGTGCTCAGTGGTTACTTTTCGGTCTCGATACGCATACGATGTATCTTGATTCGTACATGGAACTGGAGTTAAAGAAAGACGCTCGCTTTTTAGCAAAAAATAGCATCAATGAAAATAATATTATCTACTCAGCTCAGTTTGTACTTGGGTGAAAATGAAGGTGTGCAAACTACTGATGGGATAGTATTACTTTGTGTTGCGTGTGAAAAGAAGTGTTAGTGCAAATACCTATTTCCAAGCGACATTTGAAAGAGAGCAAAATACGTAAAAAATGTTTCACTAAAAAATTGGTAAATAGTTGATGCCAAAAGTAAATACTCAAAATGAAACAACTAGTTCAACTTTCCCCCAGTTTTCTATCTTTTATATGGACCTATGTGAGGCTTTTACTTATGCTGGCATTCCACTGTTTAAATTACAACCCTACATTGCGTGCGTTCTTAGAAACATGAATCGTCTCGTCGCAAACGTTATGTTCCATTACTTCATGAGAAAAAAACTATACTGACATGTAATAGTAGGGCCTGATTTTGATGTAGGGTTGCCACCTCTCCGGTTTTAGACCCGGTTATCTCCTTTTTTTCAATTTCAAAACATTTTCAATTTTTTTACAAAATAAATAGAATTTTCAACTTAAAATTTAAAGCTTTTTATATTTCATCAGAATTCTGTCCTTTCCTCCTTGATTAGAAAGATAAAGAGCAGAACATGAAAATTGGTCTTGCGATTCTCGTGTTATCACCTTCCGCTGTCTCTTTCTTTCTACGCATATCAGACAGAGACAGCATCTAGCGATTATGCGAGAATCGCATCGCGCAACAGTTTCAAGAATAATCCCCCGGGAATGCTATTCGATATCTTCATTTTGAACATGATCGAATTTTCGTTCGTTTTTTCTTAGAAAAACCAGGTCAGATGAACAACTCAAGCTGTTGGTTATATTACTGACATAATCGACGCTTCTTCCATTGGTTCAAGTGAACTCATCTTGAAACTTTTGGTTTGGATCGTTCTTTATCACGAAATCTCTTGTCTTTAGTTATCCCGAAATCGGCCGAACCGACAATGACGCTGATAGGCGTCACAGTAACCTTAGATTACATACTCACAACGGCTGACATTGCAATTACTGAGCGACGAAATCGAATAAGCTAAATAATTCTGTGGAGAAGATTCGTTGCATCTCGAAAATGTTTTTAGCAAGTACCAATAAATGATATAAATAATCGATGAAATCAGCGAAAAATGGTTTAAAAATGACGGGAAAAGGCAAAAATGACTTATTAGTAGACTTATTTATCGACGAAAAATGCAAAAACTGCCGGATAAAATTGGGTCATTTGGTTTGTTCATAACAGAATTAATTACTATACTAAAAGACATTGATCTAAAGTGAAAAGAAAGAAAATGAAATTTCATTAAAATCCACCCCTATAGTAATTAGCAAACGACAAAACCCATATTTTCTTCTTTCCCACCATTTCACCTTGCTCCTATCTTCTAATCCATTCTTCCACTCCCGTTGTGTTTTAGTCAAATAAAATGAAACTTAATGGCCAACCTTGTAATTTACCTTCCATGTATTCTAACTTCATCTATTGTTTAACATGAACCCACCCTCCCACTTTGATCCTATAACTAATTTCTTCTTACAGAGATTAACTTACCGGCATTATCCCTTTGTTTCTTTTCACTTTTACCATTGCCTTCTAGAATTTCCTTTTATTTACGAGATTGAAAGCCCCTTCCAGGTCAAGCCCCTTTCCTTCCCTTTGCTTAACTCCTTCCAAGTAATAATGTAAAAATATGTTTTCCCTCATCACCCCCCTTTCTGAACTCCACTTGAGAGTGTGGTAGGATTACTCTTTTATTAGTTTCTTCCTCTATTCTGGTTTTTATTATTATCGTAAAATATTTTAGAAAGATGTTAAAGTGACCGTCTGTAATTTCCTGCTTCTTACATTCTCCTTTATATACCGAGAATATTAGCTATTGCTTCCAAATCTTCGATGTAGATTTTCTTTCTGCTACTTTCGTAAAAGTTCCAATGTCCATACCTATTCTCGTTCACCTTCATGTATTCAAAATTTATTTCGCCCATGGTCTTTCTTTAATTTATTTATTCTCCAACTCCATCTTCTCAATCATAATATTTCTATTCAATGGGAGTGGTGGCTACGGCAGGGAGATTCAAGGGGGACTGCCCTCCCAAATAACACACGCATCTTTCCTTTCCTTTTATATAGAATTTGATGTTGGAGAAGTAGTTGTTCGCCACGTTATTCTCCGATTTCAGAATTCAAAAAGCCCAGAATTTCATGTTCCGTGTTTCTATTATTTGTTAGGGGCGTTTGAGAACTGTGTCCCATTACAGTGTAGCCAAATATGGTGTTTCCGTAAGTTCAATGCTTTGGAATTGTGAAACTTGCAACAAGGGATTAGCAAGTGGCGGCTGTCTGCGGACACAGCTCGGGATCGGTGACACTTGAGAAATGTTTTCTTGCAGCATGTCCAGAGCTACCTGCTGACGATTTTTTGAATTCCAAATAAGTTCCCTCCCATCCACCTTCATTATGCAGTGCACAAAACCTATTCCATGATTAGGTGTTAGTCAAATATCAATAAATTTATCCCTAATAGCAAAAAATTATAAATTATTTTTTATTTATTTAGTTATATTTTTAAAAACTTGGACTTAGCGACCACTGGAATTGCTTAAACTGTAGGGGAATTGTTGGAAGGTCACGTAAGGACGAGACGAACACGCACAAACATCCATGCCCGAGGCGGAATAGAACCATAGCTGTAGCTGTCTTCGACCCGAGGCAACTACGGCCCTCTAGCCTTAAGGACCTCGGCTATTCAGGCCGGCTAACTATAATTTTATATACACATATTATGTTTCTGTTTAAATAATTATATTTCTTGTCTTTCATTGTGTGATGGAAATTTAAAAAAAATCAAAAATGTATTGTTTTTTCGTTCATTAAATTTATCCATAGTCCCTTTCCCCAGCCCGTTCACATCCCCTTCAAGAATTTTATTCCCCCCCCCCTCAAAATTGTTTCTGGAGCCGCCCCTGTTCAATGATCACCTATTCTTTATAACTTCAGCGGTCAACCTTAGGATAAACATGCAACTCTTTTGTAACTTTCGAAATGATGAATCCTTTTGTTTTTCTTGAAACATTCGGAATTCTTGTATACCTTATATTCTAAACTCATATCCAGGTAGTCGGTTACATATCAATTTATCCGTGTAATTTCCTTCGATCCAGGTTTCGACTACACATATGTTATCCCATTTTATTAATTCCCGTCGAACCTGCTGTCTTTACTGGCTGCTTCTTCCACATTTCAAATACTGCACTTATTTCATCTTTCCCAGAGGCATTTATATTTCAACCACATTTTCATAATATTTCCTTTAGTGAACAAAACCTTACTTCAACGAAAAAATATTTATCTTTATCTATCCCGAAAAAATAATTTTGTTCCAAAGAACTTGTTTTAACCAAAAACCTTATTTTAACCCAAAACCTTACTTTAAGCAACAAACCGTATTTTAAGACACAAACCCTACTTTAAGCAACAAATCTTACTTTAAGCAACAAAACTTACATTAAGCAACTACCCTTTCTTTGAGCAACAAACCTTATTTTAAGCAACAAACCCTATATTAAGCAACAAATCTTATATTAAGCAACAACCTTATTTTAAGCAACAAACCTTATTTTAAGCAACAAACCTTATTTTAAGCAACAAACTTTATTTTCGGCAACAAATCTTATTTCATTTAATCATGTTTTATTTAAAAAAATACTCGATTATCATCTTGTTACAAAGGAAATTGCGTTAGAAATATGGTCTGGAGAATAAACGCCTTCCATATTGAGACCTTGTCAATGTATAAAAAATTTAATTTAATAATAGAAATTGTTCAAAGCAATAGTTACATCGTTTCAGGCTGTCTAAGAGCTTATAGTCGTGCATACTACTATAATGCCTTAGTTAAACGGTAACTCTACCCTCCAAATTTTGCAACAAACTTTACCAATACTTACTGAAGATGTTCCCTTGAGGGTGAGGGCGCGTATGTGGCTTCCGAATGACGGAGGTTCTGCTCATAACCGCGCGCGCTGTGCGAAATTTTCTTAACGAGATTTTCGTGACAGGTGAATTGGAAGGGCAGGGCCCATTGCGCGTCCACTGCAATCACCAGATATTACCTGCTTAGGTTTCTTTTCTGAATTCATATGCGAACACTTATTTATGCAAGGCTTCATTACTCGAAAATTGTGGCTCTGGTGCAAGCGATTTATGGCATTACCGCAATGAGGCAATTGATAATCCGTCGTTGTAATCTAGTAGGGAAGTAAATGGAGGTCACTTACAGCTCCTATAAATCGAACGTATTTGTAGTGTTTTTAAATGTGGAAAAGGAAATGAATTTCGCGATGCCAGTAGTGCCACGTTTTGAATCCCCTTTCCCAATTTTTTGCTCAAATTGCGGAGCAAGAATGCGTCAACTTTCGATGCAACACTTCGTGAGATATGTTCTTCAAAGAAATATTAGAGGATTTGATAAAAATGCAGTAACTGTTGTACATAATTCTAAAATTGTGTTTTCCAGATTGCATCCGCATGCTGGATTTGGAAGTTAATATTCGCGGTACAGCCTCCACGGTAGGAAACACGTTCTCTTTACTGCGGAATCGTGCCACCAATCGGGAGAGAACGCGACGTTAGCGCCGTATTGGAGAGCACTAAAAATATATCCTGGATTGTTCCCTAAATGTTAGAGCTCACAAAAGAGATAACTTAAATTTTTAGATTGAATAGAAATCTTTGGAAATTATTATTATGAAATCTACACATTCGTAGAATATATTCTCAAAAAAAGTAAGAAGCTGGACATAAATGTTTTAAGAATAGGTATTTCACTAAGACACGATTATTGATTTAAGGAAGAAAAGGCAGATGTTGTGAAAGATGATCAGTGTGATGATTTAGCTGGTGAAAGCTTTAAAAAATTCAGACACAAAATATGATTCTGATGTTTATTTTTTAGTTGAAGTTGAATCCTAAAAGTTTATGTCTCTATTGTAAAATTGTTGATGATGCCAGACATGCAACGGAACATGATTTGTGACATGAACGGACATTTTGTACATGATATGATTCGAAACTTAATTAATCTTTTTTCCTCGCTGCAAAGAGACGCAGTTTTTTACGTAAAGTAATTAACTTCGTGATATTAGAAATGATCCTCACCAAATTTATCTTCTCTTATAAGAGATGAGAAATATAAAATCTTTGCATTCAATGTCTATCTATTTAGAAGTTTTTTCACTGTCCTGGGCCGTTTTCCGTATTTCAATTTCCATGCCTCTTTATCCCATAGATCGTTTTCCTCCATTTCTCTTTTTTCCATGGATTCAGTTATTGCCATGTTCCATGTTCTTCTCGGTCTTCCCCTGTATCTTCTTCGATTTGGTATCCACTTCCAAACTTTTCGTGGAAGTCTATCCGATTTTAACCTTCTCATATGTCCATACCATTTTAGTTGTTTAGTTGTTGAGTGAATTTAATGTATTGGTTTTTAATAAAACATACATGTTATATTCATTGAATTCAAAGATCTTAAGTCAAGTCTCGTGCGCAAGGCATGATTTAGGTGAATTTTCAACAATTCAATTTCTTCTATTTATTCGACGATACGCCCCGACCAGACCTCATTTTTAAGAGAACATTTGTCTTTACGTCGTTTGAAATTACGATTTCGACGTATCAGAATCTTAGGTGCCGCCTGTCACAGATAACATCAGTAGTAGTGATGCCTGCAGAATAAGGAATAAGGGCCAGAAATTCGTAAGAAAACCATGCCGAGGACGCATTGCAATAAGCTGGGTTGGCGATGGGCTGTTTCTGCACCCGTGCCGGAGAGCGCGTTTCTGCCCGCGCCACTTGACGTTGTGGCGAAAAATGCTTTCTTGCCTGCAAATTTACGAGCGGAACTTCCGCTGCAGGCGGCCGTGATAAGACTATCGCGAGGGCGGGGCGCTCCGCGGCGGGGGTGGTGGGGGTGGCGGCCAGAAGGCGCGGGAAGGTGCTGCTAAACGACCTCGCCTTATCGGCGCCTCCAGCAGCTCCTGCGCTGCGTGTGGCGGCGAATTGCAACTTCGTTGAGAGCGAAGTAGTTTGCAAGTGCGAAGCCCTACGACGATTTTGTTGCCGAGGTTGTGTCACTTACGGCGGAATTTTAACCTCTGCTTAACACTGTAGTTTAGCTAATAAATATATTGCGACTGTTGATTTTTTTTCGTAGAAATTCACCGTTTTGCAGGCATCCTGCAACGAACAGTTATTTATTTCTTGATTTTAAGAAGTTTCTCAGGAAAATCCGTAACTATCACATACATCTCCCTTCAATTTAAGTGCTATATGTAAAGCAATGGCACCTTTCTCTCTAGCAAACAAATTAAAAAGATTTATTGGAATGTGCAATTTCCACTATTCGCTTTTGTTTGCAAATCTCATTAACATTTAAGCGTTCAAAATGTTTAATAATTATATATTAGTCTGTACTTCGCACGGATATACATGCATGAAATACATTCAAGAAATACATAAATGATACATACACGCGCACACACACACACACACACACACACACACACACACACACACACACAACTTACCACACACAACCATGATATATATATATATATATATATATATATATATATATATATAGAGAGAGAGAGAGAGAGAGAGAGAGAGAGAGAGATACACATACATACATGCATGCATACATACATACATAATTAAATACCTTCGGGTACTACAGTTTTCTCGATAGTTTTCCTGTCGGATACCTTCCCTCGTGTAACTTAGTGGCAACAACATTAATGAAGGACTTAGGTTTCTGATGGCATATGACTTCAACATTAGTATGAGGAAAATGTAACAATTTCTCGATGACTTCAGAGTGTTATGCATTTAATTCACTGTATTTTCACAATATAATATTTACATATTATGACATAGTTTCATTTGCTATAATAACGTATTAATGAAGGCGAATGTAATAAACAATCTGTAAAACATGCCATAGCACTTTCGAATTTCTTTCATTATTTTTCATGCACACAGTTTTAGATTTCTTATTAATTGTTATTAACTTTCCAGACCCAATAGATTTGCAAATGGTAAGAAATGATTTGAAAATCCTAACTGAAAATGATAGAAATGAGTGGTATTGTAAATTCATACTGCACTATTTCACAAAGATTTGATGGCAGAAATAAGCTTCATTAGTATGCTATTTTCATGGCTCTATATTTTTTCTTTAAATATTTTAGCGGAATCCGAAAACAAATTATCAGTTCTCCATTAGGAGACGGAGTCGCATCGAATGACACCTCATACGTCTTGACTGGTGAACGGGAAGTAATCTAGACGCCGGTGACTGAATGGCAAAAACACACATCTGCACGACCGCACACTAGTTTTACTGAAATGCTCTATAGTGATTTGAATGTAAACGATGATGTTTCGTAATTGTTGGGGAGAATATTAGAACAGCACGGCGCTCCGGGAGATTTTTGTTGCTCTAAGCGAAACTTCCGGGTGCCCGAGTTCCCCACGCCCTCTATTTATAGCGGCTGCCTTGCCTTGCTTGCGGTCTGCTGCAACAGGCTCCAGCGCTAGAGGTCATTGACTAGGGAATCCAACTTCGATGTTTTTGTTTTGTAAAGGTTATTATTAGTTCAAGCATTTCAGGATATTTGTAATGAAGTCTTCAAATATCAGAAATAGCACTTTCTATTTCTTAAAGTATCTCTTGCGTTACCCTTTTGGATTAATTTGAATTTGAATCGAACTCCAGCAATACTTGCACGCATTTTTCAACATTAGCGAAAACTAGAATATGTGATGCCGCATTCGTACTTCTACTGGTATGAATTAAATTGTGTTTTATTTTTAAGACGAAAAAATTAAAATACTGCACTTTACAAAACCGGTTAGTGCGGAATACGTTGGGGTGGAGCAACATTTAGTGACTTATTCAAAGCAAGGGATAATCTTAATATTTACTTGATAAACCAAGGGTATCGGGACGTAAAACTCGATCGAGATGGTGCTCTCTGACCAAAAAGAACTTTACAATAATTGTGAAGTTATAGAATTGCCAATATAAATGTTAACTCACACCGCTATTACGATTGTTAATATCAAAATATAATTCATATGTTTGTTTTTTATCAATTTTAGCATAAAACAAGTTTTACTATCAATACTTGCATAATTGCAGTTACTCAGCAGACTACACGTATTATTTGTATTACAAATCCCTAAAATGTTCCATTGTGTGCAAATGCTATATTTTTAACACGAAGAACGAGTGTCATTATTTTTCATGAGCTAATAACTATTTTTTCCCATTTGTACCGTTTTCAATTTCACAGTCTTTAGTACGTTCAGATCAATTGGCAAAAATTAGTTATGGAGAAAATCGTCAGAAAGGTTTAAACGTTAGCGTCACCCTCAGAAAGACGGACAGGCCGACAGAGGGACAGACCGACAGAGGGACAGGCGACAGAGGGACAGGCCGATGGCCGTACGAACTGACCGACAGACGGACGGAAGGACTGACTGACCGACGGAACGACGGTCCGCTAGACGGACGGACTGACTGACCGCCTCTTGCCAGTCTGACCGACTGACCGCTAGACAGACGGACTGACTGACCGCCTCTTGCCAGTGTGACCCACTGACCGCCTGCCTGCCTGACTCAATGACTGACTCACTGATTGACTCACTGACTCATTGTCTCATTGACTCACTCACTGACTGTCAGACTGACTCTCTGACTGATTTAAAGTCATTTGAAGCACATGAACTCACAAAACCGAAAGTGTATACAAATTCCTTGAATTTTGCATAAAAACGGCAAGAGATCTTTGAAAATTACATATTTGAAATATTCGAAAAAACAAAAAAATACCCCTAAATCAACTTACTTAATACTTCATATGAAAGAGTGCAATTAGCAGTATCCGATTGAAATTTGAAGCAAGAATGTGGGGCTGAATTATGAGAAAACTGCGTTTGAGAGTTTCTGAAAAACGGAATTTGGATCTAGTTTTTAAAGAAAACTGTTGAGAAACTTTTTATGACATTATTTACAGCACATGTACTCATAAATACAATAATGTGAACAAATTTTCGCTTGTATAAATATAACAACTTGAGAGACAAGTCAAAAAAATACATTTTAGTTTTTTTTAAAAACAAACAAACAGAATAGAGCAATATGGCGTTTATATTATTTTATAGAGTATATTTAGCATTAACTCCACCAATGTTTAAAGAAAAATATTGGAGCCTTTTTATGAAAATTTTGGAAATGTCCGGGGGCTTCATGTAAAGCACTCGCAAACTGTAATGAATTTTTTTTCAAAATCTCAAAGCTTGGACTCGAGCCAGATAGACAGGGGTGTCTTCAATTTGGAAAAAAATCTACGTATGGTTTAGGCGCTAGTGGTGTTCTCAGGCGGACTGGTAGATAGAAGTACGTTTTGAAAAAAAAGAAAAGAAAAGAAGAAAAAAAAAACACTTTTTAATGTATCATGGGTCCCCAACACGTATTTCCGTTGAAATCTCGAAATCGATTTTCCGCAACATTAGGTTACTTTTCGTATACTACGTATATTACTTCGTATATATGTACGTATACAGGAAAGAAATAATAATGATAACACCTGAATTACATGGTTTTTATATATCTAAACGTTTCAAAAATATTTTCTTATCCAACTTCTTCAGAAATGATTATTGTTTTTCTAAGGTAATTAGGGTAGCTTGAAGATAGTTATTTAGCGAATCAATAGAATTATGTTTAAAATTTATTTTTGTTATTAACGTGGAAGGTTCTAATTTATCATGAAAACTCCCGCTGGAGGCGCCAAAATAAGCTATTATTTAAGAAAATAATTCATATATCACTGGAATTGAGTATAACAATGTTACAGCATTTACAAAACAAGTTAAAATCAATATGACGACGCCGACGACGACGATAATAATGAAATTAAATACTAAACAGGATAGCAGTACACTAAACGACGACACACGTCAATGTATTACATTGTACTTCTCTTCACAGCAAGTCTTTCTTTCAGGTCTTGAATTTTCAAATGCGCCAAAAGAAAAAAAACATACTTCACAAAAAATCACGTAGCTAATAAACAAATTAAGATATTAACAATCGGGAAATCAGATCTGTGCGAACCTAACGACATCAAGCGGATTATTATGGAATCAACTGGAGCTGCGCCATTTCGTTGGTTTCTTAAATCTTTTCTGAATTTGATGATCTACGATTTATACGAGCAGAAAGCATCACTTTCATTTTTAATGTTTGAGCGGTTCACCTGCCTATCTTCAGGCATTTTCCCTGTACGTAAACCTGAAACCTTTGTTTTGAATTCTATATATTTTTGCTTCATAGAGTAAATCAGTGTACGAGTAGATTCCAACAAGTCAATTCGTCTTCCAAAATAGGGCGGACAAGAGATGCAATGATGACGATTACGCGGTGTTGTGGTGGGTGGCCCTACTGAAGGAGGTGGATGTGGTGTTGCAGAGGAGTACGCTGATCTGCCGGACGGCTCGTGCTTTCGGCGCACGATGGTGCGGCCGGCGCGGGCGCCTACGCTGTGCTCTGCGCCCGCCGCCGCCACCGCCGCCGCCACCGCCGCCGCTGCCGCCGCGCCGCCCGCCTCCTCCCACGCCGTCGTCCGACCCGCACACGTAAGTGCACGAGCTAGTACGCTTCACACACGCTTGATCACCGCCACGCGCCCCGCCGGTGGCACGAGTTTGATACAAGCTCGACGGCTAGGTCGAATTGTGCCGCTGGCTGGGGGAGAATTCTAGCGGCATTTAATCGGTAGTTTTCTGGGGTTTCTCTGATCAGCATCAGCCGGAGCAGTAGCGTAACCAACAGGTCACGGACTACACGCGATATTTCCTTCCTCTTCCTTGTCCCATCCTCACCACCTTACGTGCACACACACTCACATGCACTTCACCATCACACTTGTCGGGAGAGCTCAGATCATTTCCCCGCTGGGGCAGTGTTCCGCAGGTGAAAATACCCGGTTGATTGTAGAGCTCCAACGGAATCACTAATCAATCAATCAATAACTCTCGTATTGTTCATAGCCTATTCTCGTTCAGGTTACCAATGTTACTAGGGCAGTACTTACGAAAAAGGGATTTTTTTGTGTTTAATTTCTTGTATGCTTCTTTATTTTATGAAACCGCATGACACGTTTTGAAGTACTTATTACTTTTTCCAAAGAACAATCTCTCTTCTGACCCTTGGGTTCAAGAGAGTGTGTAATTCGAAATATTGGATTGCAATTAATCTAAAGAATTTATACGATGAGACTTGATAGTGCAAATGTATCAGAAGCAAATGCAATTGAAAATGTTGGCCTTTTCTGGCATAAAGGATAAATTACAGGTTCGATGAATATAAATTGAAGAACGTGCACTAGAAAACATTCTTCATATTATAAAAGCAGAATTATAGCGCTAATCTTCATTGCAAATGCACAACTCGAACAGTTGGATTTCTTCCAGCCGTCTTCTATCACTCCTTTTTTAGTTCTCCGAGGCTCTTTTAGGAAACTCTTTTCGCGATCGCTCTCTCGGAATACATTCGAATTCGAGGTATGTTCTGGTGATGAATTCCAATGAAGAAGTGATCTTCAAGTTTTCACTGGTAACTCTTAATGAAGTCAGAAGAAGTAAGACGTTTTAAGAGTTTCTTTTCGACGTCTAAAAAGAACTTAGTTTTTGATCGCCCAGGGCATTGATGGTGTACTGAACTTCTTAGTGCTCGTTTATTTCCAAACATCCCCGATCCAATTACACGAGTAAATTTCATATTGCTTATGCGTGTGATTCAGTCTAATGAAGGAAGGTTCGTATTTCATTATGAAAAAGAGATGCTACATCAAGTATTTCTCGCATTACTTGTAAAGGCTCCGCAAAATTAGACTACTTCATGGACCTGCAAGTATTTTCAACCAGCAAATGTCTTTTTCCGAGTCGTGAATCGAACTCAGATCCATCAAATTTATTCGTCGTCCGACTTACCGCTACACAAGGCAGTAGATCTGTCCTGAATGGTCCTAAGCTAATTGCCTCACACATTTTATCGATCATGTAATTTTCGATAATTAAGAGAGATTAACGAAAATACAACATGTGCCATTCTTTTAAGCGTTCCATGTTTTATCCATGGAAAAACGTAAAAAATAAAATGGGAGCGGCTTTTGAGAAAACATTTTTTAAATAACATTAAATTCAAGAAGAAATTCCACGAAAACTGCTTTAAAAATTGTACATTATCTTCCTGAAAGAGTTGATTTTTTAGAATAGATTTTGTTTAATGCAAAAATTCTTCATCTTCACGTTTGAAGTTTCGAAATGTTAACTCTTTGCATCTTTCGAAAATACAGAGGGTTTGCCGGTAATGAGACTTGCACCACATTTTGTTGTCGTCCTTTGATACAAACGAGGAGGAAACTTAAATAAAAAAACTTGAAGCGGTTTTTGAGAAAATGTCATTTATAAATTGTATTGATTTCAAGCACAAACCATTCATTTTTTTAAAACAATCTGACCTTTTTAAAGACCTGAATTTTCGAAGAAATTTTAGTGCAAAAATCTCGTTTGCAGTGTGCTACGAAATTGATGTGCCTTATGATGTGTTAGTTGGACCATTATTGCATCGATTACTAAGCAATATTATAAATTATTTCAGTTAGTATATATAAATTCAGTGTCTCTACTGTTATCGTCCCAGGCGATAACAAAATTTGCTCAACAATACAACTTATCGGTTTCATCCGTATCGGCAATGACTTGACTGACGACTCACTTGAAGAAAGCATGGATTCATCCCAACAATCCAGCACGTATTTTACCATTTGATGTGAGTTTACATCAGCCTTACATCAACCTCAACCCCAAATACTCTTGTCAGTGGAAGAAATGTCAGAAGAAAGAGGAACAAGGCACAAGGTAACGAAGCAATGCCGCAAGGTGCAGCGACCTGTAGTATCCACCCCTCGTTGAATGAGTTATCTTTAATAACTAGTGCAGAAAATGTAGACACCAATTCTAATGAACAATTAAATGGACAAACTACAAACTCTTCTATTCATGTCAAAACAATGGCAACTGAAAACGTATACTCAGTGCCAGTGCAAAATAGATTCGGAACGTAATCTGATTTCAATGAAACAGAATCACCAGTTAACGTTCCTCCAATATTTGTAACTGATATGAAAGAATTTACAGTATTTATGAAATTAGGGCTAAAGGAAATTTTTTTCACCGAACGTAAATATAACAAAGTAAAAGTATAAACTCATTCAAGAGAAAATTACAGACTGTTAATTACATCTTTAAATGAGAATGGAAAACAAAATCACACGTACACAAATCCTACATCTAAAAAACTGTCAACAGCTATAAAAGATGTGCATCAATCAATATGTGAAAGTGATATTATAGATGAACTAAAACAAAATTATTCCTCGGTTCAAATGAAAAGACTTCACAATAAAGTTCTACCAATACCTGTCGTTGCAGTACTCATTAAAGAAATCAATTGGAAAGACATTTATAAACTAAATCGGCTTTGCCATGCAGTAGTGCGTGTGGAAGACCGAAAACCTCGACCGGGCCCCATCAATGTTCGCGATGTCGGGGTTACTATCATACAAAGAACTACTGCACACGTAATATTATATGTGCCATATGTACTAGAAATTATTATACCAAAGATTGTAAAGTGGCGAGTAATTTCATACCAAAACATTCGAATTGCAATGCAGAAGGACACAGAGCTAATGCACACTCTAATGTATGTACTCACTATATTTAAGTCGTAGAATCCTAATCAGCTATTTCGGGAAATACATATAAATCCAACTCATGAAATAAAAAAACAACCTTCAGACCTCAATCCTTTTCCTTTTCTTTCATCAACTTCTCAAATCTCCCAGTTCAGTCAAAATACTTCATTCATATCCTCTGAATTCTACACCCATACCTACCTTCAAGAAAAATATAGACTATAATAATAAGAACAATAATAACAACTTCAATCTTGTCAATTATTTAACTCAGCAGATTACCAATTTCATAAATAATTTCATCCAGTCCTTCATGCGATCAATAATCAATTCCATAAAAAATTCTATAATATCATCATTTTCTAATAATTATAATAATGAACAGCGTACGTCGCCTTAATAATCTGACGATTCTCAATTGAAAAAGCAACGGTAACGTGCCTAAAAGACATGCTCTCATTCTCTTTTTAATATCTCATAATATAGACATAGCTTCTATTACTGAGACCCATCTGGTTTCTTCTAAAATATTACGCATTCCAGGTTATAAGTGCTGCGGAGTTCATCGTCCTAACGACACTCGAGCTGGTGGAGTTATTATCTTAATCAAAACTAGTATTAGTAGCTAATCCAGCTTCTTGCCCATTACGACAGGAGTAGCAACAATATCAGCAAAGGTTTCTCACATGTGGGTAACTTAACTGTTACCTCGGCATACAAACCACTGAACAAATACCTCGTTAGGTCATATTTTTGGACACTTTTCTCTTCAAATAATTAATTTGTTTTGCTCGGTGTTCTCAATGCAAAACATACGTCATGGGGTTGTGGGGCAAATTCTCATGGAACATATTTATACTATGTTTCAAAATTACATTTTAAAAGTTATTGCACCGGTTGATACCACCCACTGCTCTTACAACTCAAATTGCTAACCAAATATTCTAGACATTGCCCTCACCAACACGAATATACCACTAGTTCTCTTCTCCGTATCAGAGCTAGATTCGGATCACAATACAGTTATTTTTGCTGCCAGGAAATCGTCGACCACATTTATTAACTCAAAACGTTAACAGGAAGAAGTTTCAACAATATCTCACATCCTCTCTCCGCCCTATTAACCAGTTAAAAACACAATCGGAAATTGACGAATCCTTCTTTGTTTTGACTAATGCTATAATTAACTCCATGCAAAATTCTTCCCCTAGCACTTCGCAGCCAAGTTGCCCTTCAAAACAATCCTCGGCTACCTGAAAGCATCCAAGTTACTAATAACAAGAAAAAATTTAAAAAAACGTTTCTGGATCAAACACAGATTACCTCACCTAAAATCAGAGAACAATCACTTAATACGACTTGTCCGAAACACTTTGGCTTTATTCCACCTCGAGAAATACAAAAATACGTCGCTGACTTAAATCCCCTTCCTCGCATCATTATGGAAAGCGACACGAAGGTTGATAGGATCAATTCTGTCATTCCAGTTTTGAAAAATATTCACCTGATAGCTCAAAACCACAAATAAAAAGCCTAAATGATCGCTGACTGCTTTAATTCCACTTTTCAAACTCACAACATGCGGGAAAATTTTCGTAATAAAATCATTGAATTTTATAGCGCTCTTAATTTTGACACCAAGACAGAATTCTTTTATAACTCTACAAGAAGTATATCATACCATCTAAAACTTTCCGGCAAGAAAATCACCAGTTCTTGATAGCATCAACTCCATTATTTTAAAAAATGTCCCTAGAAGCGGCCTATCATTTCTAACCAATATATACAACTCTGTGCTAAGGGCAGAATATTTCCCCAATTTATGGAAACTTTCTGTAATAATATCTATTCCAATACCCATCAAATCTGCCAACCCCACTAGCTACAGACCCATCAGTTTAATTCCCATTATGTCAAAAAATAAGAAAAATTACTATTGAAGAGGCTGCATTAGGTTATAAATCATAATTATAGTATTGCACTGCACTGCACTGCACTTCCTTTATTATTTCTCTACTCTACGCTGCATGACACCTCACTTCATATATCACTTGTACTTCGCTCTATAATCTACTATTCATACTTATGTTCCTCATTTACTTAGTAATACCCTAAATTAATTTCCTAAACTGTTGAATGCTACGAGAAAAGGGAACAAATGTTTTTGCAGGTAATCTATTCTATTCTTTTATCGTCCGATTTGTGAGAGAAAATTTCCCGACATCTGTTCTCTGCGGTCTTAAATTTATTTATTTTGTGCTTGTGATCCCCCCTTCTGATGTATGTAGGAATACTTAGCCGCCAATTAATTTCTTTCCAAGTTGGATGACCGATACATATTTATACATAGACCGATTTATACACAGTGCAGAGCCTTGCTACTGATCGCCTGTTTTCGACTGAATACCATTTTGCCATGTTCTTGTCCCTGAATTTAGTAAATTTAGCTGCCCTACGCTGAATACTTTCCAAATTTTTACACTGCATAATTTTGTGCTGATCCCAACAAATTGTTCCATTTTTCATTATCGAACGAACAAGTGATAAATAAGCAATTTCCTTCGCGTTTGCCGTACTCTTTTGTAAGGTACGTATTACAAAGTGAAGAGATCTCCAGGCTTTCCCTACAACAAAATCTACGTGACTTTTCCAGCTTAATTTTACTATCGAAATGAATTCCTAGGTATTTGCATGAGGAAACTCTCGGAATACTGTCTTTATTTCACCGGTAATTTGTTTCTCTGTAATTTTGACCCCTGTCAAAAGTGATGAACTTGCTGTTGGAGCTATTTCTGGTCATTCTATTATTTTCCACCCAGTAATATATCGCATTGTCCGAGAACAAACAAAAGGAAGGAAGAAGAATATGAGGATGAGGAAGTCTATTATGATCTTAGAACATTTTGGTGTTAATTTTCTTCAGCGATGGTCATATTATATTTAATCTTGATTTATCGCAAAAGCATTTTTTGTGACAAATGTACCTTTTAATGAAAAACTATAACTGTTAGAACCTCGAAACTCTTAAGATATGTTTGTATTAACAAAATACAGACTTCTGTGCAATAGTTTTTAAATTTTCAAATAGTTCATTTTTATGATCATTTTTCTTGCATTTTGAGGCATAAGATAAGAAGTTAAAATATAGTTTTTAATTTTCCTTACTTATGCAAAGTTACCATCAAAAATCCTTTCACACATTTATTTATTTACTTTTCAGGTGTGTTTCCAAAATGGGTGAAATATCTCGAGTGGTTTTCTTAATAGGGGTTCAATGTAAAAATAAAAATTAACATTTAAAAAAAATCTAAAAAAAGTTAATTTAGTTTTCCTTAAAACCATATCATCTGTAGTTATTATTGATTATATTTTAAAAAATCTTGTATATTCATTGATAATTGTGGGAACTATAGTTTTGGTTGTACCTGAGGGTATTTCCACGACCCGTAACCACCAAAAGCTGGAAGAATCGGACTGATCAAAGTTTGCCGTGGTGGGGGAGGCTTCATCAGAAATATTTTCGCATTACCACTCATTAACACAAACAGATAACTGCTAATTAACTTTACGTTCGTCACATCAACTTCCTCCACATTATTCGTTGTTGCATTTAACGTTACTAGCCGGATGCTGCAATATCCACGTCCCCTCTTTTACCTTGAAGCGAACGCCTTGTAATTACAGCGCAGCCCTTTTCGTACCACTTCTTCTCCGATGACGTGCTCTTCCGAGCTCGCACCCACATCGCAACATCTCCTCCTTTGCTTCTCGCCTTTGCCCCTGCCCCGTCTCTGCCCTTTCCTCCCCGCCCCGCCAAACCTGCGGCGTTTCCAAAACTTGGCCCATTAGCGCGGCTCGTAAAGTGCACACTGAACCGGCGCCCGCGGAGTTGCGGCCGGCGACGTCGGCAGCAAAAGGGGGAGGATGCCGCGATTTTTTGCGACCGACCGGTGCGAGGGAGGGGGGGATGGGGGGATGGGGGATGGGGAGGGGGATGGGGTGGGTGAAAGCGAAAGCGCTGAACGGAAGCGCGACTTTCTTGCGAATGCCGAATTTACGGCTCTGAAACGGATACCTAAACGGATAAGGGGAGATGACGCGATATCTAAGTCCAGATTTGGAAACGTCAACACAATTTCGTTGATCGAGTCATCAGTACAAGGAGTGTGGATGGTTATTCACTTGGCACACCATTCTGATTTTAAAAAAATCACGTAACACACCATTCTGGTTACGAGTCTCCGCAAACTTTTTACACCAAAATGGCCTGAAAATACTCTATCGTGAGCTAAACATAACTGCACCGGAATACCTAGATACAATACATTGAGAAATATGCGTTGGAAACAAAGCGCTGGAATGTCATTGAAGTTCCGGCTAGTCCCCGCTGGGGCAGACGCAGGCAGAGTGTGCATTGGCCGAGTGTGTTCATGCTGAGTATGCATTCGCACACTCACTCGGACTTATATTTAATTAGTTTGCAATATTAACTTCATAATGAAGAACCACCGTATCGTCATGATATAGTTCGCAAACAAACAAAAGTGCAGTGGAGAGCACGCAAAGCTATTGCAAGCTGAGACGTAACTCTAGTAGGTGTCAAACACTTGCTCGTCAGCGTAACTAATACTTAGTTTTATTTAGTGTTAGAAATGTATCGGCTTTGGCAGTAAATGTGAAGCTGTCCATACAAGCAGTTCATTCAGTAAAGTTCAATTTCCAAAGTAGGTGTAAAAAAATATCGAAGTTTGGTATAGTTTTAAATATTGTACTTTATATTTTGATAAGTTAGACTGATATTAGCTTTTTGGATGGTTATTGAAGTTTCCAATTTCGTAGCTGAATTTAATTTCTAATACTTACGAGTGAATATTTTCATACATCCCGTGTTGATGCATTCATAAATATCTTCGAAAGCACTGCAACTGCTGTGAATTCTAAATATCGATTTGTAATTTTTTATGACACAAACGTTGAGAAGCAATGAATTTATTACGTTTGCTGTACTCGCGAGCGAAATTTTTTAGTTTTCAAATACTGCTTAATCTCGTTTTATTGGCAATATGGTAATTGATCATTCAGCTTTATGTTGTTAAATGCTAGGGACAGGACTCCGGTGACCAAGACGTGTGCAGATTTATACTTCTCCCCTCTACGTTCTGTTCCAGCGCACTCGCTTCCGTCAAGACCGCGTCCACAGGGGCCGTGTGAAAGGTCACCCGCGCTTTGCTGATGCCTCATCACGCAGCGCTTGCCAGAGCACAAGAATTACCGTTGTAGAAAAAAATATTTTTCGTACATCTACCTATGGCCTCAGGGATTGGTTTGATTTACCAGGAGTTCTAGACAGACCGTCAGGCGAATGAAGAACAGCACACATAACGTTTAACAAAAATTGAATATCACAAATCTTTTTATTTTTTTTCTGATAAAAGCAAAGGAACGATACACATAGTAGCAAATCATGTAAAAACGTTCAAATCTTTAATAATTATACAATACGTTACTTCCTTGCTTTGTGAGGTGAGGATGTAATTAAAATACAAAAAAGAGAAAAACTGAAAAAGAAATGCATAGAGTTTTCACTTCTAGACTTGGAATTGCAACTTGTGCCAAACAAATGAAACATTCTACTCTTGCATAATTTTACAATCTTGTTTTTGTTTCATGAGGTGAAAATATATAATTGAAAGCAAATAGAAAAAAAAAACTTAGGAGAGAAATAAATAGAAAGAAAAAATAGTTCATACACTTCTCACTTCTCGAGGAATCACAACCACATCACTTCACATTTTCACTCTACGTGTCACTCTACGTGTCTCAATGTCCCCTTTTTACTTCTATTTCCGTTCTCACATTAACAAAATTATAACTGCCTTCCCCTATAACATCGCCAAGCAGGCGTGGCAAATACTTGTGTAACATCTCTCAACTCTTTAATTTATCTTTTCATTACCATTACTAAAGTTTACATGCACACACTTTCACCGTCTTTTATTGCATTTATCCATTCCCCTTTCTTCACAATTCTTAAGTGTGTAAAACATTGTAAGTTTCTTCATTTATCTTAATACGTCTTTTCCCCTTTACTACCACATAAAACATTTATATTTCCTTTGTTCTCCACCTTTCTCCCCTTTCTACATATTCGTAAAAAACTATCAGACTTTGTATTGACTACTTTCACCATCACATTTATGAACGGAAGAAAATATTCATTTTCTCATTATGTCCAAGTTTTTTACCATTACATTTAAGATTACCAAACCTCAGTAACGGGAGGTGGAGAGGGAGGACCACAGTACGACGCCAACCGGATGACATTCCTTTGCACCCAAGACTGTCATTATTATTTCCGCATACACGTCACACTTGGCAATTGATACGTCTCCGGAACTGATTATGCACAATGTTGAAAAATGAATACTTTTGAAGTCGTCTCCCTCTCTAATGCGAAATTCCAAGTGACTGATTAGTAAGCTTCCAAGTTCTAGACAGGACGGTTGTCATTATCCGAGTCGTTTTCAGAAGTGGTCAGCTTCCAACTTCTAATTAAACTGAACTCTACAAATTGCTTTTTTTCGCTTCTAGGAAGGCTCGATTATCCCCCTCCGTCTCGTAGTGCGCATAAGCCGTTGTCTCACGATTCGCTGCCTTTTTCATTTTCTTTTGCTCCTCTGAGGAGAACCTATGTGACCCGAAGGTATTCGTGTGATGTACGGCAACATCGGCGTCGTGCTATCTAGATGTCTTCATAAACAGTCGCTCGCTTGTGACTGATGTCAGCGAGCGATCACAACGTGACGTACATTATTTGCAGCGTAGAGATTATATATCAAATAATTTAAATCAATTCAAATGTATATTACTGATAATATTTCCAATTTAGATTTTAAGATGATATTTCCCGTAGATTTTAATATGAGATTCCTTTTAAACATATACCTTTTAAGGAGTGATAGCAACAAATTCGTTTCCTCCCTCTCCGAGGCCCTGCTCTCAGATCCGCCTTTGGCGAGTTGATAAAAGCAATGCGACGGACACCTGGGACGATACACACAGTTGGCCGTCGCCCAAATTAAAGGTTGGGTGGGCCATACGTCACTTGCTGTCGATAAATCTCCACGGCTGGCGCCTCAGCGAGGGCGCGTCTAGAGGGCAACGCGGCTTGGAAAGCCAGCGGAACGTTTGAGAACTCCTGCACATTTTCCAAATTGTCGACATTCAGGAGCAATACGAGTATAGAATATACTACTACAGTAGAACCCGGAAATGCGAACTGATTGGGGGTGATCTGTTCGGATACGGAAATGTTCGGATTATCCAAAGCATGTACTGTACAATATACAAATACATCTATAGGATTTCCAGACAATGACAACGTAGCATAGCGATCGCATCATCCAGCAGATTCAGTTCCTTATGGAAATAAGTTACCAGAGCAAAAAACGTTTCATTTTGACAACTTGTGTTTCAATGATATTACTTGTTCAGTTTTACAGTAATTAGAAAACAATTTATTTTCACTACAAATAAGTATTTTATTTATTTTTCCTCCATCCAGAATTGTTCGGATTATCCGAAATTTTGGATTGGAGGTGTGCAGATTAGCTAGGTTCTACAGTATTCCAATGCTCGGGTAATATGCTTTACGAATATTTCGTTAATGTGGTCCATCAGCAGGAATGTTATGTTGGCTGACTGCATGGATTAAAGATTTTCATCAATTTATAAGCCAATATACAGATTTTTGACATACATTTTACAGAAACAAAATCCATATATGTAAATTATCCTATGTGTAATATATGAAAGATACGATTCAAAAGATTTGACTGTCATAGTAAATAAAATACATAACCAATAGTCGAAAAACTACTTTCCCAGTTGTGTACAATTCTTCGATAAAAACGCCAACTAAGTTACAACACGTTACATTAACATAATAACATAACATAAACAACATACAGACAATTTTTTGACTTCAAAAATGTGATCCTAAAAAATAGTCTGAATCAAATTCAGTAGTAATTTTATAGAAATTATTTAAGTTATTCGCACAAATATAATTAAAATTATTTCTGTACATTTGGTGATCTAAAGAAACAAAATTGTTGAAAAGTTGATATCAGTTCAATTCGATTCCTCAACAGCAAATGAAATATGGCATCAATGATCCCTCCATCATTATTACTATGATAATTTTGACTTGTAAGTATAGATATTTAATTAAATTTGCAAGCTAAACTGAGGTAGTTTTTAAAGCAAGAAACTCAGTCATACATGGTTGTCCTTAATTTGTTTCCAGAATTTAGAGAGGCGATTCAATAAAATAAAAAATAAAAAATTTTGAGTTGATCACTATAATAGACATAACTATGAATGAGGATAATTAAGTATTTATATATTTCCACTTACTGTCAAACTAAGATTATCTAATCGTTTAGAGAAAAGTTGTCGAGATTTAATGCCTAAATTGCATTTCTATGCATATGAGAAATGAGATCGTACCAGTTGTCTCTAATGATTGCAAATGCTCTAATGCAGGCGTGCACAACGGCAACTTCCACGGGCATTCTGCACACAAATGCTGGACATCTGCTTGCGAGAACTATATTTGGGTCCATTTCCTCCCGTTATGAATCTGAATAAGAGATACCAACGAGCAAACCTCTCTGACGATATATTACAGGCTATCATGACATTACTGTGGGTACTATTAAGTAGAATGTAGAGGGCTTAATCTTTTTATATGATGTCGTAAGCGATTATGAATAGTGTTCTTTGATTTTGAATTAGAAATATTTAACTGTCAAAAATTAGAGAAGATTGTAATAATGTTTTTTAAGAATAATATTGTCAGTTTTGATATCACCGTCTTATTTATTTAATTATAGTTAATGATTGGATAATCATAGTTAAGGATTCGCCAATGCTGATCGGTAGGATAAAGAGAAAAGTTTCCTCACATTTTTCTCTGGACCGGGAGAGTGAGTGAAATATTAATTAATATAACCGGGAAAGTGATTATTATGATAACGAGTTCCAGTAGGTGAGTGGGAAATAAATTGGTACCTGTTGCATTTGAATGTTTTATCAAATTAATAAAAATATATCATTTGCCCGCCATACGGCCCATTGGAAACATTAAATTAGTTTGTTATCAAGTGTATTAGGTTTAGTTCGTAACCTATTCATTTTCATCTAGTATGGTCTTATTTCATACGTTTCAGACAACTTAAAAGCTTTACGAGCCATTGTTTTATAAGAAGAATGCGCTAACGTGTAATGTTCGTAATATACAATGCCAGAGAAATTTGGGTGTATTGTTTCTGCATTAGATTTTTCAAATATGTGTTTTCATTACAGCTGCCAAAGTGGCTCCGGTTCTGCTACCTGAAGTATAGAATCCGGTCAGCTGGAGAAGTCAAAGAAGAAAAAAACTGAATTGCATGAAATACCCTCGAGTAAGACAGTTTTGAGGAATACCACTCATTCGTAAATAAATAGGCAAAACAATTGTAGTATTCTAAGCTTAATAAAAGTTTCTTTTATACAAAAATTGTCACTAACTTTCCACAAACAATGTATACTCATATGCAGTTTGTACTTAAAATAAGCTTACAAATGTTACCTGTTCATTAACCATTCAATTGTATGATCTAAATGAAAATATGATGAATTAGATAAAATAACATGCGTTTTAAACTAACAAATTATATTCGTATTAGGTTATGCGCCTTTTCCAAACTAAACTGCAGATCTAGAAGAGGATAAAGAACCGTATGGTTTAAACGACATGTTTCTCTCTTCCCCTATTTACAGTCTTGAGGAAGGAATTCATGGAAATGTGTAATAATTTGTAACGGTGATTACAAAATAATGAGATTTGTAGGCTTTCGTAATTCTATAATGATAAATTTAAAAACCACATCTTATCAGTCTGAATAAAATATTGAAAAATATATTAGTGCTAAGATACTTATGTATTTGTTTTATGATACTTAAGTAAATGTTAGGTCTGATTGAATTAACATTTTCAAAACTATTCGACATGGATTATCACAAAGTGCAAATATGCTAATATATCGCATCTTCCTTACAAGTAAATTGTGGTGAACGCTGTTTGATTCCATAATTTAATTGCTAACGTGTGAATAACTGCAGACCCTAGGACCGGATACAAGAGGTGTCAAATATTTGCCTTTGGGGACAATCTACTTTTACTATGATTATTTTGTGTATCATTCGTTTTACAGTGATGACAAACATGATTCTAAATACAAAGTACATCTGATCCAATGTGCATGACATTGATGTTGATATAAACTCATTTATGCTAATTGTACAACATAAAAAAGTTGTATGTTTGGTGTTGTAACTTGAAAAGTTGGAGATAAATAGTAATTGCATTAACACGGATACGTGTGGACGTTAAGAGTTGTTTCAATAATGTAATGTGTGTGCAATTAATAGTAATGGAATGATGAAGTATCTGCAATACCAGATTATTCTTTTGAACCTGTGTTGTATTGCTCTATAATATTATGTAAAATTGTTTTCAGAATATATGTAGTTTTATGAATACTATAAACAAACATGTTTGTTTTTTACAATTGTCAACTGACTTTTCCCAAAGCCAATTATTTTGTTATTTTTAAATAGGCACAAAATTAGCTGAATTCGTGATATTACGGAGGTTAATATCTACATTGGATGTCCAATAGCAGATAGAGTACCGTGCTCCTGAGGCTGTTGCTTCAACGCTCAAGAAGTACCCATTCTGGCCACAGAGTGCTGTGTTGTCGATTTAACGCATGCATCTCATTGTAGATGGTGCCACACGCGTTTCCTCTCCCATTCTATATTCCTCCAGGGTAATAGTGTCATAAACTACTGCACTAAAACATGCACTAAAACATTAAGAATAAGTTTAGATCTTGACTTCTTGGCTGTCCGGGTGACGCCGCGTCGTTGGCTGAGAGACCGACGTTTCACCTGTAATATCGCAGGCTTCTTCAGAGTAGTGCGTCAGGGTAGTTGTTTCTACCCTGAAGAAGCCTGCGATATGACAGGCGAAAAATCTCTCAGCCAACGACGCGGCGTCACCTGGACAGCTAAGAAGTCATGAACTCGAGCCGCGGACGTCTACATGTACAAGTTTAGATCTTACCTACCTGTGGCTCTTTTAATTTTTGAATTTGTAATTTCGGGAGTACGCAGTTAGGCTCCCATCTGCCTGCAATGCTTTGCAAGAAAGATCATAAATGTCGGAGAGCATACGAATACACCACTTTGTTCGAGCAAACATTGAATTACCCACTCCTACGAGTTTTCAAATGCTGAGGAGATGAAAAACTGGTTTCTTCAGAGAGACATCACTTGCAGCGGTTCGCTTCACATTTCCACCATTCGTCAAATGTCTTGAGTCGCTAGACATTCCGAAAATCTGAGGCGTCCTTAAACTACTTGGAATTCGAGTAACGTCACTGCTGCCGTTCTGCTACATGCTGCGATCTGTTAGTCAAGTGGCGATTCATTTCGTATAAAGCATTTATTTGCGTTTTAGCTTAGTTATCTCAGACATTTTGCGTTTTATTACCGCGATTTGCGGAGAATTAAAACCTATCCTGGACCCGCGTAAAGTATAAAAAATCTTGATTCGATTAGGCCCTAGGAGCCGTTAACACCGGTAAATCAATGGCCATGGTGAGCCATAGGATTGGCGCCAAGGAAAAAAAGTGAAATGCACATATGGAATAACAAACATATTTTGTCGCCTTTGAAAACTGTGTTATTAGTGGTGTAACTACCTCCAGCTCGGTCGGTGCAATTACATGGGGCACCCATGTAATGCTAACACACGATTTTTTTGGTCTAATTGAACACACTTTAAAGACCTATTCAGAAAGCGATTTGTTTGTTACCGTAAGGAAACTAGTGTAAAGTTTGCATTACGTATTGTATTATGAGGAAGCGAAGATGTTTTCCCCATTTGTAACTTGACAGTTATTTGGACAGACCCACAACTGAAGCGTCTGCCTCCTCCACGATGGTCCAGCAGAAATGATTCGCTTTTGACGATTCGGATCAGATTTGCTGCAGTTTTGTAAGCTTTATCAAAAGTAATTTTAACAAGCCAAAGTGCATCTGAGCGAGAAGGTGCGTGCAACTTGAGCCGTCGAGTTTGTATTCCAAGTTGTATTACATTCAAAACTTTTGATCGCGACTAATGCTGTGTCTCAAAATCTGCAAACACCTGATTTTGACCTTTGCCAAGCATAGGATTTGATTGCTGCAGCTCGCCCGCAAGGATCTAAAGTACTTTAGGTGTGACTTTGACAAAGCCAAATCCGATGGAATAGAGTTGGATACATCTTGGGGCGCAAATGTCGAATTTTGAAACTGAAAAGATGAATTTCGAATTGAGAAACGAAAAAAAAAACAGACACGTCATTTCGATGAACTAGGCGAAGATCAACTTTTATCTGACGGCAAAAAATGATACAAAGTTAATGTTTACTTCCCTTGTTTAGATATTATGATTAGTAAACTGAGCCCTCAATTCATTGGCGTGAAGCAAATAATCGATTCGTTTGTGACCATTCAGTCACAAACTTTGTTGCAACTTTCAGACGAAGAACTTGCAAATCAATGCGAAATATTCTGCTAGAAATACTATGACGACGTAACTGATCAACTGTCCACCCAGCTGCAGTTGTATTATCCTTGCATAGTTGTTTGTGAGAACAACATTCAATCAAAGAGTTGCTAACTTGGTTCTGATCGAGTACTTCTCTCTTTCAGCTAGCTTTCCACAAGTCTGCTCCGTAATCTTACTATTTCAACGATTGCCGTGAGTCCACAGCGATCTTTGTCAAAATTGAACATTATCGCAAATTACCTGCGAAATTCGATGGGGTAGGAGAGACAGGCAGACCTGAGGATATTGTCTATAGAAAGTGAAGTGACAAATTTGTTGAAAGCAAACCCGGGCTGCGTTATAGATAAGTTAGTAATATATTAATTCATAATGTGAGCTCGATTCTGCATTATCTGGTGGATTATGATTTATGAAGTTTCTTTCGATTAGTTTTTAGCACACTTTTATTAGTTGGATAAAATGTTTGGAGGAGGGAGGGGATATAGATTTTGAATCGAAGCCCCAGAAGTGCTAGTTACCTCATTGGTTGTTATAAAGTCATTACGCAACTAGAACTATAATAATTTCGTTAAAGCACTACTCCTATAATGAAGCTTCTTGTACCGTGTGTATGAGTGCCCTAATCACATATAATTGCATTACAGTAGAGAAAATATGATCGCTAAAACGGATATCACAGAGGTCGCTATAGGGGAAAGATGTTAAAAATATACCTAAAAAAAACACTGATTGGAAGAATATTTCGTTCGCTACTATTACGACAAAACTACTTTATAGTTATTAAAAAGGATCATAGTCACTTAATTTTCAAACTATTTTGTTTTTCGAAAAACAATTAAAATATTCCATAAAACTGTACTCTCTAGTGTCCTAAATTTAAAGGTAAAGTAAATTAATCTGATTATGTATTTCATTTTGATTACGGAAATTCACTTCAAAAATCAATTCGTGTAAAGTGTGTATAAAGACAAATACAAGGAAGAAAATAGAGGGCAAAACTCTGTTTATGAAAGCAGGAAAGGAAAGACAATAAAGTAGGAAATGAATGAATATTGTAAATAATAATAATAATAATAATAATAATAATAATAATAATAATAACAACAATAATAATAAAGAGGAAACGAGGGAAGAGAAGAAAGATGGAGTGGAGGGGGCAATCTGGCGCGGTGGCTGGGACCGTGGGCTGGGTAGGCGGGNNGGGCCTGGCTGGGCGATGAGGGGCGGGGGCGGTGGTTGCGGCCGCGGTGCAGTGTCAACGTCCCCGTGGGCTCGAGACGCTGCGAAAACAAAGGCGCAGAAAGTCATCAGGCAGCGACGGTCGCTTGGCCTTGGGGTGATACCTGCATACGCTGTGCGCTCGCTCGTTCCCCGGCCCCCCACTCGCACAGGGCACTGGCGGCGACGAACACTTTCCTTGCAGCTAGTATAAAGATGATGTTGCTTTAGGGACGTTCCAGCCGAGCACCTACTGTTGAACATGCTTTCAAATAAAGCGCGTCTTGTCTCATGCTGACTACAATGAGATTGATCTGTGACATTGATCTGTCGCAGGATGAGTTTCTTTAAATTAAAGGTTCTCGGCAATGTAATATAAAACAGTAATTATCATCAGCAATCCTAAAAACGAGATAAAAAGTTTCTTCAAACGATACCTTAACTGCTGAGAATAGAATCACGTAGGAATAATTGAGTTGTATCTCCAGGCCTAATCGGCTCCTTATCTCTTTAATAAGTGAACGTGTAAGGCAGGAAGGGATATCCAGAGCCCATTAATGTATTTTTTACATACTCTTTACTACGTAGTTTGGCTACTTAGTAAAGAGAAAGTATTTTAATACTGCAGAGGGAAGGGGCGATTTTTCAACGAACATATCTTTGGGTTCCTGATATCGGAAAAGTGGATAAATATTTCTCATATTTGTACTTCTTCTAATACATTGTATGGTATAATTCAGTTAATGTATTTTCGATAACAAAGACCTACAAAACGTGGGAAATTGAGAGAAAATTGGTTTAGGGAAATGTCGGTCTGTTCATCTGACGATGAATGAAGGTATTGAAGGGTAATGAATCCTAATGAAGGGTAAAAATAATGTGGAACATCGTTATATGAAATTTCTGTATAAGCAAATTGTAACATTTATTCTAAGACTTCTCTATGAATAATCGTTTTTTCATTATTTCGTACTTTTTGATTCATTACTTCATAATTAATTTAGACGCTAATTATTCGGTAGATAGAGAACCCAATGCTTGATTTGCAAAGTGACTAGAAGATATTTAGCAAAAGTAGCTTTTTCGATAAAACTTTGCTCCTTATTTAATCCACTTTCCCTTCAACTTTGGTAAACACTTGCAAAGTTAAATTAATTACTACAAAAATATGATTATCTCTGTTCTATTATTTAAATGAATTAATAGTAGTAAATTGGCAACAAAATATAATACCGACAACATACTGGTTAACTATAAAGTCGGACTTGCATCGTAATCTCCATCGTAAGAACAGAAAGTTATGTACGTAATCGTGCGCCGGAAACCGGCGAATTTTTGGCAGAAAATAACTTATTTCCAGCCCTAATAAAGAAAAAATGGATAAATCCTATTGCTGTGTATAGTAAAGTACTCTTTGTAGCCCGTAGTGTAGCCATAATCCATATTCTGTGGGGCCTTGTTCGTTGAAATCTCAGATTTTTTATAATTGCTAAAGTGCAATTCCTACAACTATAATATTGCAGATAGGGATTTTTGCTTTCCCATATACACACGTATAAACGAAATAATATTCTCTGAAAATAATATTTCCGTTCTTCTATTAGGAAAGCGAAAAATTAAGAAAATTACAAAAAAGAAAAATACTTTGGGTGGCGATAGACGGCAATTGGCAAGAGTATGTGGCAAGTCCGAATAGGTAGCCGAGATCAAAGGAAACAGAAAATTAATACGGGAAAGTCTGTGCCATTTGTAGTATCACTAGTTTCCTTTATGAAATATGTTCTTTGTAGACAGATCTTGAAATACGGTCACGGACAATTTTTCGAAAATATGAGTAATTTTGGCGTAATTTTGTGTGAAATATAGACAATTCTGCAATTTTTACATTTTTTTAAAATGTTCTCCTCATGTATATCAAGGGCTGGTATGAAATATGGTGCTAGTCCAATTTTTGAAGAACTCTCCGTATTCACGAAAATTGAAGATTGATATTTTGGCCTTAGATGGCCCAAAAAATCAACTCTTTAAAAAACGACATATACACTGTAATAAAAAACGAGTAATTTTCGCGTAATTTGGGCTTGAAATTAATGAAATGTCGGCGCCCTCCGCAGAAACAGCAACCTCCGGAAAAGTTGGAGTGTAAATCGACTCGTATAATTAGTGCGTACTGTCTGAGCAATTATTGAGAACTAATTTATTTTTATGTATATAAGGGAAATATTAATGTTTTCGGGACGTGTCGCATCGTGGAGTATCGGGAGTCCGTAGCGGATGCCTGCGAGGCAATGGAGGCAGCGGCGGTGATGGTGTAACGGTTAGCGTACTGGACTGTTGTGCCCAAGTTGGCGGGTTCAAACCCGATCGAAGCCGTGGATTTTTAAGGGCGAAAAAATCCTTCGTACGCCTTCCTTCGGAGGAGAAGTAAAGCCGGCTGTCCCATGTTCGTAGATTTACTTGCATGTAAAAGATCCTCAAGCCTAAATGACGCCTCTGAGCTAAATTCAAATCGCCTGTTTCTCGCCCAAGAAATACCGCCTTTCTCTCCTAGTTGGTGAAAGGAGCGTAGCGAAATTTGCGTGGTCAGACGGAAGAGCGGGCCTGATGGCCCGAGTCTCGCCACGTAAAATAAGGGAAATTCAATTCAATTCAATAGAAGGTTGAGGATAATGGGGAGCTAAAAGTTCGGTGGGGGGAGCGCGGCTGTTAAGGCTTTGTTCGACTGAGTCCGCGCCTATGAACTAAGCTAAGAATACAAACCCTTTCTTCTTATTTAATAATTTTTTTTTGTTATTTAAGGTCGCATCAACGTCTAGGACCTTAGCGACCACTATTGCTTGTAACGGTATGCAAACGGTAAGGATGACACGATAGGATGATGATGATAGGGGGTGAAAGGGCGAACACAATACAACCATGCCCGAGGCCGGGCTCAAACCCGCGATCCTTCGGACGGAGATCGCTACGGCACTACTGCCTTAGCGATTTCGGCCACCGGATCGGCAAATTATTGTTTTGTTTGTTGGAAATATCTTTAAAAAACTCTTACTTTCGTACGAGCACAATTGTATTTCTCGTTATCAATGAAAAAGTTGTCTTTGACTAGAATTAAAATTTCGAAGCGTGCGAATCAGGGGAACACACTAACACTATTGTTTTCTTGGTTCAAGAAATATTTTGAAGAAGTAAAATGTGTAAATGTTTGGACGTTCACGCAGCCCCTCCTTTTTATTTACTTTATTTTATTTTATTTAATTGTTTGTTGAAGTACAATGATTAATTTACAACAAAAACTTTGCAATTGTTTGATGACTTAATTAATTAACTTAATCTAGGTCTATATAAACTGTACTTAATTAATCATAGTATAGGGAGAGAAAACAACAGCACCTCAGGAGAAGTATTCAACATTTGAAAATATCTGGAGGAAAGAATGGAGCGGGAATCAGTTCTTAATTCTGGTTTTGTATCTGGGATCTTTTCCGAGCCTGTAATGAGTTGAAGCCTTTATGAAGGATACGTTTGTGTAAATGTTGTTTGATAAGAATGCTATTTGGTGTGGTATTTCATTTATTTTTAGATCCTTATGAAGTTGTTTATTACTAATGAACCATGTTTATTACTAATTGTGTTCTTGTTATTGATCTTAAATATTTGTTTTGAAACAACGCAGCCCCTCCTACCCGCAACCCACCGGCTGCCCCTTCGGTCCACATCTTTGATGAAGGTTGCTTTTTCTGCAATAGTAAGGGATTTTCGTTCTAACATTTCAGACGCACTTTTCAAGGACGTAACAGCAAACTGAAACTGAGATGAACTCGTAGGGCAGGGCCATTAGAGGAAGGGGTACGCGATTGACCTTCAGGCACTACCACGATTGACAATTTCACTTGGAGAGAGAAAGAGTTACCTTCAAAAAATGAAGAAGCAGAGAAGATGAAGAAGGAGAGATGCAGAAGAAGCTGAGAAGAAGAATAAGAAGCCGAGAAGATGAAGCAAAGAATAAGCAGAGAAGAGGAAAGAGGAGGAAGTAATTGATTATTGATATTTATGTTTCTTCATTGATGAATAAAGTAAAACTTTGTATTCACTGTACTGTCTACCAAACTGTTGCTGCGCAATCTTTACAATAGATATTGTAATAAGCAATTTTACCCTCTCGAATGCTGAAGGAAACTGCATCAGGACGAATAAGAATAAATATTATGAAATTCTGAGGGAGACAGAGGGGCAGAATGTTCATTTTTGCCAATGAACATGTAGTGGGAAATATCAAATGACAGACTTACACGCGTGACATTTTTCTTGATTTTTATTCAATTCCCTACGTACTGATATTCGGTAAGTCACTTTCAGTCAATCAAGGAGATTTCTTGTACCTTCTTGAACGTCTGTGCGTTCGCAGTCGCCTAGAAGTCAATGGTGTACTACATACATACTACATGCAGGGTGACTCAGAATAAATAAAACAAACTTCTAGGGCATGTAGTTAGCGGCGTTCGTTCTCACTCGCCATGGAGATAAGAACGACACGTTACATAACATCTACTCACGTTTTCAAGGACAATAATGTTGAGTTCGTATAATCGGCTTGTCATACAGAAGATTGTTGGAAAAAGAATTGACGAAAAAAAATCCTGCGAGGAATTCTCATTCATGTACAATTGTAGAGATCATTTACAAGTAATTTAATGAAAACAGAAAAAAGAAAAGTGCTAATGTTACGTGAGACTTTTGAGCAAGGCGAAGAAAATGCACGGCAGCTACCACTCGTTCACTCTTCTAAGCACTTTGATCTGCCGCGGTTTTTCATTAGCAGTCTTTTTCATCGTTCCCTTCGGGCGTTTTTCATCAGCAAATTGCGTGTCCATAATCTCGTTAACTTAATCCCAGTGCAAGGGGATCGTCTCCTGCCGCCGTGGCTCCGGAACCGGATTCACGTGCGGAGCGGAGCGGGGCAGGACATGGCAAGGGGCGAAGCATGGCAGCGCGGCTCGTGGCGGGGAGGAGAGGGACAGAGAGTAGTACAAAGCGTGGCTGGGGGAGGGGAAAGGTGGAAAGGGGAGGGGTGTGGGGCGAGGCGTCGGTCGCCCAATCTGTCCGCTGCGCCCCGTTCGCCCGCACTTGCGACCGACAGGCCGACGAGCGCGCGGCGCGCCTCGCCCGTCGCGCGCCGGCCCGTCCGCCCGCCGCCCCGCCTGCCCCGCCGCCATGCCCCACCCCCCCGCACCGCTCTCGTCTGCTCCTCCCCGCCCCCCCGCTTCTCAACGCACTCTCCACCGCCACGTCCCTCGTCCGCTCGCTCCCGCCGCCTTGTGCTCCGTCCCCCCGCCGCTCGACCCTCTCCGCCGCCTCCCACCCCCGCCCGGCCCCCCTCGCACCGTCGCCGACTGCTCCTCCCCGCCCGCCGCCTCGCCGTCCCGCCTTTCCCGCCCGCCTCCACGCTGCACCACCCGCTTCCCCGCCCGACAGCCTCTCCACTGACCCGCTGATCCTCCCCGCCTCCCGCCCCGCCCCGCCCGCGCCCGCCCCGCCTCCCCCCGCCCCGCGCTCGTCCACTCCTCCCCGCCCGCCCCGCCGCTCCGGCGCCCCGCCCGGCCCGAGCCAGCTCGTGTTTGCGGGTTCAAGGTATATCAGCGGGGTGGGTATTGCTCGTGCATTCGTTTTCTCGCCTCCACCTCCACCAACGTTGCTTGATTTCATCTCGCACAACTGAAGCAATCCTGACTCGGCGACAAGATTCCTCCACTGCAGGCGACGCTGCTTCTTCGACAGCGCGGCTGTGGCCTACTTATCTCTCTATACCCAGCCCAACTAACATTAGCACCTCTCGCAAAACCCAAGACGTCCCACAACTACCTCTCAACTCTCCTTATATAATTTTTGGTGTGGCCGTGAACTAAACAGGAAATCTAATCGAATGCTTTCCAAAGCCATGACCTCTAATCTCAAATTTATCGAGTCATTAAATATTAATGAGATAAAGATAGCCAACTGTATATACATATAAAAAATAAATTGTGAAGGAATGAATTATTTGGAATTAACGAATATTTCTTGCAATATTCATCAACTATCTTAATTCTAAAAGAAAACAAAAATACTAGGGAAAAGTTGATACAGTAAGTATTACTTAAGTAATTAAATTTGATTAAATGTGAAACATCTGAAATTTAACAATTACAAAAAAATGTTAATTGACAAAAAATACTAAAACGTTTTCCGGATTTCAAGGATTACCACAAATTACTAATTTTTTTCGATAATCTGTGGGTCATCTGTCATTCAAACCCGAATACATTTTTTAGCGAGACATGACAATCGCATCTCGCGCAAACCATCGTCGCAGGAAAACAATTTGTGTGGACGTGAGAACGAAGCAAACGTGAAGTTTGAGTTTGAAGACAATGATTCCACAAACTATTTCCTCTCGCTCCTCATCCCACTTATCGATTGAACCAAGCCTCTCTGCATTCGCAGAGGAAACCCAACCGAGTTGGTGTTGTTCATCCTCACAAGGCTTTGCCCCCTCTCGGCCGCGTCGAGCCTCGCAAGCGCGGTCAAGCCAGGCGAGCGAAGCGTTGTTGTCAGGGCACCGCGCGCCGCCGCCGCTGGAGCGCAAGGTGCCCGGGCCGACCAGCGCCCACAAACCGGTTCGCGGTTCGGTGGGAGTCCCGCCGCGCCGCGCGGGGAGGGAGAGGGAGGGGCGCGGGCAGGAGACGGGTAAGGAGCCAGGCTTAAATAATCTAGTTAAGTTTTTCCCTTGGCCTATAACAACTGCACAGTAATATGTATTTGGCAATTGAAACACCGTGAACTAGATGGACCAGGTCAAGATGTTTTATGTTAAATCGTTTTGCACGAGTGTCGGAGTTGTCGTCATCAACGTGGAACTGCATACCACTGCGTCTAAGAGTGTTAGGTTGAATATTACAACGGATCGACTCCCACTTTACCAATCACCAAACATCACCGCCCCCCCCCAACAAAAACTGTTAAAAATTGGAGTTCTGTTTGATAAATGCGTGCAAAAACAAAACACCAATACAGTAGCGAATAAATTCATCTAGTTACATCCTAATCACAAAAAGTTATACGACTCATATTTTCATGCTTCCCTGTTTGGGTTGTCGCTGCCAAAACCAAACATCTTCAAATGTCAATTTTTGAAATAGATTCCTATGCGCCCAATCTCAAATTCTCAGGTACATTCGAATGCGCATTACATAATGACTTGCATTGCCAACCAACCTCCATTTCCCCCTGATTATCCGTAAATTATATTCCCAAATATTAAAATCCCTTCATATTGACTTTCTATAATAAGCAAATCCTCACCGTAAAAGGTTTAAAAAAAATTACCAAGAGATGTATTTGATTCCCACCATAGACATAAACCGAAGGTCTTTTTCCATTATAAATACTAATTAAACCATTTATTCTATCATATCTTAAAAACTCATTTCTGTTTGTAATGTTCAAATAATTGTATAATCATATTATGTATTTAATCTATGAAGCTGCAAAGTTCCATGACGAAGACTAGAATAAATTTAAAAAATAATCTATTCCGTTTGCAAATTTTATCGTCGCATGTTGTGAATCGATTCTTAACGTTAGGTAGGATGAAAAGATTCTTTTCACGCGTGCGTAATTTTGCGGGCTTGTGTTTGCTTCGGCACTGCCCAAGAGGCCCACGCCCGGGTGCCCGCGCGCCGCGCGCACAAAGGCAATTTGCTTGTGTGCTTTTGAGAGGGCTCCAACACGTTACTCTTTACGGCCGTGGCTTCCATTTAACAGCGGCTGTAACTCGAAATTGCATCTCCCCTCTTATCCTTCCTCATGATGAATGTTTTGTGAGTATCGGCTAGAAGCGTTGTTTATAATAGAACTAGGATCGATGTTTAGAGTAGACATTTTGTTATGTTTATCATGTTTTTTCAAAAAGTGTTGCCGTTGCTGTATATCGCTATATTAACTTTCCAATTATCTTCGTCGCGCACACAAATTTAGAGGAGTTTCTTTTATTCGTATATCGAAATCATATAAGGTAAAAATTATCATTTTTAATATAGTGGTATATGTTATGAGTTTGGAAGGTCTCTCCTTTGATATATATGTGCTTAGTAAACTTTAATGAGGGGTATCAAATCAAAAGTAAAAAATAGAGAGTACTTTAACTTCGAAATAATGGTACCTAATCTCAGTACATGAATACTATTGTTACAACCAATAATACTTCTAAGTTTACAAATCGAAATTAATTCCAATAATTATTACAGAGCGAGAGAAGATAACCGTGTTTTCACATTTTAGAAATATTACGTATCTTTAAATTCAAAAATGATTGTATTCAAATCATTAAATGTATAGGAGAAAAATTATTTTTCTAGAAACAATGTCAGTCGAAGTTAAGCTGATATGAACCAGATTGAGATACATGCACTTGCACTGTCCTTCACTTAGTAAATACATCTTAATTTTACATCTCTCAGATATGCGTGCTTAACAAACACTTTTTCGCTTAGCGTTTTACTAATGAAGTGACACTTCCGCGGAAAGTATTATTTTTATTTACGTGTGTGATTCACAATAATGAAATATTAACAAACAAGTGCCTGATTCGTCCATCCTTCCGCAAAGAAATTTACTTGAAAAAAGTAGTAATAAAATACTTGCAACTAATTGCTTCTGTACAAAATTAATTTAATTATCTTTTATAAATCAAGATAAAGAAAAATGTTATGAGAAACATACTGCGGCTTACATAAATGCTACAAACCCTATGTCACGTTCTGACGTAGAAATTTCGTTGTAGGTGTAGATGATGAACTCAAAAATCAATGTCAAACCGGAATTCTAATAAAAAATTCTCGACTACTTAATTCTTCTCAAGTGGTCAGTTTTCTACCATCTGTATATCCCTAGACGATTATTCTGAGTCGGTAATTCTGTAGCAATTCACACTGTTTTATCTCCAGTACGCTGCTTCAATATGTTTCTTTCTGACGTTGAAAGTATTTATAGAAGAAAACGTCAAAAACTATTGCTTTGAGTTGATTAGCTGTGCACCTCTATAGACCTTATAATTGCAAAACACATTTTAGTCAGTTCCACTCATCCTCAAGAAATGTTTTTAAAAATTGAATTATCTTAGAATTTTCTGGGATCTGAAATGAACATGTTCGTTTCCTCACAATAGATTGAGACGCGTCGGAATGGTATCTCGCTTTCCTGATTTGGGGACCACAAGACATTTAAAACGCGAGTGACGGACAAACGCGTCTATTCGATACCTGTCAGCTGTAGAGCTATTGAAATGAACGGCTGACTGCATTTTTTCTTATTAGGTTGATTTCTTACCATTGTTATCCAGCGCGGGTTACATATGTTATCTACAATTTTTTGTGTGACTTGTCTTTCAAAATTTATTAGCCGAATCCAGAACATTTTTAAAAATAGTGAATATTAATAACATACAAAATGAAACAATTACATCAGCTCTATGTTTGAGAACGTTTGCAATCCCCGATATCTTTTGCATGCGCCCTAATGCACGCGGCAAAGGGTTCGAAAAGACTCAATGGCGAGTTCTCTTCTCGGAACGTCCCCACGGCAACCTACCCGCCGCCCCGCCCCCGCCCCCCGCCACCGCCCCGCCCCCAGAGATGGCACCATGCGCCACTAACGCCTGCCGCTTATGCCTTACCGCCCCCCCCGCCTGGCCGCGCCGCTTCCCCTTATAACCTCCCTGCGCCCTCCACTACCGACAGCCACACCCATAGGCCTTATGGCCCCAAATGGCCCAAGAGTCTCCCAATAGCGTTTTGAAGCCGCCAGGAAGAATTACTAATATTTCGGGGCCAAACACGTGTAAGACGTCAGTACTCTCCCTACTGAAGGGAAGTACTGGAATTCCAAGGCTTTCAAGTTCTACTGAGACGAGAAAAGAGTGTAGAGCATTGAATAAATGATTTATCTGTATTTATAACTTCTACGAAGAACTTACATAAAGGTAAACGTGCGATTTAAAATAATGCGAGTAGAATATTCCCTAACTGCATCTGTTTTCTATTATTACGAAGATTGGAATGAGAGTATGAGGGTAAATCATGCCTATACACTTCGCTCGAGACCTCGCACTGAGGATGCCCACCGGGTCGTGGGCAAACGTTTGCAGTTCCAAAGTCATGGATCACGCCCATCAGCCCCGAAACATGAATAATATTTTTTTATGGTCCACGAAGACGAATGAACAATCATAATCAACTTTTAGGGCCGAGAAGAGTTTGTACCATGCGGCTTCCACTAGATAGCAAACAATCTCTATTTTCCATAACAACTTCGTATAAACATACTGCTTGAAGCTTTGATAGTTACTACAGATAACGTTTCTATGGAGATGGAATGATTGAGGTATAAAATCAACATTACACTTTTTCTGATGTCCCAATAGAAAATCAAAATCGCAGAATCGCGAATAAATAATACCTCCTACCGAAGATATTCTCCTTTAAAAGGTCAATTACAATTCAATCTGTAAAGAGTATTGACTGTAAACTTATTGACTTCCCAGTTCTGCCTCAATTCAAACTTACTTTGAACCACTGTAATGTGCTATCATGTAGTGCGTAAAAATGATGCGAAATTGTATTATACTAAGAACTAATACAAAATTCATTAGCGAGGAAATATGAAGTACAGACAACTCGTACTGCGATAAACGGTATGGCTTCTAATGAACTGTCTAGCTGCATCAAATCTAAGTGAAAATACAACCTTAACGAGTTCGGGAATAAAATTCGAACACGGAGAAAAAAAGACAATATTCTTTTTCAAAAACATAAAAATAGAAAACAAATTAATTAGGAGTGAATTGCAGAACATAAATCTACCGTGATTCGTTGAATTAATACCGATCTCCAAATCGATTGTATTAAGGAAAAAGAAGAAGAATGTTTGAGGTCAGTTCAGTTTTTAATACTCCCTTACGTTTCAAGGTTACATTATGTGGAACGTAATTAACAGTGCAAGAGTAGAGGTAAATGTTGTGTAGATGCATTTCTACACCTTCTATGAAATATATCCGGACAATAAGCCGTATCCTAAAATGAAATCTGATAAGACCAGATTTAAAAAATAATTCAGAAGAGCATCACCCGGTTTAGATGCATTGAACGGAAAAGTAGCATAATAAGCATAAATATCATCCAATAATGTATTTAATACAAGATAAAAACATTTTTTAAATTAAAAAAATATAATCATCACAATGTTTACTGAAATAAACAAATTAGCAGTTTGACGAAGCTAGAGGAATGCAGTTGGGTATTTTTCTGAAACTCTTATCTTACTTTTTTTGAAAATTAGCTTCATTAATTGTTTGTTTTACGTTCAGCAAAATGGTAATTTTTTTCTTTAAAATGTGCGTCTGCGAGAGAGTGTAGAGTTAGCAGTCATTTCGATAGCCAATGTTACGCAAATAAACCGATATTGATATTTCTCATGGATTTTCTCAAGTATTGTCGGTGTGCTTCTTTAATGCAATTACTATTTCCCTTTCACATAATGATGTTTAGATTCAGGGAAATATAGAATGAGAGTAGTTATCGATCATACCTTTCATATTTTTTTCTGGCCAATTTGTCCCAACAAAATACTTCAGCATCAAGTCTCCCAAAATGTATTTTGCGATATCAATGTATACACTTGGTCAGTGCATTCGAAGATGTTCACTGTCAAATAGTTGAAATTGTTTTATTGGAAATAAATCTTTTATGAGCCAAAAGTACGTTTGGCGGTGGAAAACTGCTTTACGACAAAAAAATTCAATAAAAGTGAAAAATGTCAAAATCTTGAACTTACTATCCATCTGATCACTTCTACATCAAGATCCTATATTACCCCGTTCTGTTTGCCACTGCAAATTAGTACTTAAAGTTTAAAATTGTGGATTTCTCATGTATAATCGCCGAATATATTCATCTCTGCCTGAATTCAAACTTTCACAAACACATTTTTACATTTAGATATTTTTTGAACGCTCACAAGAAACAATAAAACTAGAACATTAAAACAATTAAAATGCACAACACATTTTACTATGGAAAGGTTACGAACATCATATTTGACCATAAATATACAAATGCGTCGCTGTTGAACAAATGTTTAAATGATTTTCATTCACAGAAACGTTACAGTGCTGCATCTACGATGCACGTTCTGCTTCGCTGGTCTTCATTTGCCTAACTGTCCGCTTCAACGTGTTCATCAATGCGGGAATGTCTCGCGCAGCTTGCAACCGCACGGAAGGGAGAAGAACCGCTTGATTAAACGAGACCGCGACATACGCGCAGAATGCACCAACGGCGCGCGTGCCCGGCGAGAACACACCGCCACTTCTCCGACGAGATAGCCACTCGACCGAGCGCCAAGCGAAAGCAAACGCAGCGCGCAAGCACGGCGGGGTGACGGTACGCCAGAAGGAGGCATGCCAGAACAAGGCTGTCTTCGCGCGGAGAGCGAGAGAGAGATGGTGTTCCGTTGTGGTGCGGAGCGTTGTATGTGGGTGAGATGGGCGGCGAGCATGCGGAGAGCGTGTGGAGAGTGCGTGGAAGACGAAACCGTGGAAGCGTAATGAAGACCCGAAGCGGGAACGTGTGGAACCGAGGCGGAGAGCATGACTGAGAGTAGCGAAGAGGAGAGCGTTTGACCCCGGAGAGCGTGATGGTCGAGAACCGTGTCCCCGATATTCCGGACGGCCAGAGGTGCCGAGCGGAGGCCGCGT
>BOPP01000014.1:13432769-13469635 GCA_017312745.1 Gryllus bimaculatus | reverse complement strand
GGACGCGGCGGGCCGTCCACGCGGCGAGCGCTTCCACACGCGCGAGGCGTCCGCGCCCCACGTGGCGAGTGCTGTCAGTGAGGTGAGTGCGGTGCCGCGAGTGTGTGCGCGGCGATGCTGCCGGCGCGGGAGGCAACCATGCGCCCGCCATGCCCGAGGACTTGATGCTTCGCTCGTTCGGCCGGGTCGAGGTGAGCTCCCACGACGCCCGCGGCGGCGAGACGCACGTGGCGCGTGCCGGCGGCGCACGCGCGTGGCGTGTTTGCGTGCGATCCACTCTTGCGTCCTTCGCTGCGTTCTTGTGGGATTGCTTTTGTCACGCTGCATGCTCGTTGTTGGACTGCCTTTGTCTCGTTGTTTTCAAGAAAACGAGATGCATTCGAATGCTTGACTGGTGTTGAAGTGTTTGAAATCCGGAGGTTGAGTGTATAATGCATTTTTATATTAGTTCTGAGTTGGCATTTCGGATGTTGATACTACATCCACCATCGTTGCCTTTGTTTAATTATATATTAATTCAATATTGCTAACCAAGAAGAACAAAGTGAGAAGTTCGCGTAATGAAGTGAAATCATGAAACATTTTAAGAGAATGGAAGGGGGAAATAGATTACCGTTAATTTAAAAGTAAACAATTAGTTTCTTGTGACACGCATTCTGCATTTTACAATCGCTTCGTCCGTAATTAAATTGAACAATTGTTCTGACGTATCTGAAATGAGCTTGATATGCAATGGTGTTGTGGTTACATTGCAATGCAACTTCTTTTTCTTTCGTGTAAATGTCACCATGAAAGGATATTCATTTGGCATGGTACAATTTATGCTCTTTCTACATTAATTATTCAATGAAATACTGAGCACAAAAATTCCTGGTCACTAATAGCATTTGAGGCGGTAGAATTCGTTAAGTGTAATTCAATACCAGTGATACAGACGTCTTAAACAAAGAATTTATTTTTTATAATTCTATTATTAAATTATTAGTTGTGTTTTTAATGGAAATTCAGTTTCTAAATATGGTCAACATTTTCCCTCTTCAGTATTATTGCTCCGTCAGTTTTCATAGGACGCTTTTTTGCCTATAATAGCCCTTTTGACGACCCCTGGTCTCGACCTTTCCGTCACCTTTCCTCTTGTACAAAACGTACTTCTTTTTACGAGAAAAGCCCTCTCTCTTCGAATGCGGAGGCAGCGCTTAGATCCACATTTGCTTTATTTATTTATAAAAGTCTGTGTATTATTGTGGCCCAGGTATCCCGCAGGCACAAAGAAAATGGAAAGAATAGGGTTGAAAGGTGATGCTTGGAAATTGGGAGAGTCCCGCCATGCCACAACAAACAAACATCCATGGTCGAACGTCAGACCCTTCGACTCGAGATCATTTAAACGCTATCGCTACATTTTCAGCTATCCAGGTCGGCTACAAAGTTGTGCGTCTTTTCTACATCATTTTATTTCTTTCCTTAGACCCAGAATATTATTGCGTAGCAGGTTTCCGTCGATTCAAGTTGCGCTCGTCAATATTTTATGTAAGAACACGGGCCGTACTTTTAACCCGTTTTCAACCGCTGCTTATGAAAACGGCCCTGGGATGGAGGGAGCGCGAGTGCAGCGGCGCCCGGGGCGGGCTGGAGGCGGCGCCGGCCGCGGCGCGACGGGCTCTTTGTGGCGCGAAACGCTTTCGGTTTCAACGCCACCTCACCTGGCTGGGCACAGCCGCCGCCGTCGGCGCCACGCGGTCGCGCCGCCGCGCCACGCCGCCTCGCCTCGCCACGCCGCTCCGCGCCACGCTCCGCGCGCACTCCGGGGCCCAGCCGCCGGCGCGGGGCGGCCGAGGGGGCAGCAGCTCGTGTGTGGTCACGGGTTCAAAGACACCGAGTCCCCGACGCGCAGGGCCCGGGGTTCGCCGCGCCGCGCCGCACGCCTGTTTTTCAGCCTACTCCACCGCCCACTCCGCCGCCTACGCCCACTCGCCCGTCTGCCAGGCCGTTCTTCATCCCAATTTGCCCGTCGGGCGGCGGCCCGAGTGGACTCGGTGAAGTGCACTTTTGCCCCTTCGGTTCGGCGAAGCTCTTGCGTACCCAGTCTCATCACATCTCATCCTTCCCTTTCATTCCGTTGCTCATTCGTTCCCATATACGACCCGTTCAGATCGCACTTCGCGTGTTCTCCATCATTACTTCTTCTGGGCTGCGTTCAAGAACAACTTCTTTCAGTAATACACTCATTTACATCATACAATGACCTCTGCGTTTCTACTTATAAGTCTGATTGATGCATTTCTTGTGGAAGAACGTTGCACGTTCGCGCTTCCTGCCTCGGGACTTCTCGAACAATCCTCGGACTGGCTCGTTCCTTCGCATCGCGCCGCCGCCGCCGCTTAAAACCAACAGTCGCGGTGACGGCGATGGTGGCGGCTGGGGGAGTGGCGGGAGTGACGGCAGCAGCCTTGAGGCCGGCGCGCTGTCGTGCTTTTTGCAACGCCGGTGGCAGCGGCGGCGGCGGCGGCACCGGTTCTTTGGCGCTGTCCCTCCGTGGGTCATCCCGGAGTCTTTCTCTTGCCGCCGCCGCCCCCGCGCCGCCGCTCGAGTTATCTGCCACCGACGCGCGCTGCTCTTCCTAATGGCGCACGCGACGCGATAACGCAGGAAGAGCTCGCTCGCGTCGCGTCACGCGGCCTCTCCGTGCCGCCCCGTTCACGCGCCCCAGGCCCCCTAAAAGGCAGCTCGGACCTATTACCGGGGCCCCAAGTGGAGTGGCATTATGTTGTGGTTCGCATGCGCCGCCTTCACTGTCGGACGTTGACGCGTCGCGTCGTTAGTGTATCGATGGATCCTGCCTTTTAACTTAATGCACACACGCTGCAGGGTGCCTTTTCTGTTTGTTTTTTGTCTTGCTTTGTACGTTTGTCTTCCTGACAAGCGTTTTCTGTGATTTATTGTCCAGATTTAAGCAATATTGCGTTTTCAAGATTTTAATGGCTTTCACGAGTTTTCGTGCGTCAAGTGGAACCTACCTTGCTGTATATAATTGGACTAGATGGAGTAAAAAAAAGTGAAAATAAATAGTGTATGCTCTATGAAATATTACAGTTTTTGGTGGCAGAATATTTTCCATTTGATTTTAAGTTAGATTTCTGCCGGTTTTGGCCCTCATGAGAAGCTACTTCCATGGTTCTGTGGTCCAGACTTTTCTTTCCCAATCACACACAAACATAATTGTATCAATATCGGTGTGCGGTGTCTTCTCCTTGGACCGCGTCAACAATTGTAAAAACTGTCGTTGTAATTGGGGGGATGAATTACAGGATGTAGCTGCAGGAATCTTAGAAATGAATAAGGGGATATGAACAGAGAAACGCGAAAGTTGAGCAAGCACTAACATATGACCAAGGTGGAACTCGAATACACGATACTCTAAAATAGAGTTCACGCTCCCTCCATTGCAAATTTGCATTCCAAGATCTTCCACCTTTTGATTTTACAGTGAAATTATACATTTTAATATACTAAAACACATAATGACATTCAAGATAATATGCTTCTGAGAGGCACTGGATGTAAGGTTGTTTACTTGCATTCAATATATCTGGTTTATTTTTATATACTTCTGATCTATGATTGCACTAACTGGATAATAAATGACATTCAGTTTCTTCATTCTGTAACATACTTCTACGCACACGCAATTTGTATGTGCTTTGTCTACTTTTCTTTCGGTCCTTTAACATTCGTACTTCTTAATAATAAAATGATACTTCATAAGTTTTACCATATAATGATCGATGTAAAGAATGATTATTATTTTTATGCCCAGTAATGAACTGTAGTGAAACCGAGAGAGGGTCATGGGTCTTCAGGCCGTTCCAAGAAGGCTAACAAGTTGTTATGCATCATATGTGTATTCATGCGTATGCTAATTTTCTATTGTAACGAAGGTTAATCAATATTTTAATGGAGTAAGTTATAATAATTCGAAATCTATAAATAAACATTAATTTTAAATTGAACGTAATGAAAAAAACAAACAAAGATTAATTAGGCCGGTCATTAGTCCTGTAGCACCTCTGCTTTAAAAATCTTGATTCCGCCTCTGAATATTGAATAATAGAACGTAATTATATTTGTACGAAGTTTACATTCGTGTCACGCGCCAACGGATACAATGCACAACTAAACGCCGTTTTTTTGGGGATGCTCCGGGCGCGTAGTCCGTCTCCGCTGGAGAGAACGCCGGTCCCCGGGGGCATTGGCTTGTGTCTGTTGTATCGGGGAGGGGCGGCCCTCGTCCCTCCCCATTTCGCCGGCCGCATCGCGGGATCATCACGCTCCGGGCCTGCGGACGCGCACCTGCCGGCGGCCCCGCCCCGCCCGCCGGAGCCATCCCTCGGAGTGACGTAAGACGAAGCGAGCTCCCCTGCCCCCCTCCCCCGCCGTTCGCTCCGCGACACGCTGCATCTGGCTGCGAAGGACTTCCCACCAGACTTTCCGAGTGATTGAATTGGAACACCGAACAGCCGGGATCGAGCGCCTGTAGACTTCAACGTCCGAATCAGCTGCGAGCCTTCCGCCACGTGATAATATTCGGTGCTCTCTGACGCTCCTCGAACTAATATTACCGGAAGTGCGAATCATATTATTGTGCACTGTTTTATAATAATTCGTTCATATAATTGTAATTAATTTATTATAATATGTTCTTATAAATTGTTTTTATAGTACGTAAATGTCAAGTATTTTCAACATGTCCTATGAAAACTTTGGTCGACAGTAATCCAAATATTTTTTAAGTAATCGATTAATAGTTTATCTGCAATACTAGTTTAAAATCTTTCGTAAATATTCTGTGATATATTAAAAATATAAAATTAATTTTTAAACGCTTTAATTATTGACTTGTAATAATATCACCTTTAGTGATATACTATTATTCAGTGTAGTTTTTTTCTGCCTTTCTATATGATATTGAACACAGAGATTTTTATCTAAAGAAATATTTTATTCAAAGTTAAATCTTTAAATAGGGTCATGAAATGAAATGGAAATCACGGATTGAAGTAAAAAATTCAAAAATCTTTCCCGTAAATTATCAGAATTTTCATCAGGTCTTTAAAATATATTGTAAGTAGCACAATTCACATATTCTGACCTGGGTACAATATGTTATTACAACTATAGTGTATGAATATTTTGTTTACGAATTATGTTTGACCAGAATTTGTTTTTAACAACACCTTAATTTTGTTAAATGAAATTAGAATTCGATTGAGTGTAGCATATGAGCGCAACGTTTTCAAAAAAGGAAACGATACGACTGAAATAGAAAATGCAGAGTTTTTGCCTAGATCAGAGGAGCAGAACGATGGCATCACCCCTTTTCCTCAAATTGGATTTCCTCAGATTGGATCCTGCAATTCGCCTCGTCCGTGCAAAGCGAATCAACGAGATGATGGTGGTCTAGCACACATCTTCGAGATTTTCGTTTAAGAGCCAGTTATTGGGTTAAGGAACAGTCATTTACCAGATTAACAGAATAATAGTGCTTATTTCTAATGTTAACATATTATTTTTTGCATTAATTGTATCACTGAGACACTTTTTTTATGAATACTTTGTTCTGAATGTGTCGATGTGATCATTATTGACGACTGATCTAGACAACTTTTCATGATGTTCTCTCATTCTACCTTTAAGAAGAACTAGTAAGACATAAGAGGAGAAATTTTCGTTCTATTCGAGGGCTAACTTCGTGACCTGCAAACAATATGGTGTTTTATTTATAAATTAATTTATTTAAAAAACTTCGTTGCTATTTTGAAACGTTTAATTTAATTCTCTAAGTACCCATTTTCCCAATTTTTCATGAGGTGAAGTATTCAATCCTGCTATTCATTTGGATTTTTTTTGTATTATTTAATTCAGTAAAGAGGAATAAATTTTATTTTATGTAACGTTGTGGGAGAGTGCGTCAGAAATTTTGAAGTTCCATTCCAATTGGTGTTTTTTCTAGTAATTGGAGTGAATGTGCTGAAAAATGGCTTAGCTTTTTCACGTTCTTCATGGGTGAAAATTGTTATCCATTACCTTTTTAAGAGGGAGAGAGTATTGTTTTCGTCAGTGTTTTGTTTATGAGTGGCGAAAGTAAATTACTTTTAGCATTTAGTGTCTCAATGAAGTGATAGTACTTCTCTACAATGCATTTGCTTCATTGTGAGATTCATTGATTAATTTAAGTCTGTCCGCTGTCCCTTGATCTGTACCTCTTATCTTTCCCTCTATCTGCCCCGTTCCTCTGTCCGTTCCTCTGTCCGTTCCTCTGTCCGTTCCTCTGTCCGTTCCTCTGTCCGTTCCTCTGTTCGTTCCTCTGTTCGTTCCTCTGTTCGTTCCTCTTTCCGTCTCCTCTGTCCGTTCCTCCGTTTGTCTATTCTCCTAATCATCCCATTGTCTGAGCGTGTCTCACTCTTTTCCCGTCCGTCTGTGAACAACGCGAGCGGCTTACGTAGGATTACGGCTTACTTACGACACCGCACGTAGGATTTTAATCAAAAGTTTTATTTCCCGGTCGATTGCGCTGATGTCGTGAACCCTTGAATTTGAAATGGATATTTTGATTTCTGGCAGAACTTTGGTCTATATCAATTGTGAAGAACGTTTTCAAACTTATTTAAAAATCTCCAAATTTTGTCTTTATTTTTTCTCTCAGACAGGACAAAGTATGCTTATAAAATGGCGCAAGTCCCCTTCTCGTTGTAATCAATCTTATAAGAAATTGCAAAAATTTAAACGTTTTTCAGCGTCTTCCTACAAGTATAATATTAAAGATTTAATCAATTTTTTAATGAAATCTCTTTAAGATTAAATCTTGAAAAATTTATTCTCTGAATTGTTTAAAATTTTGAAGGCAAATGTTTGAAAAGGTAAGTTCGTTTTATAGTGTCGAAAAATTTATTTTATCTCTCCTGGGATAAATTGAATGCCCCGATAAACTTAGGAACCCGAGTTCAAATCCTAGAGAAGAAATAAAAGTTGGGCAATTGGAAACGTTTGGAAACACTTTTGCGATTTAAATTAGTGTAAAATATTACACAGCCGTTACAAATAACGTCAGAATGTGCGTGCTATTGCACGTGTTGTTGACCTCTAGTTTACTATTTTTGTCACCTGTATTGTCTCTTCGTTTAAAGAAACTAGAACATCTATTTGACACTTCCACGTTACTGTAAATTTTCGGATTTGATTCGCTATTGGGTGTTGATCAAATCAACGAGATCATAGTAGGCTCGCTTCCCGCGACTTCTTCTGTTGTGAAATGTGAGGTGTGCAACGGCAGACCTCTGTTGTGACGCTATTTGCGTGATTTTACTTTGCTGGCCGGATGTGGAGATTTTTGAAGATTACATTTTGTTGAGATTGAAAGGAGAGGACTTCGATGGAACGCATATTTGCTGTCTGCGTGTGAGCGTTCTCTGATTCCACCGGCGACATATCCTTACGTAAGCCCGTATGTGTAGTTGATGATATCTTCCTGGAGGTGGCGGTGTTCCCCGCTGGAACGGACTTACACGTCGGCATTGCCCTCTTACAGGTATTTCCCTTAGCGGCGGCGATGGTGTAACTGTTAGCGTATCTGACTGTTATACCCAAGTTCGCGGCTTCAAAACCGATCCACCATGAAATCCTAGGGCGTAAAAATCCTTTGCACGTGTTTCTTTCGGGGTAGTAAAGCCTGCTGTTCCATGTTAGTAGATTTACTGCATGTAAAAGTAATAATCCTCAAGCCTAAATGACGCCTCTGAGCTAAATTCAAATCACCTGTTTCGTCACTCGAGTGATACCTCCTTTCTCTGCTAGTTGGTGAAAGGAGCGTAGCGAAATTTGCGTGATCAGACGAAGAGCGGGCCTGATTGCCAGAGTCTCGTCACGTAAAATAAGGCATTAATACTATTCAATTCAACACTCCACGCGGGACAAGCTCTTAGATTGCTAGTGGTCTCCTGTCGGGTGCGGCAGTGTAGTGCATGTAGGTGTGTGAGTGAAAGGCGAAATGGGGGAGAATTTTGATAAAGGTCAGATCACGCATGGTTCGTGACCTATTTGTTGGAATATTGCTTCTGCATTCACCTGGTTTGGTTTGAAGAAATCATGGAAAAATACCGATCAGGGCAGCTGACCGCTAGAATTCTCCTCCCGAGAGTGGTTGAATTCGACTCCGCTCTGTGGCTAATGCCAAAAATATCGTTCACAACGGGACTCCAATTTATGGCCCTTCTAATCAACGAGGCTGCAGAGGCAAAGAGCTATCACAGTGGGCTCTGCCTGTCGGCGAGGTTCATGTTGACTTCGACCAAGCACCACGACCGTTTTTCAAACAATTGACGTAAAGGCCTTTATTAATAATTAATATTTCCCTGTGTTGAAAAGTTTGTTGTTGTTCATGCAAATAACAAAACTCTAACATTGAGTAACACCAATAGTCACTTGAGATTGTTTATTACTTGCACTGAATGTACTTATCACCACGTTTTTGTGAATATTTAGAACCATCTCAGTCTATTGTTCAGATCTGAACCTTACACTTCAACAAATCATTGCATCGTCAGTATAGAGCAATGCTTCTTCTTTGTGACAAATTCAAAAATTATATTTTACTATTGTGACTGTAACCAGAGCAAGAGATCAGGAATTGTGATCTATATTTTAAAAGCACTCTCTTCAATTTTTTATCTACGTTATTATTTGCTTAATGAAAAAATCTATAATCAAAGAATTTGCAAACATTTACTGATTTAAAGTCGCTAAAAAATTGAATATATGATGAGTTAGAATGCGTCGTTCACAATAAGCAAATCGTTAGCAGCAAAGCTGTTCCCTGGAAATATTTCCGTATCTCTGTGTTGTTGAATTACTGCGTATATCCTTCCCTTTTTGAAGTGACCCAGGATACAAACCCTTGCTACTTGAAATATTCAAGCAAATATTTAAAGTCGTGTAAGATTTCAAGTTTCATATTCTCTTCGAAATTAATATCGCAGATCCTTGTCATTGGAAAAAACAAAAAAAAACGTTGCCTTGGGTCACGTTTCGTATTGTCAGTTGGTACGTCACTTATTCTTTTCAAAATTTTAATTTCAGTATTGTAATTTTATATTTTCCAAACTTCATCTTTCTCACCTATCTTTTTATCTCTTCCTCTTTCACATCTTCATCCTACCTCTCTTTAAATAGAGCGCTGAAAGGTCGCTGGTTGGCGTCTCCGCGTTTTCAGATTTACGACATGGGGGATTGGGGAACAAGTCTGATTCCAGCGCGACTCTGGGGTTATGAGTGATGCTGGCGGTGTCAAGGTGTAAAAAGACGCTCGGATTGTGGCGCGATATGCTTCTCCGGCGTTGTGTCTCAGGAAACCACAAAAATGACTGATCAGAGCTGGCTGGCCGCACATATCTCATCCAGTACAGTGTCGTTCAATCCAGCACTTAGGCGACGAAAGTCTTGTACCATTGGTGTCGAAAGCCTGCCATCAACAGGACTAGAACCATTGTCCTCCAGGCCAGCAAACTTTCAGTGAACTCTCTTCGGAACTTCCAAAAACGTAGACTACCACCTGATTACTCGAACGTGGTCTTCGCCTGTACAACATAGACTGCTGAAGTAAATCTTCTGCAATGCGAGTGGACGTGTGCCGTACGCGGATAATGAGCGCCCTGCCCGCAGGTGGCGCTGGCGATGGCCGTTCTCCGCGCGCAGGTGCCGAATGCGATCGCGAGGCAGGTGCGGCGCGCCGCTGGCGGTATCTCGTGCAAACGCTCTCATCTCGAGAGGCGGTGGCACTGCGCCCAACACTCACAGACCTCCTGCAAGTCCCTAACCTGCCGCGCTCCTGCTTCTTCCTTCCCAACTCCCAGTTCTCCCTGCCCTGCTCCACTCCTTGCCCAACAAACTCACGCCCCGCCATGCCACTCCCTGTCGAGCCACTTCCCGCCGAATCTTCGCCCCGCCGAGACCTGCATGGATACCTCCCTTCCATCCCCGCCGTCCCTCCCCACCGTTCCCTTCTCCGTCGTTTCCTCCCTGCCGTTTCCCGCCCGCCCGTTTCCGCCCCGCCATTCCGCCCCCCTTTTTCCCGCCCGCCTTTCCCGCCCCCGCCTTTTCCCGCCCCGCCTTTTCCCGCCCCGCCGTTTCCCGCCCCGCCGTTTCCCGCCCCGCCCCCGCGTTTCCCCCGCGGCCCATTCCCACCCCGCCGTTTCCGCCGCCGCCCTGCCGTTTTGCCGCCCCCGCCGTTTGCGCCCCGCCGTTTGCGCCCCCGCCGTTTTTTGGCCGCCCCCCCCCGCCGTTTTGCCCGCCTTGCCGCCCCGCCGTTTGCCGCCCCGCCGTTGCCGCCCCGCACGTTTGTGCCCGCGCCCCGCCGTTTGCCGCCCCGCCGTTTGCCGCCCCGCCGTTTGCCGCCCCGCCGTTTGCCGCCCCGCCGTTTCCCGCCAGCCCTTGCCTACCCTGCGCTTAGCGGCCCTTCCCCTTTATGTCCTTCTCCACTACGCCATTCTCCGCTTCGCCATTCCTGTCCCTTCGCGGGGCCACTCGCTCCGCATCGCCTCCCCGCCTCACCCGACCTGTTTCGCGGCTGCGCCGCGCCGGCCGGGCTCTCCCGGGCTCCTCCAAGAGGTGGCCGGCGCAAGTGGGTGAAGGATGTTGACGTCAGGTCGCAGGCGCGCGGCCGTTGCGTCAGTTGCAACGCCGCTGTCGACGCCGTCGTCGTCGTCGTCGTCGTCGTCGTCGTCGTCGTCGTCGTCGTCGTCGTCGTCGTCGTCGTCGTCGGTGCAGCGACGCACGTGGTTGCGCTATAAATGCTCCAACAGAGCGAATGCACGCTCGTTGTTTGGTTGTTGTAAAGAGAAATGATTTAGATTTAGATTTATTCAGTAAAAAGCAGTAAAAACTGTATGTGATGTAGGGGGAGAAGATTATCTGCGCACGATTTCTTAAGTTCCAGAATCCATTCCCGTCTTTTTAACTATAAATAGTAGAAAGCTGAGATTTGAAGAAATATAGATAGAATAGTTGAAAAATGATAGATGAAAGTTAAACATAAATAAAAATAAAATTTAAAAATTCCAAGATAACCAATAGTTCAAACATAGTCATTTTCGTCTCGGAATTATAGAAAACTTATTTGCATCGGTACACGAATTGCATGTATGATTTTTCTGTATTGCTAACAAAATAGCAACTCGCCCTTACCTCTACTCATACCACTACAAGCACAAGTAGAGTTCAACAAATTGTGCGTATAGTGAATTATCGCTGCAGAGCACACGCCGAGTAATTGACGGTGCGTTAAAATCCGCCCGAGGAACATTTATTTGGAAAGTTCGTTGTCTTTGAAAGAACATCAAAGAGGTCGAGGAGAAGAGTAATGGGTATTTCAAAATAAACCCTGGTTACGTGAAATTGAAGATTCAAATAACGTCTTCTAAAAGTCAGCATTAAGTGTGCTGCGGTTTACATCGTCACTGACTGTCCTTCGAGAAGGCTTCTAAAACTGATTAAAGTCATTTAAGTCAGGATGTCATTTTACTTTTTCACCCATTACGCATTTACGTAGCATTGAGAAATAATTGTAATGTTGCAGCAGAAAGTACTAATTTGTCGTAATTAAGATAACTATGGGGTCCTGTTATCGAAAAAGTGTATAAATTTTGTTCCTATTCGTAAAAAATTACTTCTTCTCACGAGTTCTGAAATCAAAATTCATATTTTATGGGTCCTTGATACCGAAAAATTGGTTTATGGGAAAACGTTTGGGCTAGCTCTTAAATCATTTACGTTTCTCCAAATTTGATATTACCCTTCAATCTCGCAAATGTTGAGGCTTTGTGTATTTTAAACGGATATTTTGATTTTGGAGGTGGACTTTTCATGAATCTTTAGTAACATTTTCAAAATTTTATTATAAACGTATCCACATATTTGGATTTATGTTTCCTTGGATAGAACAAATCACATTAAAAGTGCGTGAGTCTCATTTTTGTTGAAATATCTGAAGTTCTGAAAAGTACAAAACTTACATTGTCACTTCCTACAATATAATATTGAAGATAAAGAGATTTTCCGTAATAAAAACTGTTCTTCAAAGACAATCTTTATATAACAATTTTTAAATAACAGACTTTTGAACATTTTTTCGAAAATATTTATTTTCACGCAATTTGTATGAAATAAGACAATTTTAAAGTAATTGTTTGCTCAAAAACGGTTTAAATGATTTATTTCACTGTTTTTCGACTAGAGCAAAGTACGATAATGAAAATCGTGCAGTCCTCATTTATATTAAACTCATTTTTTTGACAATGGCAAAAAAATTAACATTGCAAAAGTACAATCTTGATAAACAATATTTTGCGGAATAGAATCTGAATCAAAAATTTAAAGAATGTTATGCACAATTTTAAAATCTAGTATCTTCCCATAATTTTTGCTTGAAATATAGTAATTTTTTAAACAAATTTGTTAAAAACGGTTTCAATTTTTTTATTTTAATTTTTTTATTTTAATTTTATTCCCTTGGGAGAAAATGAAGATTTAAAGATGCGAAAGTTCTATTTTTTTTGAACTCCCTGAATTTTAGAAAATTCCGAAAGTTACGGCAATGAGAGAAATATATAATTTTGTAGCACCACTATTACTGTAGTATAACTTGCATTTTCACTGTCTACTCAAATATCCATTCATTCATTTATTTGGCCAAAGTGCATTTTCCAAAAAAATAGCCGGTTCTGTCCAACAGCTTTACGATGCGAATGTCACACACGCGCCTTAGAACCTTAGAGTCTTTTCCCGCGACCTGTTATTAACCAAACACATTGTAATTGATGCCCGTGTCAAGTTGCGCGCAGCAATGACGTATCGTGTACTTGACCCGCGAGAACTGACACATGCGAGCTTCTGAAATGAGAATTCATGAAGGAAGGATAACATGTAATAAGGTCTCTGTAATAGCCTGCATTGACCAGACTGAAATTTGAAAGCTTGAAGATTAACGAGTTTCCAACTCCTAACAAAATCTACAACCCTGATGAGTACTTTGAAACAAGTTTATTTAGCACGATACTATTGCTTTAATGTGATCATTTCACCTCTCTCAAACTTTTAAACAAAATCGCCATCACCATAATTGCAATTTATTTGTACTTTAATATTAATCTGATTAAAGCGTTGACTACTGGAATAAATACTTAGAACTTCAAAAATTGTTAGTACTTTAAATGTTTAAATTTAGTAACTTGTCAACAAAAGCAGTAAAAAGCAATATATAGTTAATGAAATGTGTTAGAAATGGCGTCGATTAGACTTCTTCGAATTCTCTCTCAATTTTTTATAATATTTGTTCAATTTCTATCACGCACGAAAATATCCAGAACCTATAAATATTTCGGAATAATGAACCTCTATCGAAGTGATATCGTCGACAGGAAATGTCAATTGGAGGTACAATATAGGAAACCCGAACATCGGATTCTATTTGTCTAACAAGAATGAAAGAGGGAGTTACGTTTTATAGTTTCGCTGTCTTAATGATTCACAAATATCTCCAATTGTATTTTCATTTGAAAGAGCAAGTATTAAAACACTCCACTCGAGTTTTCGCCGATGAAACAGATAAGATTTGCGGGTTAACGAAGAATAAACAAGACATCATTATAGTTCATTTGCTTTTCAAAGAAAATATTAAAACGATCATTGCCGTTTAGAGATATATTTATTAAGTTTTTGGCATGACATGGAATTAACTTCGATTTTACATCGTTGTCAAGTGCTATGTATGATTCTTCAATTTATTTATGATCAGTTTCCACCTTTTGCTTTAATTTATTTTTTTAAAGTTTGTTTTGTATGTGGAAGTTTTCAATACGTTTTTTTCTTCTCATAATTTATTTTCGATACATGGGTTCCTTACCAAACATGCGTATTTTTAGGAGCAGCCTTGGCCTACCGTTTGGAATGGAAATCGGCTTCTTTAAACACGTGTGCCTCCGCGCCCCCGCGCTCGCAGATAACACGCGCGCAACTCCTTTGAGAGCGTCGCGCGAAAGAGACCACCCCAAAATATTAAAGCGCAATATTTGCACGGCCTAGTTCGCGGGCTCTGCCTGGCGAGCATTTCCATTTTTAAATTGGAAAATGCAAATACCCCGGAGGCACAGCCGGCGGCCGGCGCGGTCCGGCGAAAAGCGACACCGCGCCGCGTCCGCCCCCGCCGCCCAACCCCGTTCCACGTCCAGCACTCTGTAATCCACCCCCTCGCCCGTGCGACAATCTCCACGCCACCCCCACCCCCCCGCCCAACTCCGGCGACATAACCCTCTCCGCGCGCCACCCCACTTTGTACACCCCCACGCCCTCCACCCCCGCATCACCCCCGATCCCCACTCACCCGCATTCCACCCCCTCCCGCCGCCCAGCACCCTCCAGCCTCAACCTATGTATCACCCCTCGCTTCCGCGCTGTCCACCTCACCGCCCCCACCACACGCCGCGCTCACCCTCTCGCGCGCCTCCCCACCTCGTACACGCCAGCGCGGTCACTTCCAGCTTCCCTCGTTTCCTGCTTCCCCGCCATTCCCACCCCTTTCCCCCGCCGCCCCCTGCACGACTTGCCGCTGCTGTCGGCCGATTACCCCCGTCAGCCGCGGCCGCCCCCTCCCCCGCCATTGAGTTTTAATGGCGAGCGGCGAGGGAGGGCAGCGCGGCGCCGGGGACTCCCCGCAACGGCGGCAAACGGCGCTCGCGATTGTCTCGCGCGCGCAAAGAAAAGACAATCGCTGTTCGTTACTTCGGAATTAGGATACGCAGATTTCGAGGGCAGGGCGATTTCCATGTTGTTTTGCAATTAACTGTTTCACGTTTATTTCTCTTGCTTTCTTCCTTAGCCTGTTTAATTTGAGCTCCAATGTGACTGGAAAAAACTAATAAGAGTAAATTTGTTGTTGAAAGAGAACTTAAACTAAATAAAGACCTCTACATTAGTGAAAGGTGAACTAATGTTCGCCATAAATGATTATTACAATGTAAATTCCAGTTAGGAAATAATTTTAAAAAATCAAGATTTATTCTTAATACATTCATTTAATTATTGGCGACACATAGTGTTACACGTGATAAAAGAGCTGAAATAAATTAACATGAAAATAACATTAAATATTGTCTTCAGAAGCATATTTCAAGATACACATTAATACAGCCTCTCACTATACCTTTAGTCCAGTCACCCAGTACATAATAAAGCCCAATTCAGGTAAAAAATTCGGAAGTGTTATTGCACCAGTCCTAAATGTTTTAAGGGTGCTGAATTCGAATTTAAGATTTGCCGCGCCGAGAAATGTAAGCTTCACAAACAAAAACGCAAAACATCTTGAACATTTCGCACTTCCTTTCAGTTATTCTCTTATATTTCGACGACTGTACGATTTGTCAAAGTAACTATATGAAATTAAGATCGATAAAATTGTCTACAACCTGCTGTATTTACAATAACTTTTCGACAGTTTTTTTGCACGCTAGAGCGTGCGGAAGAACGGCGACCATTTGGACCTCGGGCCAAAACGGGAGAAAAGTCCTCTCCTGACCTATTATCTCGGCGGTGGCGCTTTAGCTTCACTACATCATGCTTAAAAACGGCTATGGCGAATGCATTATTTACATTGTCAAATTATTAACACTCCGTTATTTGCGGAAATAATGGGAACGAATTTACTCGTACTGTATATTATTCTTGCAATAATACACTCGCGCGGTATTTGTATACTCCAGACCAAGATAAACAAAGTACGACGGAAACAAGAGAAAAGCCAATACACCGAGGTGACAACAGTCATGCGATACCTCCTAATATCGTGTTGATACTCAGTTTTTTCGGCGAAGTGCAGCAACTCGAAACGTCGTTGGAAGTCCCCTGCAGAAACATTGAGCCATGCTGCCTGTAGAGACGTCCATATTTGCGAAAGCGTCGCTGGTGAACGATTTTGTGCAAATTCTGACCTCTCTATTATACCCAAAAAATATTTGATGGGATGCATGGCGGGCGATATCGGTGGCCAAATCATTCGTTCCGTCGAGAATGTTCTTCAAACCAATGGAGGTGAATGATCGTGGTCCGGCGCATTGTCATCCACACAAATCTTGCTTTCTTTGGGAAAATGAAGTCCATGAATGTCATCAAATGGTCTCCAATATAGCTGAACATAACCATTTCCAAGCAATGACCGATTAAGTTGGACCAGATGTCTCAATCCTTTCCATGTAAAAATAACCCACACTATATGAAGCAATCATCAGTTTGTACAGTGCCTAGTTGTCAATTGGTCCAATGGTTTCGTGGGGTCTGTACCACACAAAAACCTTACTATCAGCTCTTACCAGCTGAAATCGGGACGGTTTTCCAGTCGTCTAGGGTCCGATCGATATATCCACGAGCGCTGGAGATGGGCGCATGGCCCTGCAGGCGATGCCGTGCTATTAGCAAAGACACTCGAGTCGGTCTTCTGCCGAATCCCATGAAAGCCGAATTCCTTCCCTCTGTCCTAAAGGATACGTCCCACATTGATTTCTGCGCTTATCTCATGCAGCGTTGCTCGTCGCTTAGCGTACACAACTCTACATATGCATATGCTATCGCTCATTAAGTAAAGGTCATAGGCTACTGCGTTGTCAATGGTAAGAGATTATACATGAAATTAGATATTCTTTCCTCAGTATTGACACTGTGTATCTCCGAATATTGAATTCCCTAGCGATATCCGAAATGGAGGGTCCCGTGTGTGTAGCTCCAACCACCTTTTCGAGTTCAATGTCTTAATTCCTATCGCGCGACCATAATGATATGAATCAGTTGAGTATAAATGAAATATCGGCCAATGCACTTGTCTTTTTTAAATTTTGACCGCGATTCTACTACTACCATGTGTGTATTTGCATATTACTATCTCATGACGTTTGTCACCTCAGTGTATGTTCTGTTCAATGCAATATGTTCATATATTTTCGTTAATGAGCCAAATCATGTAAAGAAGCATTGTAACTAAAGAGAACATTTTAGGTATGAAACAAAAATATGAGATAATAAATTTTTCGTTAAGTAAGTTTTGGTAGAGCTAGAGCTGAGCATCTCTGCGGAACAATACGCTGGGAAGGTACTTCCAGTGTTACCAGTAAATTGTCTCCCAATTTTACCTACCTTAAACGCTAAAACCACGGTTTCCAAAATATTTGTTCAGGCGCCGATTCAAAGTCAAGGAAATGAGAGAAATACCCCTCTCCTCTAAAATGTTTCAGTAACTATTAATTTTCTACTCGTCACAAGACTTTTACGGAAAATATTATCATTAAAACGAATCATATTGCAGCATGAGCTGAAAATATCCTGCGACATTTTATAAGATCTGTAATACGACATATATGACAAAAACATTTTGAATTTCCCCTCACCAAATTCGTCTGTATATCCGCCCCTGCATGCTACATGAATATGTGATCTGATTAGGATGGGAATTAACATGTGGGTCATATAACGATCACTATGATTGTTTTCACTGTAGGGGAAACACGTATGGACAACATGAACCCTCACAAATGCACAAGCCCGAGGCGAGATTCAAACCCGCGACCCTTCTGGCGAGGCAGCTACGGCCCGATAGCCAGAGACCTTGGTTATCCAGGACGGCCATATGAGCTTTGTTTTGCTTAAAACCAGATGTGTCACTTTTCAGTAAAGATCATTATCACGTGAATCAGTAAAAGTCTTTCCACATTGCAGTGTTATATCTTCTGGGAAGGTAGACATTATTCAACGTATCATAAGTTCACATACATTTTGGTACGATTTTTTATGTACATCTTTTGTCCACGTCAGCAATTGGCTAATAGTGACAATTGATCAGGAAAAATACCACGGAAAATAACATTCCTGTGGTAATAAAGAGCAATGTTCAGCAAAACCTTACCATCCTATTATTCTGTACCAATGTATTTCTTTTATCCTAAATATTATTTCACAAAATATTTATGAACTTGTCTGATCAAATGTTTTATTCCAAAATTAAAATGTTCTCTTTAATTTTCTTTTCTTTTATATATATATATATATATATATATATATATATATACATATATATATATTATATACATATATATATATATATATATATATAATATACAGAATGAATTGTCTCTTCTTCTCTCGTTGTCGTCATATTTTGTCTATCAAAGATTGGGACATATAAGTACCCTGTCCGACTAAACGTATTCCTTCTGTTCCCACGAGCACAGGAGTGTTAATCGGTTGCAGTTGCCAATAATTAATTTATTCATCATATAGGTTTTCAATAATGATGTAGTGAAACTAGAGCGCTCCTACGAAGCAGTAGGGCAGGAGAGGGCTGTTATACCGATTTAGCCAGGGACCAGCAAGTCAGTTTTTCAGCGCGTTCTTTCACCTGAAAGAAATATAGAAAATTAAAGTTAATGTATGAATTTTGCAGACCATTCCACTCATGAAATTGAGACCAATAGTGTTTAAGAATACATGCTATATAGATAAATCAGAGCAGTGATTCACAGAAGAATTATCAGTTTCTCTTATCGATTTTTCTTTTCCTCCTCAGTGTCCAATCATTAGCTGCAATTTCTCCATCTTAGAAGATTGAACACCACAAGAAATTGCAAACATTTTGAAGGATTGAGCTTTCAAAATGAGAAAGCCGAATGGATGAGAGTACAAGGCATACACACTGAAAACAATATGAAATATAACTGCAAAACTGATTCAAGAAATAAATTTTAAAGAACACTGTCGAAATTTTAATCCATTTACAGACTTAGAATTTAAGGACGCGAGAGAACAAACAATTGGAAAAGGAAACTGCTTCAAAAACTTCCAGAGGAAACGAAAAGTGAGCTCCGTAGTGTTGAAAGCTGAATAATATCAATCTATGATAGGTATTGCGTATTTAATAAGTAATTTATCAAATAAACTCATGAGATTCATTTTTATCTTTACATGCATTTTATATTTGTACTGCATTAATCCTTACTGTAGAGTTGAATCTCCATGATTTTAAGATCGCGGATGGCCTTGCAAAACTAAACAAAGAATGCATATATCAACGTAGTAATTGAAATCATTAAAAATGTGTAAATATAGCAGATTAATTTACGTAACGAGTATTAATGAACCCGCTTCCCAAATTGAAATTTCGTTTGAGAAATAGTCGTACTAAATACCACTCATGCTTTGGAAATTCTCAGATAAATCCCCTTCTCGCTTCGCGAGTCGAGGTTGTATCGATAATTTCCAAAGCACTCGTGTTATTATTTATGAAAATTTTGCCTTTACTTTTCTGTATCAAGATCATTTTGATAAGGAGGATATTTGGCAAGATATACACGAAGAACTGAAAAAGTGCGTTTTTGTGAGGACTTTTCGCAATTTTGTGTGTGAAGCCGAGCGAGTTGTGATGTATGTTTTATTGCTTACACGGACCCCTAAAAATTTTATGTATATTCCGCTTCCTTTTGGAATAACTTTGTCAAGACTTCGTAACTTAGAAATACAGTTTTGAGCAATTGATATTTACTGAAAGTTCTGTTATCGCGGCAGCGCAAAGTTGGGAAGTTGTAGCACTATTTTGGGGACTGAAAGTTTTCATAACGTTCTTACTGTTTGGCTAGAAGGCGTAATCGCTGGCAGCGATTTTGTTTCGAATCGAATAAAGGGTATACGAAGAATACTTGTTTCTGCGTTACCTTTTTGTCTTTGCTTTGCAAACATGAAATGTCTTTTATGATTTGTTTTTTCTTTAATTTTTGTATTTTATTTATTTACTTAGCATATTACAATTTTTTAATATTGTAGACAATCACATACACACACTCACACGCATGAGTGCGCGCACACACACATATATTTAGAAAGGAAAATTATCACCGGAATAAAAAACAGTCGAATGGTTTAAATTGGCTGACTTTTTATTTCTGTGTTATTCTTTATTTCTGAACAAATTATTCATTTCATTTGTAAATAATAAACGATTTACATGTTTTTGGAGTGTTTATGTTTTTGAAATGCAAAAGAAAGTATTTTTTCAGACTAACTTTTGAATGCTTATTGCGGCTCAGCCATTCAGAAAGGAATTTATTTTGCAAAAAATGCTTAAAATTATCTTAAGAACTTATCGTCGTTGTCCGAAACTTTCGTCATCGATAACAGTTAAAAAGTTACTAGTTATCAGTTACGTTTCGAAAATCTTTTGCTTCCATCTTCGGGTAAACTGGAAAATAATAATTTTTGAAAAATTTAATACATCAATTGATTCAATACATTTAGCACTTTTTCATAGGTCATAACTGTACAAAACCTCAGTATCTCAATGGTATGCCTTCAAGCTGAAGTTCACGTAGCAAAAGTGAACTTTCTTCTTTTTTCTATCTTTCATTATTTTTCATTAATGTAAATCGTTCACATTGTAAAAATCTTACATTTGAAACGCAATCGTGTTCTTAGTTATTTGTTTTTTAATAAAATTCAATAAATGCTTTTTTAGTAATGGGTAAATTTGTATGATGCTTTGTATTAAATTTTTTGTTCTTTAAGCGTTCGGATACTGAAAGTTCTTTTTCCCCCAGCGCTGTGTTTCTTGATACTATGAAAATGAAATTCTAATTAACGAAAAACACGAGCATTTTCATTGAAATTAAAATCTATTTAATGAAGACAATAACAAAAATACAAAGTGAAATATTAAATTCACAAAAAATATTGTTTTCTGTAATATGAAATAAAGAATGTATGCCACGTGAATAGGTTAATTATTACGCCTGAGAGGATTTAATAGGGGCAAATTGTTGCCTTTCACGGTTTTGTAACGAATTTTCAACTTCGTGTGCAACAGTGTGATTTATTTCAGATAATTAATTTAATATATTGCATTCAACGCGATTTGAAAAATGTGTTTCACAGTTCACTTCAGCTAACCGCTTACTGAAAAACGCATTCAGTGGACCAATCATATTTTTTTATCATCTCCCTTCAAATTCCACAAAAGGATAACGGATTCATATTAATCCGATGATAAATTGGGGGAACAGTTCTCCGGACGAAAATAATTGTTTTTAGTACTGCAGAAACTGAAAATTAATTCACATTGCACTTGACAAAAAGTGTATTCCTCTCTTTGCGTTTCTGTTTATTTTTAGATTTTCATTTTGTTGTTTTTAGTTAGCTTGGTTTAAAACTAACCGACGACTGCTTGAAACTCTTACCGCGCAATGAAACAAGGAAATGCTGGAATCGGAGTATTTCTGTAGTCTTCTATTTAACCATATAATTACTTTGATGTCACCTTTTACTCCAGTTTTTTTAGTCGACGATGAAATTTGCAATATATGAAAAATTTAGCGCGAGAAATTAGAATTTTACTTTTGATAATAGAACCACCTAGAATCATGTGTTATTTCACAACTATGTCTCATGAGACATACTTTTTTATGACGATGTCAAAGTTTAATAAGTCATGTTTCGGCAACCATGTCATTTTAGGAATGTAATATGTGTAGAATCTTAGATGCAAGGTAATTAAAAAAGGTACTCGTATTTGATCATCAGTTGTATACGGAAGCGTCCTAGTTTAGTAATGGCTGCAACAATATCTAGTAGTGTTACAGAATGCTACTAATACTTCCAAAACAATGAGAATTACATTAATGAAATGCTCATTAATTATGGAGTACAAATTTTATTTGAAGAAAAAATCGCTATCTTCAATATTGTGAAATTGAAGGACGGCGCCGAAAAATCACAAACTTTTGTAAATACGGAGTTAGCAGTGCAAATTGGACATATGTCATCATTATAACTGTATTTAACTGTATTCTTACAGGAAATTTTAAGAAAAAGGGAGCCATTTTTGAGAAAATTTAAAAAAAATTCCAGATGGTTCATATAAAGTTCCCACAAAATTTGAAGAATGTTTGTCAATCGTAGAGCGTCGAGTCTAGCAGGATAACCGGGAAAATGTTGGGAAAAATCCTACAAATACTTTTTCACAGTCGAGAGACGGGCGGAAATTTTTAAAAAAATCAACCCTTTTTTGGAATCAAGGGACCAGAGTTTGTAAAACATGTCTTCATAACATTTTAGAGGAAGTAGTTTACTAAATAGTTGGAAGAAGATTTATGTCCTTTTTTATTACAGCTTTATAATACGAGTTTTCTGACGAACAATAACAGTTTTTTGGAGCAGCAGTACATAACTACATAACTTTCCCATCACGTATATACGTACTCATACGAGAAAGGTAAATTGAACAATACCAGCGGCGTGTAAGGGTTTTTGTCAGATCGCTGAGTTGTTGCCTACATGCATACAGTAGCACTTGTACAGTAGATGGATGAAATCTCAAAACATTATCACCTACCGACAGGCGACGACATGACTTGCGGTCACGTCCTTAGCTTCGGCTGTAGGCGATTACCACCCCAGCCCAGCTCGGAAAACTGATAGTGTTGATGATAGTTATCTGCGTGCTTCTCGAGTGACTTCGTGTGAGCGTGAGCTTCGTGTGAGCGACTCGAGTGAGTCGCAAGAGCGTTAACGCTGGGTAGCGGCGGTGGAAAAGTAAACAAATGCTCATAAGCTGATTGCTTCAGAGAAGGACAGATGACGTACCACTGCACGTGGTGACAGAACTGTCAGAGATGCCTACACACCGCCGCCGTTTCTTTAGGGGAGAATATCGATATCGATTTAGGATTCGATTATCGAATATCGATTTAGGAGAGAATATCTCCTTTTAGGAGAGAATATCGATATTTTCCGACATACATTTTGGAATAATAAATTGAAGAGCTTCACAGCACTGTCTTATGGTGTGAGGTTCAGGTAAAAGGATATGAACATTTCATTACGAGAGCAATGGATTTGAAATATTTATGTGTGTTGATATTATGTATAATGTCTTATTTTTTCTACTGAAGTTAAATGCATACAAGATTTCTGTCTGTGTCCTAATCTGTATGACTCGTCTTACATCATCCATTTGAAGATTCCAGGATTATTCATTTCAGTAATTCTTCTGCTAAGTTGGGATTCATTTATAATAATTTGAGAATCAGATGTAAATTGACAATTTATAACTTGTTTTGTTTTAGTCAACTATAGAGGCTTTAGTAATTGTAAAATCACCAGTTTGTGCAAATCAGTGCGCTACCATTTATGAATGTAAGCAGTCACTTGAGGTAGCAGACTAAAGAGTTCGAAAAAAAAATTAATTCCTGTACCATTGGAGACAGATTACAATCTTATCTGTTATATGCTCTTTAACTCTCGATTTGCCATTTTATATTATTATTATTATTATTATTATTATTATTATTATTATTATTATTATTATTACGAATAGAGGCATTGTTTAATAAATTTTGTGTTCTGCTAAGAAGCGAGAAACAAGGTTCTGCTGCAAAAGCCGATCTTTGGGCATTGGCAGTTAAATTTATTCAAAGAAGAGCAAAGATTATCCGAGGAAAGTGACACATCTAAGCTTTTGAATATTGAGCATTTGCACGAAACAGTTCACAAATACGTAAAAAAAAGATACTGTAAAATACCAGGAAACGTTCGGCTTAAGCGAGAAACAGAATTGCTGCGCGTCAAAGAAGAAGAGGAACTTTTCTGAGCATCTTTTACATCACAGGCGGGCGGCTCTTTCCTTGGGGGAGGACACGCTGTGTAATTGCTTCGGGAGCTCGGGCCGGAGCCGTGGGCGGGGGCAGTGGTGGGGCGAGAGGGGACGGTCCCAAGCGGAGCGGGGGCGTCAGGACGGGCACTTTCAGGCTCCCACCCCACCCCACCCCGTCCCGTTCGTCCCATCGCCCACACCTCCCCGCCGTCTTAAAAAACTTACCGGATTACTTCTCGCTAAAAGTGGGCGGGAACGGCGCTGAGAAATACGCCTTGTTTTACGGGGCGGGGCGGGAGGTTGCTATGAATATTGAAAATTTTAATGTGGTTTACTGCACGGGGCGCCAAGCGGCAGTCGCCACTGGCGCGTAAATATTTAAGCGCGAGCGGGCGGAGTAGCGTGCCACTCGCGTGTGGGACGCGCGTGCGCTGGGGATGCACGCACGCACGCACGCACACATGCACGCACGCACACACACACGCATGCACGCACGCACGCACACACACACACGCACGCACGCATGCACGCACGCATTCACGCATGCACGCACGCATGCACGCATGCACGCACGCATTCACGCACGCACGCATTCACGCACGCACGCTCGTGTTCGGCCAATGACGCTGTACTGCGAGTCGAACCAAATTGTTTTCGTAACGATTCGTACAGTATTTATTGGTATGTTTTTTCTTGGATCATTTGAGCAACACTTTAAATAATTCTCCTCCTCGAATTTGCGGTATTTGTATGCGAACCTTTGGCGTATTGTGTTAGGAAGATAGTTGCAAGTCAATAGAATTTTGATAGTTGTGAAGCGTCAGTTCACTTTTCGATGTGGAAATCAATGCGACGAATCGAAGACACGTGTCATGTCTGAATCACACGTGGGTGAAATAATTTTTAGAACTGATTTTCTCTTTTGCGCGTAATTAGTATTCCATTAAATAAGTTTGCGATTTTCTGATAATGATGAAAAATAATGTTACGCAATTGGCTCATTATTGAAATATCGTTGTAGGCGCACTTATATTTGAATAAAACACACGCTCATGAAGCTTTCAGTTTTTGAATGGTAACTCAATAACCAGTGTTATATTACATCGATTCGCCTCATCATAAATAGTATAAGCAGTATTATTCTTGTTTAAAAAGTGGTATTGGATGATTTTGTCTTTGCTACTGATTTAACTGAGCTTCCAATTTGCAAATTATCTAATCGATTTGTTAGAACTCCGATTTTTGTACATCTCGATAGGATGAATATTTAGGATGAATATTTCGATTATTAAGAGTAGGAGTAATGAAAAATGGGAGCAGTCTATAACATCAGTGATATTCAAACGAATCAGCGTGGAAATTAGTTTTAGAACTTGCACACTAAAAGGTAAGAATGAGATAATAACAATTTACGTTTTTCCTTTGGGTTGAAAATTATTTTTTTCTAGCTTTGGTTTCTCTCCAAAAAAATCTGATTCTTTTCGATTTCATTTGACGATTTAACGTTTCGGTCCGATGCTCTGGTGCTGAGTAATGCCAAGGCCTTCGTGGCCTCCTAGAGGGACCGGACCAGCCGGTTCAGTTAGAAGACGAGAGGTACTTATAAATGACGTTGTCTTTTTGCGTTCTGTTTATTTTACGATTTCGCAGTGTGACTCAACATTTGTCTAGTCTTTCGGCTTTGCGTAGCCTAGATACTGCACCTGATGACGTAAGCATTCCTGTACAATAGTTTTTTCTTGTGTTATGTATCTGATTCAAGTAAATTGACAAGCGGTATTGCGAAGCAGCGTAAATAATGTGCAGATTATGACCTTTTCAGAAATGAAACTCTCGAAAGGCCACAAGATAAAGAACAATCGTGTTGTCCTTGCTCTTGTTCATACATACGGACATAAGGTTTCATTCTGCTTATAACATATTAGTCAAGCAAAGAATCTTACTATTTTGTTTCGTTTGTAAGTTTGTTACATTTTCGATGACATTTAAGGGTACTTTCTTCTAATTTCTCAATCATAAAACGGGTAACCAAGTACAGATGTTAGAAGATTTGTATTCATATACTACTTTGGGCTTGACTTGTGTTATTGAAGAAATTAAAGTTTTACAATATATTGTAAATAAATGTGTTGTTGAAAAGTGACGTCTTTACGTCAAATTGAAAATATGAGTAGGGAAGTGTGTGTTTTTGGAAGTAATACTAAAGAAGAATAATGATCAGGAAACCAAACTTCTGGATTGAATCACGACTCCAAATTGACGTGGAAGAAACATATGCAACATTTAATTGATTAGTGAGAGAAAAGAATGAACATTGGAAAATGTAATTCTGACAACAATTGAGAAGCTGATCAGAACCTTATTGTGTTATCCTGTAAAGCATTAATTCGATTCAAATCGCCTATGGAGCTATCATAATATGCTTAAGATAAATATGATAGCAAGAAACTGGAAGTTATACACAAGAAATATTAGACTGTTAACAGAATATGCATAAGATGTTTATAGAGCAGACCCATTGGAAGTATCTTTATAGAAGATACAACCTTCATATCGCAGATAATATTTTACTTTAAAGTATGCTCTCAATGCTGCTGTGTTTAAGAATTGCCTACAAAGACTTGAACTCCAAACTCCGTGAATGTGTTTTTCATTCTCGCTACTCAGCTTTGTATGTGAAATTAAGGAAAATCTTGGACATCTTAGATATCGCCTCACGAAGGAGACAATAAACTTTGATATCCCACTTCGGACATTTTTCGGTATAATGTTTATTTGAATAACCCTGATAACGAAGGTTGCCATCAAGGGTTTCAATAACAGCAGTGGAGTACGTACCTCTGTTGTTAATCGTAAACCTACAATTAAACATCAACTACTTCCCTTTGACAGCCTTACTGGTAGAGAAATCTGAAATCTTTCGACTTCCGTCAAAACACTAAACAGAAACTGAGGACGAAAACCATTTATCAACAACCATGAAATGTATTAAGCAGCGGAACAGAACCCAAGTTTGTAAATTTGAGAGTGGTTGGGTATGAGCTAATGCGGAATTCTTTCTTATCGTATGTGGGGGAAGAGTTGCAGCAGTCTGAAGTTAGCGTTATCGCTTGCACGCTGAGATATTACAACGAGAATGTTGTTATAATAACAGATGATGTGGTGAGTAATGAACCAAACTGTTAATCAGGTAATGCAAGGGAGATATAGGAGCAACGGGCGACCCCTGATATAACATCACGCGGGCTCATTTTGTCCACCATTCATTTCTCGAGATATCTCCTGCAGCAAGGCCTCACACCTGCAGGGACAAGTTTTAAGCTCCCAACTGATCTCCCGAATGTGTGGTAGAATACATTTTTAAGTGAGAGAAAAGAGGACGTATCTTTCATTTGTGGGGTATATGTAAGTAAAGATTAAATACGTCAATAAATATGTTTATGTAGGTTAGACGGTTTCTTTTCAAAATTGATCAGACGAGAAAATAGAATTATCAGAATTATCAAGGCCTGAAATTCATTTTGGTCACTTACCTTCTTACATCCAGACAAAACACATACAATTGAAGAGAAAAAAATTTGGAATGGATAGCTCGGTTCTTCCGGTATTGTTATATGTTATTATTATTATTATTATTATTATTATTATTATTATTATTATTATTATTATTATTATTATTAATAATAATAATAAGGGGAGGAAAGGGGAATAAAAGGGTATGGCGAGGAAAATGAAAGAAAACTCACGTGCGGTCCGTAGTCCATTTATTAGGTTCTGCTCCGGCATTCTTCTGATATTGATAAGAGAAACCACGGAAATCTATCGATCAATTCACTCGGTCGCTAGAAATCTCCAGAGAGAGTTGGAATTCCAGTGATACCACGTGGAGAGGCGGTGATCGGGAGGCTTCGCGAGACTTGTCGGAGAGGAGCGAGGCGGGGCGTGCCAGCCCGCGACCTCGTCCAGGGTGAAGGAACCCGCGCGGGCGGCGGAAGCCGCACTGCCCACCGCCTGCCACACGCGCAGAGTTCCGGTGGCGGCGGCGGCGGCGGCGGCCGGACCTGTTGCGCGGTGATTTATCGAGCCCCGGCTCCCTCTAATCGCTGCGGCCCGCGCTCGCGAGACGGGCGCCGCCGCGCCGTCGACGATTCTGGGCGGCGCTGGCGGTCGGCGACGACACCGCCCGAGGTCACCACGGACCGTCACCCTTCTGGGAAGGCAAGAGCTGGTCGGAAAAATCGCCTGGGTCGCTTGAGAAGCGGACGCTCTACCTGCTGAAGAGTGGAATTAACGATCTCGGCTGTCCGGGTGTCGCCACGTCGAAGGCCGCGGAAGCCTACGACATCGAGTGGAATTAATGTACGGAAATGATGCTTTCTCTCGAATTCTTTACATAGATGAAGTAGACTGTTGACTGTGGAACTGAGATACCTACAAGTCAATTTAAAGAAAAAAGCTACTTTCTAATTACGTGGAGATCTGTTTCTGGGAACAGATTCACTTTATAGCTTGGACACTCCTCACAAGGGAATGCCGTGTGACATGTCGAAACATGCCTACATATTTTTTTTCATTGAATTTACATGTCTTTCTGATACCAGGATGTAAATTTTGGCTATCGATACATTTTGACTATTACTTTAAAAAATTCCGAATTTGCCAACATTTCCGAACTATTTTTTGTTTCTACAGAGAACTTAGATAGCCCTCGCAAGCCGAGCGCCGAGCGGCGAGCGCGCGGGCGCCGAGGTTGACGTTGTAGAGTTGTTTCCTCTAGGTCAAATGATATTCGGTGGGAGCTGGCCATTCCCAGTACATTCAGTACTTTTCTTATTGTAAAAGTCCATTTTATTTGAGATATTTTATTTCCTTACCAATGAAGGTTTGTTCCTTTTTTCATTATGAATATCGTCAATATGCATAATTATTAAATATTGAAAACGTATATCATATAACTACTGTATCACTTTATATTGATATTATGTAAAAGAGATTTAAGAGTTTTTTGTGAATTAAATTCACATGTCATAGCCTAAATTTGGTTTTTTTTGTTCGCGAAAATTCTCGTTCTTTAATTTATGCCTATTTGTGTTGATAAATCAATTTTCTCATTCGAAAATTCTGAAAGACAACTTACCGCACTTTTCCAGTTTGTACCGACCTTTCGCGTGTGATTACACGGCGGACCTTATTCGCAGTAGACGCAGACAACGGCTCTGAAATTCGTGAGCAAAGAGCTGCAGGGGAGGTAGCCCATGTTGGATGGAAGATGAGCGGTTGCGACAAGGTTTATTATTTCTTACAAAAATGAACAACAGATGAAACTAAAAATCGGAAAAATTTGTATTAGTATTTTAGACTCCTGAAGTGACCACTATTGCATTTAATGTTATGGTAACCGTGAAGATGACATGATATTGTGATGACAGCAGGTGAATGAACAAACACAAATACAACCATGCCCGAGGCGAGACTCGAACCCGCGATCCTTCGGTCGGAAGTCGCTACGGCACTTCTGCCTTAACGATCTCGGCCATAAGGATCGGGGATTTTTCGTATTTTCTTCACGAATATTTTCAATGAATTTTCTCAACACCTTATGGGTGAGCAACGAATTTATTGATTTTATTTTGAGGTTTGTCGTCTTTGTGGCGAAGTGTGACCTTGCTTACTTAACTATTATCCTATGAAGAAGGTGGTGGTGGAAGGACTACTGACAAGGGCAAATAATGAGAAGAATCGCAAAGCAGAATTTTCCGAACGTTCACAGCTAATATAGGTGTTGTGGTAAGATATCTTTGGCATTTTTAAAATAATTAAAGATGTTGTCATTGACAAAAAACATTGTTGGCAATGACAACATCTTTAATTAGTTCACAACTTAACTTATTCCTCATCTACTTATCCCGCGGTTGACTTTGCTTATCCACTCAGTCCAGGTTCTTAATATTTCCGGTACTGAAGGATCACGATCTCAATCATTCTTTTTTTTTCTACAGCGATTCGTTTGTTGGAGAAAAATCCATAAAAATCTATTATTACATTATATATATACATATATATATACATATATATATATACATATATATATATATACATATATATATACATACATATATATATACATACATATATATATATATACATACATATATATATATATATACATATATACATACATATATATGTATATATACACACACAATTTATTCGTCCCACAAAAGAACTTACTAGAACGTCGAAGAAACTCTACAGTAATAATTTACGAGTTGAAATGCCTGCTGAGCAACGGAAATAATCTCACTATTCAAAGGCAAAGCCATTAACAGTTATACGTAACCACTGTGGGCTGTTATCCGATCGGCAATCACCACACGACACCAATGCCAGAAGCAAGGTGCTGCTGGTAGTATTAAGACCTAATGGCGCATTTTGACTAGCAGGGCTGAGAACACCTGATATTTGCTTTTCGGACAGCTGACCAGCAGAGGTCCATCGCCCCGCAGATGAATCTGCAGCGCTGCTGTGGCTGAGACACGAAGAGAGGTGATCTCCATTCTATGCACTCATATTAGCGATTCCTTTGCCTTACTTTCGTTGTTTTATGGCTGAATCTAGTTTTTTAGACTAATTTCACTAAACTATTTTTATATTTTGAGGAATTTTCATTCTTCTCTGAAACACTTCAAACATTATAATAATAATAATAATAATAATAGAAATATGTAATAATATGCAATAATAAGTAATAATATAATAATGTAATAATAAATAAGCTCATGTACTAGCTTCAACATTTTATAAAGCTAAAATTTCAATCATGTTTTTCATGAAATGATGTGGCATCAAGAATTGATTCAAAAATTGGTAAATTATGTCTTCATACGTAAATGTACACTTCTTTACCATACATCACACACACACATTTAATTGCTTTTTGACGTTGATCTCAGGTTCAAACTCAGCTACAACTGTGCGATTTTCGATTGTAGGATCCGCCGAGGAAAATAGTAAAAGAGTCCGCCCCATGATATATATTTACAGCTTGTAAAAAATCTTTCATCATGAAAACGCTTTTGACCAAAATTGGAATTGGATGGAATGCTAAAAACTTACCAATATAATACCTGTTCCTGACCAGATTGTGTTGTGGTGAATCTCTCTGGAACAATTGACAACTTCAGCTCCGTGAGGTCGATGATCTGCATTTTAATTACGAAAGTGAAGGAATCGAGTACATAACAAGACCTAGTTATACATGTATTTTTCAACTGTAAGTGTGAAAAATCAAGAGGAAAGAAAAATACTAGTTTTTTATATCACAATACGTCCTCCATAATTATATTATTGTTTTCGTGGTATGAAACAACTTATTCAAAGCAGAGAGATTGAAAGATAATGTTCGTATGTGAAATGTATGTAAATGACAAGCTGTAAATCTGTGTTTTTCATTATTTCCCTTTAAATTAATTGTCTCAAGCAATAACTTGTGCTAAAATCAATTATTAAAACGATAACATGTTCGGACACAAGCTTAATGTTTATTTGTGTTTTTGTTATATTCAACTTCTTCGCAGAATACGATTGAGTTGGAAGTGTAGGACCCATGATTTGACGGCATAGCATGACGGCATAGCAATTCCTCATGTTTAAAATACATATTTTAAAAATTTAAGATCGCATTAACGGCTAGAACATTAGCGATCACTTAACTAGGGGATCACTTAACGATAGGGATGAATGGACGAACACAAATACAACCATGACCGGGACGGAACTCGAACCTGCGATCCTTTAGTCCGAGGTCGCTACGGCACTACTGCCTTATCCAGGAGTGTGTAACTGATAAAATATTACCTTCTTATCATTTTTGAAGAAACATTGCATTTCCCTCTAGATCCATTCCATTTTTCTGATCATCGTGCTTCGTGGTACAGTATTGTATTCATCCCCGCAATCACCCCCCCAGTAGAGGTGAGATTCTCGTGGACAGATCGGATACGTCGGAGGATAAAATAAATATAGGATGTCGGTGCGGGAGGTTCTCAGATCATCTTCTAAAGAAACCCAACACGTTTCGTAAAGTTTTATTCAATAAAATGTTCGCAAAATGATGTTCTGTCTGTTGGATCCTATGTATAACAAAGTTTCGCCAACCTACTGCGCTCACCCGCTTCCTACACATCCTCTATGAAAATCTCTCGCGTTTTCTAACGCTCATCCTGCCACGATCACACACACACACACACACGCACACGCACACGCACACGCACACGCACACGCACACGCACACGCACACGCACACGCACACACGCACACCGTCCCTCGTCGACTCCGCTGCCCCCGAAGTTGCCCGGCCGTCAGACTCCGCCTGGCGCCGCTCGGTGTAATATTAGAACCGCTGCCTGCGGTCTGCCCGATCCAACGTAAGTAACTTGACAATATGATCCTCCAAACATACTGGCAGCATGAGGAAAGCTCCTCTTTTTACCCAAAAGGCAAATGTTGAAGTGAATTACTTTCGACTAAAGTGCCCATATTTCATCCCTAGTTTTCCGACTGTGAACCAAACATTGAGACTAGTCGTGTCTAGTACGAACTAAATATATTAAGTTGTACGATGACTTATTTCTAACATGCATGCTTCATTGTTTTAAAGGTTAATAAATAAAATAAAAGTGAAAGCTCAATATAGACCTGGGTTGGATATTGCGGAAGTTCTATGCTAGTGAAAATAAACACTTGTAAAATGATTTCGGTTCACTATCATACGGCAATAAGATGCCCAGGCCTTACAATGCATCTTAGATGCTTTGAAAATTAAATTTCTCGCCAGCCACGAGAGAGCATTTCAAATCTCCTCCTTGGAACGGCATACTGCGCTTTCTCCGTTTCTCTATCGAACCTCGGCGCCGCTTCCACTTTTCTTTAACCTTTGATCTTTCCACGAGCCTTTCGTATAACAACCACGTGTTTTATCTGCAACCCATGTTTTTCATTGTCTCTCCTCCGCTTTTCCCTTTTCCGCCATCTTCATTTATCATGCGGTGCCTCTCCGAGGCGACACCATTTGTTTGGCGCAGGCGCTATCTTCCCGCGAGCGGCGGTGGCGGCGGTGGTTCGCAAAGCGCAAATCCGAGAGAAAGACGAGCCGTAAACGGGGAGACGCGCGGGCAAGAATCGTTGTTTGTGTTCGGGCCGCACCGCGGCCGCAGTGTCACGGAGAATGGGTCGTGCTTTTGTGTCGGTGCGGTGCGGTGCCGGGGGGGTGGCGCGGGGTGACGCGCGGGGTGCGCGGGGTGGCGCGGGGTGGCGGGGTGGCGCGGGGTGGCGGCGGGGTGGCCGGGTGGCGCGGGGGTGGCGCGGGGTGGCGCGGGGTGGCGCGGGTGGCGCGGGGTGGGGCGGTGGTGCGGGGGGGCGCGGGGTGGCGCGGGGGGGGCGCGGGGTGGCGCGGGGGGCGCGGGGGGCGGGTGGCGCGGTGGGCGCGGGGTGGAGGGGGGTACGTGGGGGCGGGCAGATGTGCTCCTTCTGCGGCCGTGCGTCAGCGCGGGCCCCCCCCTCCGAAATGACCCTCTTCGCGCGGGGGGTAATTCACGCGAGGCGAAGGCGGGGGCGGAAGGGCGCGCAGTCCGGCGCGGGCGCGAGTAAGTCGGCGTGGCGCCGCCCCGCCGCTGGTTTGCGAGAGCGTCGTTTATCTCCCGGGGGCGCGGAGGCGCGGAGGCGCGGCGGGGAGGGGCGGGGCGACGGAAAAGCAGGGTCGCGCGCCGGCGAGGCGAGGTGCAGGGCGCGTCGTGACGGGCAGAGGTAGACCGTGACCGTGATGTGGGGGAGTGGGGAATAACGGGACACGGCGTCGCGGCGCAAGCCCTGGTGATGCGAGTCGAGAAAAGGGAGTGACGGTGATCGGGAGGGATAAAATCCTTAAAAGACACTGGTAATGGAAAGTGGAAAAATAGAGAAAAATAAGAGGGAAATTGGGAATGTGTTAAATACGAATTAACATGGAGGTAGAGAGAAAGGTTTTGAGTGTATACGTCTCTCATCAAATTAAATATTCATTGTTTTAAAGATGAAAAAAATGAAATAAAACGAAATACTGACATAAAGTTGGTTATAATACAGGTTGATATTGCGAAAATTCTATGCCAAAGAAAATTTACATTCGTAAAGTAATTTCGGTTCATTCTCAAACGATAATGAGACAATAAGAATGAGACGTTTGTTATGTGAAACGAAATTAAGCCGAAGAAATTCTAAAACAAACGAATACCGAAACATCAACAAATTAAACGAGATTGTAAACGACGAACCTCAAAACATCATATAACTCGAAATTGGTGTACTCCGAAGAAGCGAGAAGTCAATAAAGAAAACGCTACGGCGAGAGAATTGGAGACGAAAAAAATCGTGTGAAAATGTGTGAGTAGAGCCGAATGTGCAAGGCAAGTGGCGAGTTCGGCCGTCGGCCGCAGGGGGGGGGGGCGAGGGGCGGAGTCGCCTGCACCCAACCCCCCCCCCAGTAGAGGTGAGATTTCTCGTGACAGATCGGATACGTCGGAGGATAAAATAAATATAGGATGTCGGTGCGGAGGTTCTCAGATCATCTTCTAAAGAAACCCAACACGTTTCGTATAGTTTTATTCAATAAATGTTCGCAAAAATGATGTTTGCTATTGGATCCTATGTTAACAAAAGTTTCGCCAACCTACTGCGCTCACCCGCTTCCTACACCATCCTCTATGAAAATCTCTCGCGTTTTCTAACGCCCATCCTGCCACGATCACACACACACACACACACCACCGTCCCCGCGTCTCGACTCCGCTGCCCCCGAAGTTGCCCGGCCGTCAGACTCCGCCTGGCGCCGTCGGTGTAATATTAGAACCCGTTGCCTGCGGTCTGCACATCCAACGTAAGTAACTTGACAGTATGATCCTCCAAACATACCTGCAGCATGAAGGAAAGCTTCTCTTTTTACCCAAAAGGGCAAATGTTGAAGTGAATTACTTTCGACTAAAGTGCCCATATTTCATCCTAGTTTTCCGACTGTGAACCAAACATTGAGACTAGTCGTGCTAGTACGAACTAAATATATTAAGTTGTACGATGACTTATTTCTAACATGCATGCTTCATTGTTTTAAAGGGTAATAATAAAATAAAAGTGAAAGCTCAATATAGACTGGTTGGATATTGCGGAAGTTCTATGCTAGTGAAAAATAAACACTTGTAAAATGATTTCGGTTCACTATCATACGGCAATAAGATGTCCAGGCCTTACAAGTGCATCTTGTAATGCTTTGAAAATTAAATTTCTCGCCAGCACGAGAGAGCATTTCAAATCTCCTCCTTGGAACGGCATACTGCGCTTCTCCGTTTCTCTATCGAACCTCGGCGCCGCTTCACTTTTCTTTAACCTTTGATCTTTCCACGAGCCTTTCGTATAACAACCACGTGTTTTATCTGCAACCCATGTTTTTCATTGTCTCTTCCTCCGCTTTTCCTTTTCCGCCATCTTCATTTATCATGCGGTGCTCTCCGAGGCGACACCATTTGTTTGGCGCAGGCGCTATCTTCCGCGAGCGGCGTGGCGGCGGCGGTTCGCAAAGCGCAAATCCGAGAGAAGACGAGCCGTAAACGGGGAGACGCCGGGCGCAAGAATCGTTGTTTGCTGTTCGGGCCGCACCGCGGCCGCAGTGTCACGAGGAGATGGGTCGTGCTTTTGTCGTTCGGTCGGGCCGGCGGTGGCCGGGGTGGCACGGGGCGCGGGTGGCGCGGATGGCGCGGGGTGGCGCGGGGTGCGCGGGATGGCGCGGGGTGGCGCGGGGTGGCGCGGGTGGCGCGGGTGGCGCGGGGTGGCCGGGGTGGGCGGGGTGGCGCGGGTGGCGCGGGGTGGCGCGGGGTGGCGCGGGGTGGGCGCGTGGGCGGGGGTGGCGCGGGGTGGCGCGGGGTGGGCGCGGGGTGGCGCGGGGTGGCGCCGGGTGGCGCAGGGTGGCGCGGGTGGCGCGGGGTGGCATGGGGGTACGTGGGGGCGGGCAAATGTGCTCCTTCTGCGGCCGTGCGTCAGCGCGGGCGCCCCCCCCCCCCGATGACCCCTCTTCGCGCGGGGGCGTAATTCACAGCGGAGGCGAAGGCGGGGGCGGAAGGGCGCGCAGTTCCGGCGCGGGCGCGAGTATCGGAGGTGGCGCCCGCCCCGCCGCCTGGTTTCGAGAGCGTCGTTTATCTCCCGGGGGCGCGGAGGCGGGGAGGCGGGAGGGAGGGGCGGGGCGAGGGAAAAGCAGGGTCGCGCGCCGGCGAGGCGAGGTGCAGGGCGCGTCGGTGACGCAGAGGTAAGACCGTGACCGTGATGTGGGAGTGGGGAATAACGGGACACGGCGTCGCGGCGCAAGCCCTGGTGATGCGAGTCGAGAAAAGGGATGACAGTGTTCGGGAGGGATGAAATCCTTAAAAGACACTGGTAATGGAAAGTGGAAAATAGAGAAAATAGGAGGGAAATTGGAATGTGTTAAAAACGAATTAACATGGAGGTAGAGAGAAAGGTTTTGAATTATACGTGTCTCACCAAATTAAATCTTCATTGTTTTAATGATGAAAAAAAATGAAATATAACCAAAATACTGAATAGAGGTGTTATATTACAGGTTGATATTGCGGAATTCTACGCCAAAAAAAATTTACATTCGTTTAAGTAATTTCGGTCATTCTCCAAACGATAATGAGACAATAAGAATGAGACGTTTGTTATGTGAAACGAATTAAGCCGAAGAAATTCTAAAACAAACAAAAATACCGAAACATCAACAAATTAAACGAGATTGTAAACGACGAACCACAAAACATATATAACTTGAATTGGTGTTACTCCGAAGAAGCGAGAAGTCAATAAAGAAAACGCTACGGCGAGAGAATTGGAGACGAAAAAATCGCTGTGAAAATCGTGTGAAAATGTGTGAGTAGAGCGGAATGTGCAAGGCAAGTGGCGAGTTCGGCCGCGGCCGCAGGGGGGGGGGGGAGGGCGGAGGCGCCTGCTATATCGGCGTGGGCGGCCGCGCGCGGCGGCGCGCGTGACAAAGCTCCTACATCCGCCCGCCCGAGCGCGGCGCTCATCCTCCAAGCGATTTCTGGTCCTCGCTCGACCCTCCCCC
>BOPP01000014.1:13408716-13432744 GCA_017312745.1 Gryllus bimaculatus | reverse complement strand
CTGCGTATCGCTGGCCCGCGCGCGGGCGCGCGCTGACAAAGCTCCCTACATCCGCCCGCCGAGCGCGGGCGCTCATCCTCCAGCGATTTCTGGTCCCTCGACCCTCCCTCCCCCTGGACCTACGCTCCCACAAACCATTGTTGTGTGCGAAACTCCATTTGTAATCGGGGCGCCGGAAACCCTCCTCGCGACGCGCGCCGGACTTAGCACAGCGCGCTGCGAAATTATTTGTTCGGGCTGCGTAGCTTCCACGCGAAAAGGGAGCTGGCAGTTCAGGGTTCGGGAAGGAGATGACACGCGGGAAAAATTTCTTTTGTGTTACTAATTATTGCGCCTTTGCTCTCTTCAGGTTATGGTTATGAATTCCCTCCAAACCATATAAACATTTTTCTTGGGAGAATTTTGCCTTTTTCAGTTCTTTTGTAATTACTTCTGAAAATAAATTATCTATGACACCACTTACGTCACCATTAGTTTCCAATAATTAAGACAATCTGGGAGAAATGATTGATTAAACAGTACATATGGGTCCAAAAACATTATGTTGGCATTGAATCTGAAAAAGATTCAATAATTTACAAGAAATTAGAAGAAATATAAATCCTTTACAGCTTTTGTAGAACAAAATTCTTATAAATCACAATCAAAATACGTCGACCATGAAAAAGAGAATTTATTGAATTCAGTCGACTTAGATGAGGTTTTTAAGACAAGTCAAAGCTTGAACTACATTAGACAAAATAAAAGTAAGTAACCAGAGAATAACTAGACGTATACTACCATTAATAAATAACTTAAGAAAACAGATGGTCTCAACATCTACATAGAATGTGTAGTGACCGCTTCCCAAAACAAATATATCATTGCCCGATCTCGGGGCAAAAGAGATGTTCGACATCCCAAGATTAAGATGGAATGCTGAAGCCGGACTAGGACTATCCTGACCCCTAAAAGAGTGATGTTTACGATGTTTTATCCCATTCAACATAAAGAAATGAAATATGATCACAAATTCAGGTCTTCTTGTATCGGAGTAAATATGCATAATCTTACTGTGCATATTTTAGCATATTTTGACTGTTGGGCATAATTTCACTTTAACCGCGTATAATGGAATATTGATGTCAGTTTGATAGAGTTTTAAAAGTTTTCCTCTAAAATGTAAACAGAGAGATTGTTTTGGAATTTAGGTCTTTTGCGTTTGAATTGTTTGAAAACGTTTATCATGATAGCAGTATCAATAGTATATTAAATTTCTCAATTTAAATAAATTATAAATACGAAAATTAAAATATCTTAATGATTATAACCCATGACGTATTTACCAAGTTTTAAATGAAAAACGTCTAATATAACAGAGTTATGCGTGACACATCCATCAATCCGTCTATCCATCAATCTATCAATGAACTACACCGTACGTACATACACAACCACACCTACAAGCAGACATCTGATTTCGGGTTCAAAATTGCATGTATTACCACTGCTCCAATCTTAAACATTTTTGGGACAATGCTAGGAAACCTAAATTCTGATGTGTGTGCAGAGTTTACAGCCCCAAATAATCTTAAACACGGACTTAACGACCGAAAATTAGAGATAGTATTATTGAGGTGATTCCAAACTTTTCCTCTCTATACTATAGAAAGGAGGAAAAGATAAAATAACTGTTTTCAGAATGTTTGAAACCTATTAGATGAAAAACGTTCAGGAGAACGTTTCTTATCTAATAGGAGCCGCGTATTTTGATGTCAAAGACGAAGTTATCTGTTCTAAGTCTACTTTAATGTCTTGTGAATTTTTTCACTCAGTATCGATTTCGTAAAATTAATTTTTGTAAAAAATAAATTTTCGCTTATTAAAATAATTGGCGATTTTTGTCACATTTCTTATTCAGTGTCGATGTGAATCATTCTGTCAGGATACAGTTCACAGCACCCTGAAGCTAATTATTTGATTTTAAGAGCTAAGTCGAAGTTCCGTCGAGAACCAGTATTCAGAGAGAGCTACCAGAAATTCCCCTTCCGTCAGAGTCTGACTTATATGCTGCACATGACCAGAAGTTGAAAGTAGTGGAAAGGTATTTCCTTTACTGAATCCCGTTGTAACTTGAATTAACGAATACTAAATTCTATTGCAAGCCTCTTTCAACCATTTCCTAGACCAGGAGAGCAATTTGCAGCATAAAATATATAAAAATAAACAAAAAATCCAGTTTTTTGAACATAAGAAGATAATGCTGTCTTACAAGGAATCGCATACTGTTTCACTGCAAAAAAGGCACCATTTTCTCCTAATACTTACAAAGTTGCAAGACATTTTCTGTGCATGAGAATATTCTCGAAAATCAGAGACATCAAACATTACATCAGAATTAAAAAAGAAATACTGTCGATATATTTTAGTAATTAAATGCAATTTTATATTCCAGCAAGTAAAAGTGGCTTTAAAATAAAACACACTATATTCTGCGCAAATTTTTAGTTTTAAGTACTGTTTCCCCCCAGGTTTCACGATTTTCAGTACATATAAACCATGTCTTAATTTACAATCTTAATCTCGAAAATATAGTTTCACCATTTTCTCATATGATGTATATTAAACCCTGATTATCAAAAAATGGTTAGTTTACAAAAATTTACTTAGATTATTTGATATTTCTCTGATCGTCAACTTGATAATGATTTGTTCTCAACATTGGTATGAGATTATACATATATTACGACTCTTTATGTATATCATTGTGGACTAAATTTTATGAGTGCTGTGGAAGCGTGAAAATACTTTTCCACTGGAATATAAAGAGATAACTGACCTCGAAAATGAAGCTACTGCCATATGATCTCCGTTCTTAGAATAACTATATCAATATTTTCCTATCCGATGTGACCGCATACTTCAAATGAAGATAATTACATTTTCAAGGAATAACTTTCGAGAATTATTTGTCAGTATTATGTTTCTTCTTTAAACATTAATGTAATTATACATTTAAATTTAATTTTTTTTGTTATTTAAGGTCGCATCAACTACTAGGTCATTAACGACCATTATTGCGTGTAACGGGATGGTAACTATGAGTATGACACGCTATGATAATGATGAGGGGGTGTGAAAGGCGAAACACAATAAACCATCCCGAGGCGAAACTCAACCTGCGACCCTTCGTCCAGATCGCTACGGCACTACTGCCTTAGCGTCTTGGCCATCCGGACCGGAAAAACTGTAATTTGTAATGGGAAAAATATACAGATTTGAAGGTTTACGGATAAGATAGAACAGCGAGCTGAAATTAGAGGAGTTATTTAAAGTCTCGTGTATTTGTCTTGGTATGTTCGCCGGAACCGTTAAATAGTTACAAGTGTAAGTTTAAGAAGCCCTAAATGTAGAATTAATCTAAATAAAAATCTGACTTTTTGAAGAAGAAAACCTAAATATATGTTGTTGATGTTCACTTTGTATGTATTGTCACATAGAGTATTACATGATATTATGTTATATTACAGTATATACTTGATCTCTCATTTTCAGTATATTTTGTTCCTGCGTTTTTTGCCTTCTTGAAACATCATTTAAAGTAATTTATTTTTTGTTTTTATACAATCGAAAAGATAAAGTATAATTAATAGAAGAGTATACTAAACACATGATTTTAGAAACTATAGAAAATGTTAAATTAGCTTTAACAACTTTGTCATGTTTGAACACTTAAAAAAATCTGTTGAGTCACAGCGAGAAAGTTTTTGCATGCAAAGCGGGTTGCATTCTTTCTCTCATGCGCCACTTTTCTTTTGATCCGCTATTTCATTCTCCTAATTAATGAAAGCTGTAATTGCAGGAGACATTAAACATCGTAATGGAATGGCAACTTTTCTAAAGAAATGACTTATTATACACGCTCGCGCAAAAAACAAAATTGAGATATTTCGTTTTGCTTCGGATTGTCAACTCAACCGTGGTATAAGCCGAAGAGCATACGGACGTGAAACAAAACATACAAAAAGTGAAAAGCTAAAGCTGAAATGGAGTCTCTGGTAGTCTAAGTCACGTCATTAACTTGAGATTGAGGGTTTACGCCCGCACAGAACTGCATTTTCATTCACTGTGCGTCGTGCGCGCGCAGGCGACTGCACGCCGTCGGAATGTGGGTCAGCGGGCGCCGCCCCGCCCGCCGTCCCTTCCACTTCCCCCTGAGCAATCACCGCCCTCCCTCCGCCGCCGCGCTGCGCGCGGCCGCCAGGGCTCGATCCGCGGACCCGTGGCTCGAAGCTGGCCGTTGCCACATTTCCCCGGCCGCCGCCCAGCGGCGAGCGCGAGTGCGCCCCAGCGCGATCGGACGAGACGGAATGCCTGGGGTTGTTTCTCTTCGTAGGCAGCGAGAGGTGCTCCGTAATAGCCAAGGTTGAGACTGCCCCACAACAGGCTGAAGGAATACCATTAGGAAGTGAGATTCCGAGGTCTTCATCAAAAGGATGTGTGCTGTCAGTAACTTTGTTTTTACACAGAAGTTCCGCTTCTCTTATTAGCAAGCTGAATTGCCAATTCATGAAAATTTATACTCGCTAAGGTAAAAGAGGGAGAGAAATGTTGTTTCAGCAGACACTACGACTAAGAAATATCGTAACGTAATGAATAGCCTTTTTGTCGATTGTGTTTTGCCATACAACGAGGAAATTTATTCTACTCATACGTTCTTCAGTAATTCACATGACAAAAGAATGGAGAGAAACCATTCCAGAGAAAATAGATCTGTGAAAATTGTGATTTTGTCATTATGTTGTTTATAATACAAGGGATTTCAAAGAAGTTTTTGAATATATTCAACTTATTTACATTCTCGAACTAAAACGTAATTGATATGATTCAAAAACTTTCTTGACTTTGACACGTTACGAGAAAAACAACTAAGCACCAGGAAATCATAATCGTGAGTACTGACAGTTGTCTGCCTAAAAAAGAAAACTTGCCAGCGGAAATATCTTAAACATGAAATTAACTACGGAAACAGCGGAAATTAACTAAGGATCACATTTTTAGAAAGAGAGAGAAGAGGAGAGAGAGGGAGAGAAGAGAAGAGAGAGACGAGAGACGAGAGAGACGAGACGACAAACACACCGACAGAGAAAGACAGAGGAGACTGACTGACAGACAGGGAGATGGAGAGTGAGAGTGATGACGACAGACAGGGAGAGGGAGAGTGACTGACAGACAAGAATGATATTCCATGTCCAATATTGTTAAAAAATACAATTTCTTTACTATTTTTGCTGAAAAAGTTATCTGCTTGAATATTAATTAGTTTGCACGCTAAGTTGAAGTTTTTGTAATATTTGTTTAAACAATTTGAATCTTTCATGTTTTCCTCTAATGCAATATTAAGTATCATTTTAAATATTTTTCCTTTAGTGATAATGATCGTTTAAATTATGTTCAATTAAAATGTCATTTCGTACTCTTTATTAATGATTTCAGCACGGGAGCAAATTTCATCTTAAATACAGTATTTTTATAGACCTTCCCCGCCAAACGCTTGCAAATTACAAAATTATTCTTTTTTTGAGAAAGCTGTAAAAGCATAAGAGAATTTTAAAAAAATGTTATATGGAAAATGAAGTGAAGTGTAACAAAAATCATCTGGAATAAATGTGTACTGGAGTGCAGTAAATCCTCGATCAACGGAGAGCATTTGTCATAAATGTAACAGATTTTGTTTGCCTCTCTAAAAGTGCAAGATGTATATCATTTCTCAAGCATAATCTAATTTTAGGACTTTTTTCTGAATTCTCCACACAAATTTTGGACAACTCAAACTTGCTCTACACATATCAATCATATTCGGTTCACCATGATAACTGCTCTTAACATTCATGTAGCCTTTCAATCAGAGAAGGCTATAATAAATATTTTATACACCTTTAAAAGTCGAGTATTTCGAAGCTGAACTATATTTTTGATGTTAATGTAATGCGTTCTTGGATGTGATTGGTAACTTCCATATATTTTCCAGGAAATTCAAACGTCGACACTTGTACATTGTTGAATTAAATTTTCTATCATTCGTTTAGAAGCTACACATATAGTAATAAATCTTTACATACGGGTAGGCTGCAAACTACTAATATATAATGCTACCCGATTTTTCAGACGCACACATATTTCTCTATTCACGTTGTTCATTTGTTTATCCCAGTGAAATAAATGCCTCGAGGCATTATAACATCATTTTTTATGCTGTCATTAGATCGACTCATTTAAACTAACGTTATATATGACATACGAAATGGCTTGGCATTCAGTAGTACACACGCGCGGCGCGCTGGGGTAAGACGAAAGCGTCGCATTAAAAACAATGTTACGCCAATGACACCCACTCATTCCAAGAAGTTCGCTCGCCTCGACGTATACTTCTAACAGGAGGCGTCGTGCGCACAACGTTGACACGCACCCGCCACACCCGCATGCCACACGCCACCACCTCGACCGCACGCCCCCCACCGACCTCGCCACGCCCACGCCAACCGACCCATGACCGACACCACTCGCCACGCCACGAAAACGCCTCACCACGCCTCACCACGCCTCCCCCACGCCGTCGCCACGCCTCGCCACGCCTCGCCACGCCTTCGCCACGCCTCCGCCACGCCCGCCACGCCTCGCCTACGCTCCACGCCTCGCACGCCTCGCCACGCCTCGCCACGCCTCGCCACGCACTGCGCCATCCTCGCCACGCCTCGCACACGCCCGACGCTCCACGCCCGTACGCCTCGCACGCCATCGCCAGGTCGCCGTTTCCACGCTGCCGCCGCCCAACGCCACCCACGCCACGCCACGCCACGCCACGCCGTTGCCTTCGCCACGCCGCACCACCGCGGTGGGGCGGTCGACCCGGAGGACCGCCTCCTCGACTCCCCCCCCATGGCAAGCTGCTGGCGCGCCCGGCCGGCGCGGGCCACGCCGCAGTCGCCAGCGGTTCTTGAACTTGGAAAGCCGGGCCGCGCAGATCGCACTTCCGCGGTCCGCGGTTCGAAAACGTGGCAACGCCGCCGCCGGGCGCGGCGCGGCGGGCGCAGGCGCCGCGCGGCGCGGGCCGCCGCTCCCCTCCCACTCCAAGGCCGGCAGCATGTCGCCCTGGGTATTGCGCGCGTGGCACCGCGTTCCCGCCGCCGCCACGCGTGCGGCGCGAAATCGCGCCCGCGCCACCGACGCCGACGCCCGCTCGCCGAGCCTCCCCGCAGCCTCCCGCACATCTGGGTCTCTGCGCCTGGGAGCGGGTGTGAAATGCCCGGGGCGTAAATTGATTTAAAACAGAAACTCCAAATGTCCCTGTTCAAATCTTTGTAAATATTAATGCTCAGGGCCTTTTCATCTTTTTTGTGCTTTCTTATAGCGAAACCGAGCTAAACCATTAAAACACTCCACAGTATTACTTATACTTAAATAAAATACCACGACTCCTGATCGTGATTAAGAAACTGAAATATATCTTTTTTAAACTGAGAAAGAATCATGAAGAATAAGAATTACTTATTGAAAAAATGGTTTTAAAATACAATTTTGCTTTAATATGACGTTTGTGCCACCGCTTGGGGAAAACATGGGGGCTCTTAACAATTTAAAAACAAGCAGCGACTATTGAACGGACCGTAGTCATATTAGTGATCAGTTTCCTCAAATTGTCATCGAAAGTGGCCCACTAGCAAACAAGAAGCTCATTAGTCATAATGTACATTATTAGAATTAGCCTGTCCGAAATTACGGATGGATATCAATGTGAAGTGGACGTTATTTCTAAATGGAATGTAATTTCATCTTAATATCATTAATTGACATTTCATGTTACATCGTGATGGTCGGGTGTTGTTTAGTTCCTTTAGATAGCTAATTTACATCCAAAGTTATGAATATTTTTAAATCTAGACAACAGAGTAGTACACGAAATAAATATACAGTGTGGTGTGAATTTCGGATGCCAAGAGACAAAATATTTGCAAAAAATGCGAAGTATAATTCGTTACTTTTCACGGAACAAATATTAAAATGGTTTCATCATGGATTAAAATCATGTTCGTCAAAGCACAGCAGAGTACGTTGCCGAAACAAGAAAATAGAATAAAAAGAAACATAACTATCTAAATTAAAGCTTGAAAAAAGTATTGATTAAAATGTGAGTTTCATTTACTGAGGCTAACCCAAATAATGTTACTAATATCTTATCGCTGTTATGTCACAATTGAATATTATTCAAATCAAGAAAATATTAGTTGAAAATATTGAATTACCCTGAACTTCGTTTCATCTCAGATAGAACATGCTACAAAAACTATTCAGGCCAAAGATATGAAACTTTATGATCCACTAAAAATATATTTAAAAATAGAAGCTGAGTAAATTGAACATATTGTTTCTGATAATCTATGTTCTTTAAGCCTTCCTTTTGAAGAGAAGTAAGAAGAAAAAAGAGGAAACTGATGATTATATTTAATGTCAAAGTTGCGTTGCTACAAATCTGACCATTCATTTATTGTTAATTAGGTACTGATGATGAAAAAAAACCGCAAGAAGTGCAGACAGGTCTTGCTATTTTTACATTGTCAAAGTTTGGAGTGGGTGATTTGGGGATACCATTTAAAAGCAATGTTCGTTGCTCTAGAGAAAAACAACTGCCAAAGAATTCTGATTTTCTGCTGCTTCGGAATTCTTTTCTGGCTCGTCTTATCTTGAGATTCTTTCAGACTTGGCTTCATCCCAGACGTTTTTTCTCTTCTGGCATGGCATTTTTGTATAAAGTTGCGAATAGGAACGAGCAGTATAATTGTTTTATCTGAAGAACGCGATCCAGACAACTCGTAAGCGGACACGTCGCCTGGAGTCTGGCGGCGGCGTTCGCGCGTCTTAAAGCTTTCCTTAAAATCCACTAGCTTATACCGAAATCCGTTCTTGAAAGTCCGGTTCGGAAACTTTTACTCGAAATGTAAAAAGCAATTTAGCAGTCAATAGCTCTTCTATTCAACTTTTTTCACGAGCGAGGACGGGAATCCTATCGAAAGTCCGGAGAAGCGAGGAATTGATTACCAATTCTGTTCTCGAAGAGCGCTCGTGGAGCGCTCGGCTCGCCGCTTCCAAGCCGATATCCCGACACCTGCGGCAGTGCAGGTCGGCTGGGCTGTTGGCCGGGAACGGGGAGGGCTCGGCGCAGGAGCGCCAGACGTCGGCGACCGGAAGAAAGTGCGCAGCGCTCGTTGTGTGGGGCGACGTCGTAGAAGAGGGCGCGATGGGGAAATGCACACGTGCGACAGTGTAGAAAAGCGGAAGTATAGAAAGTGGCGGAGTGGTACTGGTGGAGGGTACGCTTTCTGGAGTCTGGCAATGTGGTAACGTGGGACGGTGACGAATGGCAGCGGGTCGTGGACCGGGGGGGTTAGGCCTGTGAGAGAAGCGTGCAGATGAGGAGCCCGAAGCGTCGCATCGGCGTGCGGCGGGGCGGTGCCGGGTCCGAACCTGATGCAGCAAGCCGCGTGGGGGTGGCGCCTGCCCTGCCCCGCCCCTTCCCCCCCGCACCAGCCGCGCCCCGCACCTGGACAAAGCGCCGTAGCGCTGGGTAATCTCCGCCGCACCCCCGCCCCCCCCGCTCGCGGCTGCTTCCGCTCGCCTTCCTGGCTCTTGATGAGCCGGTAGCTTTTGTCTCCGTCCTTTTGTTTCCGCGCTCCGCCCTTCCCCCGGACCGCGTCTAGTGCGACGCAGCCCGCCGGCGTGGCCCCGCTCCCCGCCGCCCGCCCCCCCGCCCCCTCCCCGCCCCTCCCCGCCCCACGCAGCCCCGCCCGGTAAAATAGCCCGGTTAATGAACGAGCGATAATGCGCGCACGATGTAGCTGTCACGGGGGTCGCCGAAGGAGTGGAGACGTTTGGCGGGGAGGAGTGGCTTCGGGCGATGGTCGTGGATATGGTAAACAGGGCGTCACTTGGTCGCATTCAAACTGACCATCAGTCTCTTTAAACCTACCTCTTCAACGGAGAGAAATTTGATACTAATTTCCCGTATTTTTTAATGAATACTCTAGAATCACATTTCGATATTAACTTGTCTTCTTTGTTAATGAAGTTAAAATTATATAAAAATCCAAGATAATTTTGTCGCAAAAACAATTGCATCACTATTTACTTGTACACCAACCTATTTCTCATTTAATTTGTGCCATTGCGGGCATGTTGTCGAAAATACTTCTTTGCATCACACATAGCAGAATTTGAGTTTGCATGGAGCCATTTTCTTTCCACCGCTTTCTTTGTTTTTGAGCGGTTGATGTGCCAAAGAGAGAGAGATTTCGCGTTTTCTTTGGTTGTATCCTCAGATGTCACGCCGTTACGTGTCGTTCGTGCAGAGAAAGTTTCTTTTAACTTCTTTCGATTGTTGTTTCTCTGTTCACGCATATTATTCATCGCTTCCTTAAAGAAGACTATCACTACTTCTAGTATTATTATGTTAACGAGGAAGGACAAATCAATTGAATTATTTGTTTAAAAGAGCGTGCTGAAGCTTCTAAATAGTTTCTGGACACGTGAAAATCCCTCTCCTCTTTTTTCCCTGGGCCTACGCACCCCCTCCCACAAACCATTGTTGTGTGCGGGACTCCATTTGTAAGTCGGGGCGCCGCAAACCCTCCTCGCGTCGCGCGCGCGACTTAGCACAGCGCGCTGCGAAATTATTTGTTCGGGCTGCGTTGACTTCCACGCGAAAAGGGAGCTGGCACGTCAGGCTTCGGGAAGGCGAGATGACACGCGGGGAAACATTTCTTTTGTGTTACTAATTTATTGGCTCCTTTGCTCTCTTCAGGTTATGGTTATGAATTCCCTCCGTAAACTACAATTTTCTTTGGGAGAATTTTGTTTTTTTTTTCAGCTTTTTTTTGTTATCACTTCTTAAAGCTAAATTAGCTCTGACGTTCACCATTAGTTTCTAATAATTAGAAATCTGAGAGAAATGATTGATTAAACAGTACATATGATGTCCAAAAAATTATGTGGTATTGAATCTGAAAAATATTAATAATTTACAACAAATTAGAAGAAATATAAATCCTTTACAACTTTTGTAGGAAAAAATTCTTATAAATCACAATCAAATTCTGAGTGCTTTGTTTTTTCCACTTCAATTGTACAACTTACTTGTGTTAGCCATTATTTTATACAATTTAAGAAGCAATCTCCTTACTTCTTTATGAATTCGAGCTGTGGACCATGAAAAAGAAAGATTTTATTGGAATTCAGACGACTGAGATGAGGTTTTTGAGACAAGCCAAAGGTTGAACTATATTAGACAAAATAAAAGTAAGATAACCAGAGAATAACTAGACATACTACCATTAATAAATAAACTTATGAATACAAGATGGTCTCTACATCTACATAGAATGTGTAGTGACCGCTTCCCAAAACAAATATATATCATTGCCGATCTCGGGGCAAAAGAGATGTCGACATCCCAAGATTAAGATGGAATGCTGAAGCCGGACTAGGACTATCCTGACCCCTGAACAGATGATGTTTACGATGTTTTATCCCATTCAACATAAAGAAATGTATATTGGTCACAAATTCAGGTCTTCTTGTATCGGAGTAAATATGCATAATCTTACTGTGCATATTTTAGCATATTTTGACTGTTGGTCATAATTTCACTTTAACCGCGTATAATGGAATATTGATGTCAGTTTGATAGAGTTTTTAAAAGTTTTCCTCTAAAATGTAAACAGAGAGATTGTTTTGGAATTTAGGTCTTTTGCGTTTGAATTGTTTGAAAACGTTTATCATGATAGCAGTATCAATAGTATATTAAATATCTCAATTTAAATTAAATTATAAATACGAAAATTAAAATATCTTAATGATTATAACCCATGACGTATTTACCAAGTTTTAAATGAAAAACGTCTAATATAACAGAGTTATGCGTGACACATCCATCAATCCGTCTATCCATCAATCTATCAATGAACTACACCGTACGTACATACACACACACCTACAAGCAGACATCCTGATTTTCGGGTTCAAAATTGCATGTATCTCCACTGCTCCAATCTTAAACATTTTTGGGACAATGCTAGGAAACCTAAATTCTGATGTGTGTGCAGAGTTACAGCCCCAAAGAATCTTAAACACGGACTTAACGACCGAAAATTAGAGATAGTATTATTGAGGTGATTCCAATACTTTTCCTCTCTATACTATAGGAAAGGAAGAAAAGTAAAAATAACTGTTTTCAGAACGTTTGAAACCTATTAGATGAAAAACGTTCTGAGAACGTTTCTTATCTAATAGGAGCCGCGTATTTTGATGTCAAAGACGAAGTTATCTGTTCTAAGTGTACTTTAATTGTCTTGTGAATTTTTTCACTCAGTATCGTTATTCGTAAAATTAATTTTTGTAAATATAATTTTTCGCTTATTAAAATAATGGCGATTTTTTGTCACATTTCTTATTCAGCGTCAATGTGAATCATTCTGTCAGGATACAGGTTCACAGCACCCTGAAGCTAATTATTTGATTTCTTCAGAGCTTTAGTCGAAGTTCCGTCGAGAATCAGTATTCAGAGAGGAGCTACCAGAAATTCCCCTTCCGTCAGAGTCTGACTTATATGCTGCACATGACCAGAAGTTGAAAGTATTGGGAAGGTATTTCCTTTACTTAATCCCGTTGTAAATTGAATTAACGAATACTAAATTCTATTGCAGCCTCTTTCAACCATTTCCTAGGACCAGTAGAGCAATTTGCAGCATAAAATATATAGAAAATAGAACAAAAAAATCCAGTTTTGAGAACATAAGAAGATAATGACTGTCTTACAAGGAATCGCATACTGTTTCACTGCAAAAAAAAAAACACCATTTTCTCCTAATACTTACAAAGTTGCAAGGACATTTTCTGTGCATGAGAATATTCTCGAAAATCAGAGATCAAACATTACATCAGAATTAAAAAGAAGATACTGTCTTATATTTTAGTAATTAAATGCAATTTTATATTCCAGCAAGTAAAAGTGGCTTGTAAAATACAACATGCACTATATTCTGCGCAAATTTTTAGTTTTAAGTACTTTTCCCCCCCCAAGGTTTCACGATTTTCAGTACATATAAATCCATGTCTTAATTTACAATTCTTAATCGTCGAAAATATAGTTTCACCATTTTCTCATATGATGTTATATTAAACCCTGATATCAAAAAATGGTTAGTTTACAAAAAATTACTTAGATTATTTGATATTTCTCTGATCGTCAACTTGATAATGATTTGTTCTCAACTTTGGTATGAGATTATACATATATTACGGACTCTTTATGGTATATCATTGTGGACTAAATTTTATGAGTGCTGTGGAAGCGTGAAAATACTTTGTCCACTGGAATATAAAGAGATAACTGACCTCGAAAATGAAGCTACTGCCATAGTGATCTCCGTTCTTAGAATAACTATATCAATATTTTCCAATGCGATGTGACGGCATACTTCAAATGAAGATAATTACATTTTCAAGGAATAACTTTCGAGAAATTATTTGTCAGTATGTATGTTTTTTCTTTAAACATTAATGTAATTATACATTTAAATTGTAATTTTTTTTCTTATTTAAGGTCGCATCAACTACTAGGTCATTAACGACCATTATTGCGTGTAACGGGATGGTAACTATGAGTATGACACGCTATGATAATGATGATGGGGGTGTGAAAGGGCGAACACAATACAACCATGCCCGAGGCGAAACTCGAACCTGCGACCCTTCGGTCCGAGATCGCTACGGCACTACTGCCTTAGCGATCTTGGCCATCCGGACCGGAAAACTGTAATTTGTAATGGGAAAAATATACAGATTTGAAGGTTTACGGATAAGATAGAACAGCGAGCTGAAATTAGAGGAGTTATTTAAAGTTCGGTGATTTGTCTGTGGTATGTTCGCGGAACCGTTAAATAGTTACAAGTGTAAGTTTAAGAAGCCCTAAATGTAGAATTAATCTAAATAAAAATCTGACTTTTTGAAGAAGAAAACCTAAATGTATGTTGTTGATGTTCACTTTGTGTGTATTGTCACATAGAGTATAACATGATATTATGTTATTTATTACAGTATTACTTTAGCTCTCATTTTCAGTATCTTTTGTTCCTGCGTGTTTTTGCCTTCTTGAAACATCATTTAAAGTAATTTATTTTTACGTTTTTATACAATCGAAAAGATAAAAGTACTTACATAGAAGAGTATACTAAACACTGATCTTTACAAACTATAGAAAGAGTTAAATTAGCTTTAACAACTTTGTCATGTTGAACACTTAAAAAGAACTGTTGAGTCACAGCGAGAAAGTTTTTGCACGCAAAGCGGGTTGCATTTCATTCTCATCATGCGCCACTCTTTCTTTTGATCCGCATATTTCATTCTCTTAATTAATGAAGCTGTAATTGCAGGAGACATTAAACATCGTAATGGAATGGCAACTTTCTAAAGAAATGACTTATTTATACACGCTCGCAAAAAACAAAATTGAGATATTTCGTTTTGCTTCGGGATTGTCAACTCAACGGGTGGGTAAGCCGAAGAGCATACGGACGTGGAAACAAAACATACAAAAAGTGAAAAGCTAAAGCTGAAATGGAGTTCTCTGGTAGTCATAAGTCACGTCATTAACTTGCGATTGAGGGTTTACGCCCGCACAGAACTGCATTTTCATTCACTGTGCGTCGTGTGCGCGCAGGCGACTGCACGCCGTCGGAATGTGGGTCAGCGGGCGCCGCCACCGCCGCCGCCCCTTCCACTTCCCCCTGAGCAATCACCGCCGCTCCCTCCGCCGCCGCTGGCGCGCGGCCGCCAGGGCTCGATCCGCGGACCCGTGGCTCGGAAGCTGGCCGTTGCCACATTTCCCCGGGCGGCCCGCCTCGCCCACAGGCGGCCGAGCGCGGAGGTGGCGCCCCAGCGCGATGCGGACGAGAGCGGAATGCCTGGGGTTTGTTTCTCTCGTAAGGCTAGCGGGAGGTGCTCCGTAATAGCCAAGGTTGAGCTGCCCCACAACAGGCTAAAGGAATACCATTAGGAAGTGAGATTCCGAGGTCTTGGCATGAAAAGGATGTGTGCTGGTCAGTACTTTGTTTTTACACAGAAGTTCCGCTTCTCTTATTAGCAAGCTGAATTGCCAATTCATGAAAATTTATACTCGCTAAGGTAAAAGAGGGAGAGAAATGTTGTTTCAGCAGACACTACGACTAAGAAATATCGTAACGTAATGAATAGCCTTTTTGTCGATTGTGTTTTGCATACAAGAGGAAATTTATTCTACTCATACGTTCTTCAGTAATTCACATTAAAAGAATAGAGAGAAACATTCCAGAGAATATAGATCGTGAAAATTGTGATTTTGTCATAATGTTGTTTATAATACAAGGGATTTCAAAGAAGTTTTTGATTATATTCAACTTATTTACATTCTCGAACTAAAACGTGAATTGATATGATTCAAAACATTTCTTGACTTTGACTCGTTACGATAAAAAAACAACTAAGCACCAGAAATCATAATCTGAGTACTGACAGTTTGTCTGCCTAAAAAAGAAAACTTGCCAGCGGGAATGATCTTAAACGTGAAATTAACTACGGAAACAGTGGAAATTAACTAAAGTATCACATTTTTAGAAAGAGAGAGAGAGAGGGAGAGAAGAGAGAGAGACGGAGACGAGAGACGGAGACGACAGACACACACCGACAGAGAAAGACAGACAGAGGGAGATTGACTGACAGACAGGGAGAGTGAGAGTGAGAGTGAGTGACTGACAGACAGACAGGGAGAGGGAGAGTGACTGACAGACAAGAATGATATTCATGTCCAAAATTGTTAAAAAATACAATTTCTTTACTATTTTTGCTGAAAAAGTTATCTGCTTTGAATATTAATTAGTTTGCACGCTAAGTTGAAGTTTTTGTAATATTGTGTTTAACAATTTGAATCTTTCATGTCTTCCTCTAATGCAATATTAAAGTATCATTTTAAATATTTTTACTTTAGTGGATAATGATTGTTTAAATTATGTTCAATTAAAATGTCATTTCGTACTCCTTTTATTAATGCATTTCAGCACGGGAGCAAATTTTCATCTTCAAATACAGTATTTTTATAGACCTTCCCCGCCAACGCTTGCAAATTACAAAATTATTCTTTTTTTGAGAAAGCTGTAAAAGCATAAAGAGAATTTAGAAAAATGTTATATGGAAAATGAAGTGAAGTGTAACAAAAATCATCTGGAATAAATGTGTACTGCGAGTGCAGTAAATCCTCGATCAACAGAGAGCATTTGTCATAAATGTAACAGATTTTGTTTGCTCTCTAAAAGTGCAAGATGTATATCATTTCTCAAGCATAATCTAATTTTAGGACTTTTTTCTGAATTCTCCACACAAAATCTTTGGACAACTCATAACTTGCTCTTTACACATTCATGAGTTTTCCTCAAAGGGGCTATAATTGAAATATTTTATACACTTTAAAAGTCGAGTATTTCGAAGCTGAACTATATTTTTGATGTAAATGTAATGCGTTCTTGGATGTGATTGGTAACTTCCTATATATTTCCAGGAAATTCAAAGGTCGACACTTGTGCATTGTTGAATTAAATTTTCGATCATTTAGAAGCTACACATATAGTAATAAATCTGTACATACGGGTAGGCTGCCAACTACTAATATATATGCTACCCGATTTTTCAGACAGCACATATTTCTCTATTCACGTCTGTTCATTTGTTTATCCCAGTGAAATAAATGCCTCGGAGGCATTATAACATCATTTTTATTGCTGTACATTAGATCGACTCATTTAAACTAACGTTATATATGACATACGAAATGGCTTGGCATTCAGTAGTACACACGCGCGCGCGCTGGGATGTAAGACGAAAGCGTCGCATTAAAAACAATGTTACGCCAATGACACCCCACTCATTCAAGAAGTCGTCGCCGTCACGTATTACTTCTAACAGGAGGCGTCGTGCGCACACGTTAGCACCGCCACCCAGCCACACCCACCGACACTGACGCCACGCCCCACCGCCCCGCACGCCACCACACCGACCTCCCACGTCACACGCACCCCACCTCATGCCCACGCCACGACACCGACGACGCACGAACGCCTCACCACGCCTCACCACGCCACCCCACGCCTCGCCACGCCGTCGCCACGCCTCGCCACGCCTTCGCCACGCCTCCGCCACGCCTCGCCACGCCTGCGCCTCGCACGCCTCGCCACGCCTCGGCCACGCCTCGCCACGCCTCGCCACGCCTCGATCCCCACGCTCCACGCCTGCGCCACGTTCCACGCGCCGTTCACGCCTCGCCACGAGCCCCCACTCGCACGTTTCGCCCCTCGCCACGTCGCCCAACGCACCCACGCTCTACGCCACGCCACGCCCACGCCGTGCCTCGGCCACGCCGCACCACCGCGGTGGGGCGGTCACCCTGGAGGACCGCCTCCTCGACTCCCCCCCCCTGGCAAGCGCTGGCGAGCGCCCGGGCGGCTCGAGGCCACGCCGCAGTTCGCCAGCGGTTCTTGAACTTGGAAAGCCGGGGCCGCGCAACGCACTTGCGCGTCCGCGGTTCGAAACTCAACGCCCGCGCCTGGGCGACGGCGGCGGCGCGGCGCGGCGCCGCGGCGGCGGCGCCGCCGCTCCCCCTCCCACTCCCAAGGCCGGCAGCATGTCGCCCTGGGTAATTGAGGCCCAGGCACCGCGTTTCCCGCCGCCGCTCACGCGTGCCGCGCGAAATCGCGCCCGCGCACCGACGCGACGCCCGCTCCGAGCCTCCACCGCAGCCTCCCGCACATCTGGGGTCTCTGCGCCTGGGAGCGGTGTGGAAATGCCCGGGGCGTAAATTGATAAAACATGAAACTCCAAATGGTCCCTGTTCAAATCTTTGTAAATATTAATGCTCATGGCCTTTTCATCTTTTTGTGCTTTCTTATAGCGAAGCCGAGTAACATTAAAACACTTCCACAGTTTACTTATACTTAAATAAAATAACGACTCTGTGTGATTAAGAAACTGAAATATATTCTTTATTACTGAGAAAGAATTATTGAAGAATAATGAATTAACTTATTGAAAAAAGTGTGTTTTTAAAATACAATTTTGCTTTAATATGACGTTTTGCACGCTGGAAAACATGGGGCCTCTTAACAATTTAAAACAAGCAGCGACGTATTTAACGACCTAGTCATATTAGTGATCAGTTTCTCAAATTGTCATGAAAGTGGCCACTAGCAACAAGAAGGTCATTAGTCATAATGTGACATTATTAGAATTAGCAGTCCTAAATTACGGATGGGATGATCAATGTGAAGTGGACGTTATTCTAAAGTGGATGTAATTTCATCTTAATATCATTCGAATTGACATGTTCATGTACATCGTGATGGTCGGTGGTTGTTTAGTCCTTTGATAGCTATTTACATCAAAGTTATGAATATTTTTTAAATCTAGACAACAGAGTAGTACACGAAATAATATATACAGTGTGTGGTGAATTTCGGATGCAAGAGACAAAATATTGCAAAATGCGAGGTATAATTCTTACTTTTCACGAACAAATTATTAAAATGGTTTCATCATGGATTAAAATCATGTTCGTCAAAGCAGCAGCAGAGTTAGCGTTGCCGAATACAAGAAATAAGAATAAAAGAAACAGTAAGCTATCTAATTAAAGCTGAAAAATTATTATTAAAATGTCGTTTCATTACTGAGGCTAACCCCAAATAATGTTACTAATATTCTTATCTGCTGTTATGTCACAATTGAATATTTATTCAAGATTCAAGAAAAATATTAGTTTGAAAATATGAATTACCCTGAACTCGTTTCATCTCAGATAGACATGTACAAAACTATTCAGGCAAAGATATGAAACTTTATGATCCACTAAAAGATATATTTAAAAATAGAGCTGAGTAAATGAACATTGTTTCTGTGATATATCTATGTCTTTAAGCCTTCCGTTTTGAAGAGAAAGAAGAAGAAAAGAAGAGAAACTGATGATTAATATTTAATGTCAAAGTTGCGTTGCTACAAATCTGACCCATTCATTTATTTGTTAATTCAGTGTACTGATGATTGAAAAAAACGAAAGGAAGTGGCAGACAGGTCTTGCTATTTTACATTTCTAAAGTTGGAGTGGGTGATTTGTGGATACCATTTAAAAGCAATGTCTTGCTTTGAGAACAAACAACTGCAAAGTTAATTCTGATTTTCTGCTTCGGAAATTCTTTTCTTGGCTCCGTCTTATCTGTATTCTTTCAGACTTGGCTTCATCCCAGACGTTTTTTCTCTCTGGCATGGATTTTTGTATGAAGTGCGGAATAGGAACGAGGCAGTAATTGTTTTATTCTGAAGAACGCGAGCGGGACAACTCGTAAGCGACACGTCGCCTGGAGTCTGGCCGGCGGCGTTCGCGCGTCTTTAAAGCTTTCCTTAAATCCACTAGCTTATACGAAATCCGTTCTTGAAAGTCCGGTCGGAAACTTTTTACTCGAAAATGTGAAAAGCAATTAGCAGTCAATAGCTCTTCTATTCAACGGTTTTTTCACGAGGCGAGGAGCGGGGAATCCTGCGAAGTCGCGGAGAAGCGAGAATTGATTACCAATTCTGTTCTCGGAGAGCGCTCGTGGGGCTCGGCTCGCCGGCTTCCAAGCCGATATCCCGACACCTGCGGCAGTGCAGGCTGCGGCGTGGGCGTTGGGGCTGGGGAACGGGGAGGGCTCGGGCAGCAGGAGCGGCCAGACGTCGGCGACCGGGAAGAGAAGGTGCGCAGCGCGTCGTTGTGTGGTGGGGGCGACGGTCGGTAGGAAGAGGGGCGCGTTGGGGATAATGCACACGTGGGGGACAGTGTAGAGAAAGCGGGAAGTATGAGAAAGTGGCGGGAGTGGTACGTGGTGGAGGGTACGCTTTCTGGGAGTCTGGCAATGGGTAACGATGGAGACGGTGAGTAATGGCAGCGCGTCGTGACCGGGGGGGGTTAGCCTGTGAGAGAAGCGGCAGATGAGACCCGAAAGCGTCGCATCGGCGTGCGGCGGGGGCGGTGCCGGGTCCTGACCTGAGTGCGAGCAAGCCGCGTGGGGGTGGCGCCTGCCCCTGCCCCGCCCCTTCCCCCCCGCACCACGCCGCGCCCCGCACCTGGACCAAGCCCGTAGCGCTGGGTAATCTCCGCCGCACCCCCCCCCCCCCCCGCTCGCGGCTGCTTCCGCTGCGCCTTCCTGGCTCTTGATGAGCCGGAGCTTGTTGTCTCCGTCCTTTTGTTTCCGCCGCTCCCCCTCCCCGCGGCACCGCGTCTAGAGCGACGCAGCCCGCCGGCGTGGCCCCCGCCCTCCCCGCCCGCCCGCCCCCCCGTCCCCCCGCCCCTCCCGCCCCACGCAGCCCCGCCCGGTAAAATAGCCCGGTTAATGAACGAGCGATAATTGCGCGCACGATGTAGCTGTCACGGGGGTCGCCGAAGGGATGGGGAGACGTTTGTGGGGGGGGGGGAGTGGCTTCGGGCGATGGTCGTGGGATGATGTAGAACAGGGCTGTCACTTGGTCGGCATTCAACTGACCATCAGTGCTCTTTAATACCTACCTCTTCAACGGAGAAATGTGATACTAATTTCCGTATTTCTTTAATGAAGTACTCTAGAATGCACATTTCGATATTAACTTGTCTCCTTGTTAATGAAGTTAAAATTATTATAAATAATCACAAGGATAATTTGTCTGCAAAAGCAATTGCATCACTTTTTACCTGTATACACCAACCTATTTCTCATTTAAGTTGTGCACGATTGGCGGGCATGTTGGTCGAATACTTGCTGTTGCATCACACATAGCAGAATTTGAGTTTGCATGGAGCCATTTCTTTCCACGCTTTCTTTGTTTTTTTGAGCTGTTGATGTGCCAAAGAGGAGAGAGATTTCGCGTGTTCTTTGTGTTTTATCCTCAGATGTCACGCCGTTTTACGTGTCGTTCGTGCATGTAGGTAAAGTTTCTTTTTAACTTCTTTTTTCGATGTTTTTCTCTGTTCACGCGATGTTATTCATCGCTTCGTAAAGAATGACTATTCACGTACTTCTATATTTATTATGTACGAGGAAAGGGGACAAATCAATTGAAATATTTGTATTAAAGAGGCGTGCTGTAGAGCTTCTTAAGAGTAGTTTTCTGGACACTGAAAGTCATGCTGGACATACCACATAATTAGACCTGATTTTTATTTTGTATTATATATTTCAAGTTAGTTTAGGATGACACATACTAATTTTGTTGGATGTTTTGTGGTAGCTAACGCGAGTTACTTTTGAACATTTCCCAACTCTGGAAGTTATTGCATGCTGAGGATGATGCTCTGAAAATATTTCTCGCCTGTCCAAAGATCAATTCGTTTCAGGCATTGTGGAGGAGACTTGAAACGAGCGTTCTTCAGACAGAGCATGGAAGTTAAATTATGACTAAATAAATTAAAGAGATTTGCATTGAGTGTTGCGAAGTTTCACCGAGGCATTTTCTGAAGCTCGCTAGTTTGCTTCGAATTATCTGTGAGAAGATTAACGCGCGGGCTACTTTTCGCGTCCAGATCTGCCGATAAATCATGTTCAAGATACGATATAAGCCCTCGCAGATTCGTTTCATTCAGGCCATTTTAATGGCGTGTTGTGTCAGGTCAATACTTCACTGAATCGACCCAACGGACGTTCTATAAATCTTCTGAAGTGCCCCGAAGCTCGACCCATGCATGAGTCGAAGCTCGCTCTTCGAGAAAATTGGGAAGAGAACACTTCTTTAGTCAGACAAGATTTCTTGCTGTTTCACCACGAGAATAAGCACTTTGTGATTAAAAATTCTGGTGGGTATATGTTAAGTATTAGATCGTACTGTATTATATTAAGTATGAGATGAAGCTGTAAATGATCCTTTTAATTGTCTATATTTATTTTTACTATTGGATTCATTGTGAATTGCAACTGATCGAGTTTATTGATTTAGGTTTCTTTTTAAGGTCTTTTGTTGTTCATTCTTCTTTTTGAAGATATCGAGACTCTCGTATAAGGTACATGTTACATCTAACGCTTTTTAAATTGTTTCGTCTCTTTAATCTGTAGAACTAAGCTTATTGTTAGATCTAGAACGAATAGAACGCGAACTTTCTCCAACCATTCTGATAATTTACGAAATTAAATATGAAATAGTCCTTAAAATGATACTTATATTTAATTTGTACGTACTTCAATTTGAAATAATTCATTGAAAGAATAATTCGTTCCGGCATAATAATTTAATATATTTTCTCAGAGAGTTGTAGGATATTTATTCTTAGATATTTGCAGGTAGTGTAAAGAACCAATATTAATATTAACAATAATAATAATAATAATAATAATAATAATAATAATAATAATGCCTAGTCGCCTATGGCTTCTTCAGATATGTCTGGAAACCATCGACAAAATGTTTTGTTAACTGTGATTACGATTTTTTTGCATCTTATTTGTTTTCAAACTGATTTTGAGGGTGACATTCAATATTGCATCGTCAGTGTTTGAAAACGAGATAGCATTGACGTTGTTATAAATGAGACCAATTAAACTGATTAGGAGAGGAAAATGTGGGCACGAGTTTGTGGGATGACTAGCCTCATTATGTTATCGATTCCTACGTGTATTCTAAATGTACAGGTGTTTTCTCCTGTTGAAAGCATACTAAATCACGCAAGAGGATGAATGAATATTATCATTTTCATTATATTGAATTTTAATGGCTTAAATCAGATTGAATTATTCAACAGTTCACTCACACGCTCTTAAAAATCATTCATGTATGCAACCTAAAATAATTTTATTGTTAAGTTTTCAGTTCTCAAGGATATAACGTTTTAATACCGTTTCTCTTTAGCAAATAATTTTAAATTATCTTTCTCTGAATTGTATTTTGAATAAATATTTTATTCTATGTGATAACGGCATAACTGGAATAGTTTCTTAAATCAGAGAGTAAAGTCTTTTTACTAAAACATATGAGGCATTTAAAAAAAGATTTATTCAAGGCAAACATTTTTCTGTCATTTGTTTTGCTCAAATGAACAATCACATAAATAAAGTAAAATTATATAATGTTTATAAGTTTCATGTTGTAAATTACTAGCTTAGGCTGAGGCATTTGTCAAAAACAATCATACAAATAGTTTGAGATAGAAATCACAGTTATACTTTCAAATTAAAATGATATATAAATAATATAAAATAACTTCTTATTCACTTTTACGTAATTGTATTGAGAAAACTCACATTTATACTTTAACAATGTTTATTACTATCTGTCATATTTAACATTTATAAAATAATTTTATTAATTCATAATTTTCAGGCAATACTTACCATTGTAACTGGCCGATCAGCGGGCGCAAATTTTATATACTCCCTCTATTTGAATTATTAATGAGTATATTTATTTTCAAATTCAAAATAAATTCGGAAGAGGAATGTTATGTAACCTTACGTTTACTAACAGTTATCTTCAGTCTCTAAATTTTTGTATTTTAGCTTGTAAATGTTTAATTTGTAAATATGTAATGATTGTATTACATAATCCTTACCATCACAATATATAAGACGAACAATAAAAAATAAGGAGACTAGGTATTTTAATTTTACGATAGGTAATATGTCACAAATAAAAATATGTGTTTTGTCCTGTTTGAAGTACATTATTGTGTATGACGGAATGAATAATACAGAAATAAAAATATACTTTTCCCTGATTATTTCATGCCTCCGTATTACCTTTATTTAGTGAAAAACGTTGGAATCTGTGTTCGGAAAATCGTAACCCAGTTTTGTTGCGAGCGAAGAGAGCTTCTTGCCGGGCAGCAGACGTCCGGTTGCAGGTCAGTGGTGTCGAGCGTCTCGCCGGGTCCCGAGCGCCCGTGGAGCGGCGGCGGCGGCGGCGGCGGCGGCGGCGGCGGCAGCGGCGG
>BOPP01000014.1:13361621-13408701 GCA_017312745.1 Gryllus bimaculatus | reverse complement strand
GGATCGACGGCGGCGGCGGCGGCGGCGGCGGCGGCGGTGCGAGGCGGGGCCTCAGCGATCTTCCACCCCCCACCCCCCAGCCCCTGCTGCCGCCCTCACCGTCGTCGTCGTCGTCGTCGCCGCCCCCCGCTGAGTCAGACGCGCGGCTCCCGGCCCGCTGCGCCGCTTTATGTGGACGCCTCAGCGGATTTTTATAAGCAGCGCGCGGCAGATGGCGCGGGAGGGCGGAAACGCGGGCGGCTGCGGGGCTCCGGGGCCGTTCAAGCGCACAGAAGGCCGCCGTAGCGCACTCGGAATGCAATTTTAGCGACTTCCCGATGTATCTGGGTCTACGTCCCTCAGGAAATTATTAACGGCGACCTTTGCTGTAATTACCTCTTATGCATGAAGACATGAACTGAACAATTGCGAACGCAGGTTCAAGAATTTTTAAATAATAAGAAATATAATATGTTTTGTATTTTTAAGATGCGAAAGATTGATTCAACGAATTAGGAAATGGGATAATGGATGATGATTCAGGGTTGGTAGTAATGTGATAACCAGACGGTTAGTTCGTTGTACACTGAATCTTTTGATGTTCGGTTTTCTTCAACGTTCGTTTCATTTAATATTCAATCTGAGGCATTAGAAACGATTACTTCGGAGTCTTCGTTAATTTTATATAGTAAAAAAAAACAACAAAAAAACAAAGACATAAAAGTGCTCATGACTGTGACTGACATTTGGTGTACTTTCTATTTTTCTAGACATGTAAAGGTATTTGAATAGAAATATGAAGGTCAGTAGCAGCTTTGCAAGAAGGATTTTCTTATTATTTAATATAAAATAAAGTAATGATACGAATTATCATGGAGTATAACATTGATGAAAAATATTTAATGTAATCTGAATAGTTAAGTCATCATTTTCAAGTAAAGCAACAAATAAAACAAGACAATATTTTTCCACTGTTTTTTTTTCTTACCGTTGCTCTATCATCTACGGCTACAAAATTCCACAGAATCTTTTAGTACTACTGCATGGAGATAAAACATTCAAAATTTCGAAATATTATGTACGTTATGTACGCTAGTAATAATCTTGAAGTTTGATTGAATAAATCCACTAAAGCAATACGCGCGCCATCTGTGCGCGCAAGGTTTTCGCACTCAACGCGAATTAATTTTTATCTTTTAATGCTGGTTTTGTTTACCAAAATTTTATTGTTCATAATGGTTGGAATGTTTGCATCTTCTTTAATGTAAATGTGCTTGCTTCAGTGTATTGGTACTAAATTAACGTTGTTTAAGCATTCAAAAACAATATCGTTTCGTTTCAATTAGCGATCTTCTGAAATTTGAGTGCATTCAAGTGCGCATTTGTGTGCATTTTACATTAGTGTGCATTTTATTGCGAAGCAGTGGATTGTTGTTTATGTGTCATTTACTAATGACCAGGAAGAAAAAAAAAATAACTGCGGAAGGCAATGTAAATGAAATAAAAATACCAAAACGTTTCCCTTTAAACACTGACATAAAAGTTAATGTTTTGCGTGCTTCTATTTTATTTCGGTTAATTATGAATTCGTTGTGGTTGACAAGAGGCTTCTGTTCAATGTATTGTGGAAATAATTGACATCAACATAACGTGTTTTCTCCAGCTGGATAGAGGTATTCCATACATGTACTGCAAATTCAAGAATTTTACGTACGATTGGCCCCACTTCCGCTCGTCACTCTACGGTACATGCTGAAAATTATTAGATCAATTCGTCTGGCGTTCCTGCAAATAATTATGTGTTTTTCCGTAAGAGTAGTGCTGCCCTATGTATCGCTATGAAACTCATATATGTCTGCTGGATCATCGTGCACACCATGCTGGAAAGCACGTTCGCGAAGCTAGACCTTTATCGAGTATGAGATAGCGCGTGACGCGTTCAGTCATTCTTATGAACATGTACAGGTGTTGAACAATGAACGGCAATTTTATATAAATCAACTTTATAATAGTATGCAATTTTATAGCCATCCGAGATTGCTTGGCAAAATATTAATATGAGGCTAAATGTATGTTACTTCCAAAATATTTTTTATGAGACGTATTTTGTAATATAAAATTGTGATAATTTTATGGAATTAAACTGTGTTAAATTTCTTTTCAATACGTATGGGCTACACAACAGGCAATTTTATTCAGCTGTTTACCTGAGGATGTGAGAAACTGCCACTTGTCATTGAATTTTCTATCAAAACCTGTACAGCCTATGATTTATGTACTACATAACTGGAAGGACTCCAATTATCTATCAGAAATAAGGGAGTGATTCATTGTTAGTCATGCATTTTTGTCGATTACGTAGAAGGCCAATAATCCGGAGATGAGGTTTCTCGTCATTTTGTTTCAGTACAAGTGCCATACCAAAGTTGTGAGTCAGTATCAGGAGCTTTCGCGAACGAACAGGGTTTTCGTGGCCGAAGACGAACTTTTTACAGCTAAACGAAGGAGTGTTGGCAAAGGATGGCTACGAAAAACTAGTATTATTTGTTAAATAGAACAAACTATAATTTTACTATTTCAGAACTGGGCCAATATACTTAAAAAAATAATAACTTTCGTATTCTAATTTATATTTTATGGTGTGATGAATTTTATTTCCTTTTTGAATGAAGAAGGCTGTAATACTTTGACTTTTATTGCACTCTCTGAGTGAATCAGAACTAAGAGTGGGAAGAAATGGGAGTAGAGGATTTTAAAAGGGCTGAAGAAAGACGTTAAAGTGACTTCCAATTAAAACAAAGTGGGATGATAATACTGTTTTGACCGAACAAATCTAATTATTTGTTTATTAACACTGTTGCATTGTCGAGACTAGACTTTTTTAAGAAAATTTTTATGTCATTGAAAATTCATGAAATTTTACAATCTAGGAATTGTATTCATAATCATAATTATAATGCAATTTTTTTCACCTTCGTATACAGTATTGCGTAAATCATTTGTTCTGAATACCAGCTTTTGATCTCTATCATTTTGTTTGTTACACCGACTTAGTTCACAGCCACTGATGTATGTGGAGGGTCTCTGACCGGAAGAACCTATGGTTCAAGTTCCGACGGTGGAGGACTTTTCGATACGAGTTAGGTCGAATTTACCTGCTGTCTGGAGGAGAATTTTAGCGGCTGACTACTCTGACCGGTTGTTTGCCCTGACTAGTTGTTTTTTATACCAATACTAGGTGAATGGCGAAGCTGTACCCTAACAAAATGACATCGGACCGCGAGCGATTTATTCCTTGTTCTATTCTTCCCTTATACGAACGTGTATGCACTACACAACTAATACATGTCGGGTCGGCAGTCGGAAGCTTACAGCTGAACTCCGTGGTCCGCTTGGGTAGTTACTTGGAGAGGAAATACCCCCAGCAAGCCGTCGTGTAAGTTGGCGCTGAATCTCAACTATCCGGCGGGGGCAGGAATACTGCCACAAAAAGAAATGTCGAATGCTTTCAATAGATCGATTACAACTTACTCAATGAAATAATGAAGCACATGACTGCAACATTATTTTAATTTTAATACATTACTAAAATTTTGTATTTATATTACGCAGTCGATTTATAATAGCAAGCGATAAAACATTTAGAATCCGCCGCCAGTCATTTACAGCAAAAATCATAAACTTTAGTTGAATCATTGGCTCTAAATTCTTTCTGCACAAAATATCGTAGTGTTTTAAATATAAAGACTTATGCAATTTTGTAAACGTCGGAAGTTTTAATAAAAACCTTAACGATACATACTTTCTTGTATTCGAGCAAAACAATTTCAATAAAAAACGTTTCAGCCCTTTTCCAGATAATGTTCTCATAGGGAAGTGTGTCAGAATGTTACAAGCAATGTCGCATGTAGAGTACCCCCAAAATTAAAATATCTTAATGATCTCCAGAACAGCACTAATAGATTGTAATTCTGATGTGCCTGCGCAGTTACAGCTGAAAAGAACCTTATACACGAATTTTGCGAAAGAAATTCGGGGTCATATTCTTGAAGAGATTCCAATCGTTTTCTTTCCTATCTATAATAAAAAGAAGAAAACTAAATAGAGAAGTATTTGCAAATTTAAAGGTGTTTAAGTGGATTTCACTGTCGTCAGATTATTTGATTCCTCTGTGTATCTATTTACCAAAAAAGGGGAAGATATCAAGTTGATGGAATTTTATTATTCCTCCATGAAATGACTACGTTAAAATCTATCTATATCTGCAAGAATCAGTATTGTTCAATATTGATATTGACATTCATATAATTATCTAAAACATTGCCAACACCACTATTGTACTAAATTGTGTGTATTATGAAATACTTTTTGAAATGCATAACAAAAAATATTTAGGAGGCACCGTTCGTCAAACTATCCCCTGCCCGCAATTCGCTGGGGCTGGGAAGCCGTGAGTGCACAGAGGAGCGGAGCGTGTTCCCCGCCGGCGCCAGCAGGCAGAGCGCAGGGCATACGGGAGGCGCCTCTCCCCTCCCCCTCTCCTCCTATCACGCGCCAGCCCACGTCGCGCGGCCGATGCGATCGGCAGCAGCGATTTTCCATTACTGCTATTAGGTAGCAACGGCCCGCTACCGCACACTTGACGCGAAGAAATTGCAGGGTCCGCCGCCGCTGGCGCTCGCCGCCCGTCGCCGCTCTCCCGCCCCCCGCCCCCGCCCCCGCCCCCCGGCGGCGGGCCTGGCCCAGGGTCTCCTGCCCCGCCCCGCTCCGCTCCGCCCCGCCCCGCTCTGCTCCTCTCCTGTCCGCTGCGAAGGCTCATTTGGGAGCAGCTGCGCCCGAGCGGGGCTATCGCCGCCGATGCCGCCGCCCTCACTCCATCTCCTCTGAAGTCTCTGACCCACCGCATTCGCTCGGCCGACGAGAGCGACCCGCCCCAGGTGACACAATCAATGAAGTGTCGGGAGCTAGTAATTTTTTCAAGTATACCGAGAACGTTCCAAGTAAGTACTACTATAATACTAAATTGAGATCAGATCATCATTTTCTTACAGAAAAAAACAACAAAAACAAACAAACAAAACAAAAAACAAAAACAAAAAAAAACACGAAAGAATATGAAAGCTCCGTTACTTTCAAGTTGAACAAGAAATTCACTGTAACATATTGAAATAATAAATAATTTCCTTAGGTTACAATATAATCCAAGAAATGGATGATAGGCCATGTGCCCATTTCTTCTTAACTATGGCGCCGTCTACATCAGAAATAAGTACAGCAACCAGTAAGTCGCTCCCATTATCGATCCCCTGCTTCTAGCGAACGTTCAAACACCCCCATGTTACAATGATTCTTTGGAACCTCCCATTTTATTTCCATGTTTGCACCTGTATTTTCTTGAGCCTTTTGTATACCATCGTTGTGTATGCTTTTCATTTCTCATTTTAATTAGCTTTCGTGGATGTGAGAGCTATAGTTGTAATTGCTGGCCTCCCATTTGCATTACCTCTTCCTCTGCGTGTCTCCTTGCATCTTTCAATTTTCATTTTCTATCAATGTAGTACTTAACCTCCCACATGTCACTCATTCTCTCTCTCTCTCTCTCTCTCTCTCTCTCTCTCTCTCTGTTCCTCCCTCCCTGTCTGTGATTAGCACGCTGCGAAGCCTTCGTCGCCGTCCTTCTCGCCTGTGCCTCATCACATTGCCATAGCCCCTGCCTTTGCTGCCGCTGCTGCCGCTGTGCTGCCGTAGCCATCGTCTCTCCGTAGCCCCGGGCAATTCATTTGAGGGCGAGAGAGTGCGACGACGGGAGAGACTGGGAGGAGTGGAACGAGGAGGTGCCCTGGGATGGGGCGATGAAAGTCTTGTCGGTGATAATTGGAACTGTCGAAAGACACGTTTGTGAAACCAATTCGGACTGCCAGCTGTATTTATCTCGCTTTTTGCTGACCACCTGACACAAGAGCGTTTACTAATGCGCTACTTAAGACCCATTATCTACGTGATATGCTTTTCATTTATTGTTTGTGGTATGCCCGTCTTCAAAAGGCGTGGCCATTAATACAATATAATGATACGTTTGTTTAAAATTCCAACATTTCTATTTGAATGGTTGGTGGTTTTGGATATAAGTGCATTTTGAAAGTAAAATCGTGTAATTAGTAATAATCTCAGGAGTTACCAATGTAAACACCTTTATCGTGGCAAAGTCAACACATCTCTAATTTCGTTTTGACTTCTCCTCTTTAATCATGGATATAAATATACTACTGTTCTGATTCAGAAGAGTTTCGGGGGTCAAGTCAGAATGCTGAAGTCAACAGTTCTGAGTGGTGTTATTTTATGGGTTTCTCGACAGTCGGGTCGTATCCCGCGAAGAACCTTATAAAATTTTGACTCGGCTCTGGAGATCTCCTTTCCAGCTTTCCCTCTGAAGAAGGAAGTAGGGATGGTCAGCCATCCCTAAAGTCTTCTCTTATCCAATAGCATTTTATACTCCTCAGCGGCGACCATATGTCAGCACAGTAGAATGCTCCAAGTATGGCGAACTTTCATTGGATCTATACTTTTGAAGACAAATACATTTGGATCAATGATAAGGGGAATGAAACTGGTAGATTTAATAACATGAAATAATTAATTAATCCTGTAACCGAAAAATTAAGGGATTGTTGACCAGTTTTAGGAAAAAACGGGTTTCGCTCATACCACCAACTATGATGTTCTCCACATTTTAAAGCTTATTTTCCGTAGTCCAGTGTTTGTGATTTCTCTTTATTGAAATCTATTAATCTAATTAAATGACTGGAATTTGGTCTGAAGGATTTTTACAGACACCCTTTTTCAATACAGTACATTTTCTCGCCTTTGCCATTTATTTTTATTGGATGATTCTATATTAAGCGTGCTTTATTAATATTTTAAATGAAGCATAATTAAATGAAACAGAAAGGGCACCGAAGGTTATTGTAGCCTCTTATAAGGTAAATATTTCTCCAAGACGATTTTTTTCAATGTTTTAGAATACCAACCTATCTTATCCAGAATTGCAATATGTTAAAAAAATTGTTGTTCCGTATTTTGTTTTGTTTCTTATCTCCTCTAAAATGTACGTTTTTAGATAAACCGGTAATAACATAAATATATACTTAAGAATAATTCTCAAATCAATTTGGCGGGATATCCAATTCTAAAAAGTTAGAACATTATTTTATTTTTTCTATTCTCAACATCGCAGGACAATTCATCAGATAATATAATGAACTGTAATTGGCTCTTTCTTTAATCCATAATATTAAAATATATTTTTAGAGTGATATTAAAAATATCGGCATATTATTTTCCTGTGATTTATATAAAGAATTATAATTGTTTCATTATAGTATTTCTCTGCTAGAACGTGATGTTATTTTACGAAGAAAACAATTTTGAAAATAGTAGTTCCTTTTTAAAATGTTTAAAAATTAAAAGTATGCCGTTACTACTTAAAGAATATTTGTACAATAAACAATATTTTCTTGAAGCAATTAACAAAAGAGAAAATAAATGTTAACCCAATTCTGTATTTTCTAGTTTTATCCTCACTTCTATCCCTCACTCTGGCATATCTCATTCTCCATTGATATGAAAAATTACTGACAAGCCTCGCAGATCCGAGACGAAGCGACAAGCTGCTAGAACCAAGAGAAAAAGTTTGGCAGAACTTCCACCGCTATTGGGACACTCACAAAGATATTCCAATATTAAAAGATAAATGTAATAGATTTTACTCATACCTTTCTTTTATTTTTTTATTTGACCACGGAATATTAATATTTAAAAAAATTAAATTTATGAAAATTGAGCCTACCGCCCCGATGGTTTAAAACGTTATAGACGTGTACTTATGACTTCTATGTGAGTATGTTGTCCAAAATAGACGTTTTTGCAATTATTAAACAAAAAAACGAGACAACTTGTTTTGATATAATTATGGTAAAAATGGGTTAAGGATTCTCTTTTTTTTTAAAAAAATAGTACATTTCACGCGGTAAATTTAAATTAAAAATGAGCTTGAAGCAAGTTTTCACTACTTTATTCGCTCGTAGTATTTAGTTCGATTGAAGGATTCATTGAACATTTTATATATAAATCAAACACATACTTTAGTGATTATGTCATGTAAAGATCATTGCAAGTAATTACTTCACAAAATTTAAATTATATAATCTTCAGTCAATTTCCCAATTTGCGTATTTAATGCAAGTTCCTCTGTATATTCCCATTAAATATTGTTTTTAGAAACAATTTGTTCAATGCGTTTGTAAACTCATCAAAACACTATTTTAAATTATCGAAGGCATATTTCAAAATAATTTTGGATTAGTTTTCTGTATATATAAAAATTAGTATTTTGCCTCGTTTATGATGCTACAATAGATAATTTCCAATTAAAGTGAGACAGAAAAACTCAATCAGTGTTATTGGCATCGCATACCATTACGGTGTAATACGCAGTAGTTGGGAGGCTATCATTGCTCCCGCAAGGCGCGGGCGGGTTGGGCGGACTCCGGGGGCTTCGAGGTGGACGCCATCGGCGCTCGATTCGCGTGGGCGGCCGGAATCTGCCGCGATTGTGCTGGGCGCCGGGCCCGCGGAAAGCGCTGCGTCGCTGTCTGAGCCGCCTCACCCGCCAGTTGGCGCACCGGGGGCGGGGGGCGGGCAGGGGCCGCCGGATGTGGGGCAGTGGGACGGGGCGGTGGCGGGGGAGGCCGGGGCGGGGGCGGCGGCGGAGGCGGGGCGGGGGCGGGGGCGGGGGCGGGGCGGGGGGGGCGGGGGCGGGGTGGGGTTCGCGGCGGGAGGCGGGGCGGGCGAATTGGGGGGCGGGTCAGGGGGCGGGGCGGGGGAGGAGGATGGGTCGGGGGGGGGCGGAGGCGGGGCGGGGGCGGAGCGTCCCTCGTGGCCGAGACGACTTGGAGGCCGCGGGCGCCGGTCGCGCTGTCCTCTCGACGCGGTATTGATTTGCATCGCAGGCGCCCTTCAAGGGCGCTGCCGCCGCCGCCGCCGCCGCCGCCGCCGCAAGGGCCGAGTTATTGCTGCCACCGCCTCCTCTGCTGGCCCCCTGCCTCGGGCATCGTCCCCGCCCCTCCCCTCCCCCGCGGCACGCGCGGGGAGAACCACTTTGCTCTCCGGCGAGCAGCCTGCGCGGCGCACGCGGGCCCGGCCCTTCCTCCCCCGCCACCAAATCTGCTCCCGCTGCTCTCTAAGTCGCCCTCTCATCTCGCAGCGCCCTCGCTTCCCGTATCGCTGGCGCCTCGTGCGTCGCGCAGCTGCGCTCAGCTTCCTCTACGAGCCGCTTTTAGACCTACAGCAACGGCCTCACCTAAACGACCACTTGCTACCATTTTCTTCAAGTTATTGTTCTACATTTTCACTTCGTTAAAATTCTTTATAATCCGATAAGGATCATATTTTTATGTTGTTCCAACAAATTAATCCTCATCCTAAGGGATCTCCCTCCTTTTAATCCAACGTTACTGGACCGATTTCACTTTACGTCATTAGTTGACTTGTTTTTCTGTGCAGTTGCTTTCCCTAATTTTCGTGATTTTGCTGTAGGTTGCGTTGATTATTAAAGTTAAGTTTTGTATTATTTGTCTGAAATTAATATAACCATATAGGAATCATTTAAAAAAAATACTTTCCGTAATTATGATTTTCAATTGCTCTTATGGTTTGTGCTTCGTTCCTGAATTCCACCCTTCGGATCTGGGTCCCACACAATGTCTCCATCCCTTCCAGAGCGTTACCTTATACGCCCATATCTGCGGCGGCCGCCCTGCGGTTTCGCAGCTTCCGTCCTGCCGCCGACCGCCTTCCCCCGGGCAATGCCACCCGCGTGCCATGCCTCGCCTCTGTTCGCAGCCTCTGCAAGGCCCCTACAGCTGTTATCAGTGTTGCCATCACAGCAACTAGATATATCCTTAAAAACCACTGTGCCTCCTTTCTTGTTTCCACCACTTTTGATGGTTCAAACAACGATCGCTTGATTCTTGCCAACCTTGGCAAGATTGGCTGCCTCCCTGTGTTCTCTTTTATGGAACGTTCCGTCCCTTCCACGGATTCCTCTGTTGACACAGTTTCTGCCTCTTTTAGCTCTTTTTCTTCATTTTCTGTTACCACACGCACTATCAATGCTTTCGGATTTCGCACAAACCTCTAACCGCTTTCGCATCTTTGCACCCCCTTGCTCTAAATTCCTATCTCGAATCTCGCCGACGTCACTTCCGCTCTCGCGATCCTACTTCCACTCTCCTCCTGGAGAAGTTCGGGTGGCGGCGTCGCAGAACTGCACGGCGCAGAATCGGTGATCATAGCTCTGATAAATAATGGAGGTTTCTGCTCCAACAACTCCAGGATTTATGTGCTGTTCTGCGTTTCTGGGCGAGATCGTGCTGTCTCGAAAACTGTGAAGTATTATGTCGGGAGATTTTCTTTCCTAGTGTGAAAATGATTCCTTGTTCTTCCTTGCGACCTCTTGACAGGTTTCAGGCGCCTTGCCAAGAACAAAATTAATGAAGATTTGCTGAGTATAATTGATGAAGCGATAATCGTTTAGATATAATCGCTCTGTTGCTGTCCCAGCAAAACATTGAAGCTGATATGTCTTCTTTGCAACTGATCCTCTACAACTACATATAGGCCGATACTTCAGTGTTTGATGCGAGTGCTTGGTGCGATATCTTTCAGTCATTGTGCCAAGAAGCGTGATCGAGCGTCTTGTCGAAAAGTAGTCAGTGAAACTGAGAAAAATTGGCGAAAAGAACAAATCTATGGCATCGTTCATTGTTTAACTTCTAAATTTTCTTTGAAAAATGTTGATCGCTGTAGAAACGAAATCATATTAATAATAAAATTAAATAAAAATACTGTGATACAACATAAACCACATTGTTCTGCACGAAAAAATTACCGTAAGTAATAAAATATGTGTGCAACGTTCATCGATGCTAAATTATATATTCAGAACGTGTTGAGCAAAAAAAGTGAAAAACTGTTATGAAAATGCAATATAATATGTTAGGAAAGAATGGTATAAAAACAACAACTTAAGTGTTAAAATAATTCTGACAAATTGGAGTAAAATGATGGGGCCAAATATGAGAAAAAGGTGGATTTTAATTTCATCATTTCATATAAAAAGGTATAATGGTACGCTCATGGAACTTTTATTATAACTTAATGTTAATACCAAAAATGAAGTTATTTTCTTTCTGAGAATTAATTTAATATAAACTACCATTACATTTTCAGAATTGTTGAATTTAAATGACAAAATCATTAAGCTGGAGTATCAATTTTCATGCATTTTAGTTCAAGAAACGGGGTTCAAGCAAAAGGAGATCTATTCGCACATTTGTTCAGTGTGTGTGAAGAACCATATAAAAAACAGACTGTTTTAGAAAAAGATTAGTAAGTATATTATTCTATTTTTGCTAGCGTTCTTGCCATTAATTACAAACTCAAACGTGAAAAAAATGTCGAAAACTGACTTAAAATATTAGCCGGTCAATTTGCTGCGTTACAATCACTCGGGAATAAAGAAATTATTATTCTGGAGATACTTGTGGGAGAACCGTTTCTCTGATAAAGATGTTCACAAAGAACCTACCTGGTTCTCACGGGTAGTTTGACCTTAAGGAAGTATTATATATGATGTATTAATGAATTTTTCATGGTGTGCCATTCGATAATCAATATTAAAGTACCTGTGCTTAATGCGCTTTTCGAGCTCCCAATCCTTGAATTCGCGCAGTACAGCTACTTGTACAAACGTGTGCACCATGTAAGCCGCATTTATTGCACTACTCGCACAGTACACATAAACTTTCAAAATAGAAAGGGAACAACCATATATATATATATATATATATATATATATATAATATATATAATATATATATATATATAATTACGCGAGTTCTCTACAGCTGTCGCCGTTTCTGCCACTCTCAGCTCCATGCCTCTCTATTGGACGCATAGATCATACTGGCATTTCTTTTGCGCAAGCTCTTGCACTCCCTGCTGCCATTGCAAGTCTGGGGTCCTTCCCTCTCTTCTGTCTTTTCTGTGGCACCCCTTTCAGACTCGTTTTGGGCCATCTTTTGTCTGTCATATCGCGAATAACATGACGTACCAGACGATTTGTTTTTTCTCTATTTCGTCAAGGATAGATTTCTTGACATCCCATTTTCTTTCTTAATGTCCGTGTCCTGATTCCGTCACGTTGCTATAACAGCAACTCTACGCCAGTGTCCATTTCAAGGGCCAGCAGCTTCTTTGTTCTTCTATCGATCTTCCCAACTTTCTGACCGTATGTTGTAAACGTCTTAACTAGCGAGGATAAAGACGCATCTTTTAGTAAGTGTTAGTGATGGTTTTGTTCCATATAGACAGAGTTTGATACTTCGTGTCACGTTTCCCCAAGCTTATTCGTCTCTCAATTTCCGTCATGGCTATTTCCCTTATTGTTAAAGTACAGCCAATTTTATTTGGTTTACCCCTTTTACAGTATTTAATATTTGGTTACCCTTTTTCATTTTTTTCTCGATTTTCCACAAGAAGGATCTTCATTTCATTTTAACCCCAACTGCAGGGTATTCAGATTTGTCCATATTACATATTTAGAAGTCCTGCTTTTTAAAAAAGTGTTCATTGAGTTACGGATCATGAAACTCAAATCGTCTGCATGCTCTGCAATTACTATCCTGGGACAAACCAAATGGTAAAAAAGTCTCATATAAATACGTAACTTCGTATTATAAACGTACTAATATAACTTTTTGATTGGTTGACTGATATTCGTAATGTTGTATTACCTCCACATACGTATTTATGCAGAGGTAACATGGATTGGGCGAAGGGGCTGGAAAGCCGGAACCGCCCATGGCGCGGAGGGCCGCCGGAGGCAGCGGCGAGCGAGGCCCGGGTGCCGGCGCTGGAGCGCGGGTTGTATCGTGCCGCGAAGCGGGCCGGAGTTGTTTTCCGCGCCAAGTGGGGCGGTTGCGACGCGGGTAGCCGGCGGGCGGGCGCAGTGGGGCGGGGGCAGAGGCTAGGCGTGTAGGGGGCGGGGCGAGGCCGGTGGTGGCGGGCCAAGTGGCGGGGTGGGCCGGGGCGAGAGCGGGGCGGGGCGGAAGCGGAACGGGGGCGGGGACGAGGCGGAAACGGGGTGGCGCGAGGGTGAGGAGGGGGCGGGCGGGAGCGGGGCGGCGGCGCAGGGCCAGGGCGCGCCGGGTGCGGGTATCTGGCCGTATTGTGGCAGCGGGGCGGGCGGAGGCCGGGGGGGGCGAAAACGCGGGGGAGGAAACAAAAGGCCGCTCGCCGCGTCAGCGCCCCCTCGCCCGAGTAACCCACTTGCGCCGCGACGAGGGGCATTGTGACCGCACCGCCCCCGCGCCCTCTCGCGCCTCGCCACGCCTCCACTCTCCGCCCTCCTCTCCTCCTCGGTCCCCTGGCGCAGACCGGCCCCCGTTGCTCAGCGACAACACCGTTTATTTTGCCCCTTTCTTTGAGACCTAGAGTTCGAGTTCACGATAGTTCCACGATTGGCTGGAGTAGAATTTTTGTAGTCGCCTTCTCTGATTGGTTGTTTCAGTGGTTGACATTCCCGATGGTAAGTGGGCGCAGTATCTTAACAAACCGGCTTGCGCGATCTTTTTCGTCTTCATCTTTGTCCTCTCCTCTCCCCTTACACACAAACACTTACACACGCAATACTCCCCTCATCTCGTAAATACACCCGAGCGCTGACCATCACGGTGCATACCAGCCCTGAGGAAGACCACGACAAGATGGTCGGACCGTCGGCAACTCAGCCCTCGACGCGGCGTCACCTGGACAGTCCAGATCACCCACCCCTCATCTCCCCTTATACACGCAATACACTGCCGCTCGAGATATCAGTCAGGAATTTAGATCTTGTCGTGTCTAGGTAATTTCCCTGATGGCGGAGATACCTGGAGGAAGAAGACTGGGTATAAGTCAACGCGGGTTCTCGTGTTTCAGTGGGAGATGAATACTGCCCCGTCCTTGCCACCACCCGGAATATGACACACACAATACGCTTAATGGATCACCTTAGTTCGTCAACTCCCCCCTGCAATTCACGTTCACTCCCCGCCTATCTACGTTCTCTGCTACGATATATTTACCAACGCACTTGGTACCAGACGTTGACAAAGCAGTTGATGTGATCGGACGTTTTATCTGTCACTTCTTTAACTTCCACCTCACGGTCTCTTCCCATCTCTGCCACTGCGCCACTTTCTCACTCTGCATCATTGAAGCCCTCTTCCTTTCACCTTCTTTGGTATTGAATTCCTCACTACTGCATTGCCTCTCAACCTCTCCCTCTCGCTACATTTTCACTTTCCATCCCCGCATCCGATCTCACCCCCTCACTACTCCACAACTTAACTTTGATAAGACTTCCTCTCTCCACCTACTTGGCTTCCCTCCATCACTCCTCCCTTTACGCTCTTCTGGTCCCCGAATCTGTGGTTGTTTAAGTTCTATGTGGGCACTCGCATCAACGTGACGTCCAAACCGTCCACACCCCTGTGCTCCTCATCACTATCGCCGCATTATCTGCATTGATGTCGCCTTCCATCACTGGCGTTCGGTATTCGTGGACTCACCTTCACTGTCTTCGACATTATCACCAAATCAATGTTGTTACCTCCAGGTGTGTGGATAGGGCTACGCCAAAATCATAAAGATACCGAGACATTCAGTACGTCTACTTCGGTGATGCAAAGGGCTTGGAGAAGCTTTCTAGTTCGCGGGGCCGGACACTGCGAGTTGAGGTCCCGTGTAAGCAATTGTTGTTTGCAGTTTGTGCAAGGGGCGCGGTTGGATTTTCGTATCACAAAAATTCCACTTGAACATCTCATCCATTATCATTAATATATCATTCCTTAGGATTAAACTATCAGTTATAATTTTAATGGTAAAGGCAAATTCCTACTCTGATGATGATTTCACAAAAGAGGATGTTAAAATGGCAAACGCTCTTTTTCCTCTCCTACTCTCGAAAATATGAACTGCGTTTATCCAGGCCCAAACTACACAGGTTAGTGTCATAATTTCTCGCTGAAAACAATCTTGTATTCATCTATCTTCATTTTAATCGTAGTGCTCGGACTTAATAAATATCCAAATGCTTCACTACTCTTGTTGTTCTCTATCGTTGCAGTTACTGTGTTTCTTGAGCATTTTGACTACACAGACTCTCCTTCCTGGAGCATCTTCTTCTAACTCGGTCGTATTGTGATTCGCATTAATACAGGCATTGTACGAGTCCGTAAGTGAATATCGTGGCTATCGAATCCAATGAAATTGCTCTTATTGCAGCAGATGCTTGTACTCTTGTGAAAGTTTTGATCTCTAATTTTACTAGCAATTACTAATTAGCAATTAGTAATAAATGATTCGTAAAATTATAATTTTAAGTGATCATATACCAATAGAAATATACGTAGGAATATATAGATATATTTAGATAGAGATATATTTACCAACGCACTTGGTACCAGACGTTGACAAAGCAGTTGGACGTTTTATCTGTCACTTCATACGATTTTGTCAGTTGCCCTTTTTGTCCTTTTGCCTCCCCATTATTGTATGTTCTCTTCTCTTCTGCTATTCCCGCGACGGCGATTGTGGAAGGGAATCGAGATTGTATCGATTTGTCCCACTTCGGGAACTCGTAATCGCAATCACGCCACCATTGTTACCATTGTGTCCTCGTCTTCATTCTCACCGCTATCGCTGCCGCTAGAGCACCAACCTCCGAGCACCACCAGCACATTTTAGATGGTTTCAGCATTCTGATTTGTCGTGTTTTGCAGGAAAAACGGCGTAGCGTCCCGACTGTTCCAATATTGGTGGTCTGTGCATCAGCATCAGTTGCTTTAAAGGATGTACTTCAGAAAAATGCTTTATAATTAAAACAAATGGTTGGGAATTAAATACTTCAGTTACTTCATAGTAACAAAGGAGTGGATTGTTAGTTTGGAAGACTTCACTGAAAATTCATGACGGCTTTGTATTATTTAAACAATTTCTTTCTTGCGAGTAATAACTTTCAAATATATAAAATATATGCATTTGTTTATTGTTCTGTTAATGCGTTATTAAAGGAGACGAATATTCAAGGAATTTCTTTTCTTCCCTAAACGCAGAATGATGGGGTGTTGTGACTCAGTTTGCAATGTTCGTGTAGTTAATTGCGTCTTTCCCTTCTTTCTTCGTCTCCTTCGTTCTCGTGACCCTTCTCTCCAACATTCGCCGCTTTTGCGAGCGCCCCAGGCCTTGGTTGCGGGGACACTTCTCTGCCTCTCTCAGTTTAAATGCCTTCTCCGAGGGCGTTTCAGCGTGACCTGCGGTTTGCGAAGTGCGGTCGGCATTTGTTCGCGCACCTTTTACTGTGTTGAAAATGCTTTAGTACGATAAAGTCGTCCACTCCGGTGAAACGGTTACAGATCAATATTTTTGGCCTAAAAATAGGGTGTCTTCATTACATTGTGATGATCTGTTCTAGTTTGCTATTTTATTGTACCTGATAAGGATAGAATTTTCCGTAAATTTCACTTCAATATAAAACTTCCATGAATACTTTAGCATTGTATAGCGAGGAATGAGATTGAGCTAGGGAAACTGGTCTTTATTGGGAGACATGTGTGTCAGTAAGAATTTATTTGTTTAATATTCACAGACAAAATGAGGAGTTCTGTGTTTCTCGCCACCAAATGTGTACCCACCGCGTTCATTCTTTTTCTATCTTTATTTCTTGTTCGGCCAGAAGTCCTTTCAAGAGCTTCAATAGAGTTGTTAATATTCACAGTAAGGTTTTCGCACCATCATTAATTGTTAACTCATTTACACCATCAGTAATATTGGTAGTTTAAGATGATTGTTTAATTTTACAGAATTTGGATTTTAATAAAATGTTTTCTGGGTATTCTGAACAGAAAAGTATTAAATATCAAATTACATTTAATATCTTATCGGGCTAAAATTTTTTTGTTGGTTAAATCAACTAGAAATTACTATATTTAGCTCGTTGTGAGAACGTATTTATATATTTACAGAATGTCAAATTTGGCTTTCTCATTTTTATCATTATTGTACCTTGTGGCATGTTGCTTAATTCGAATAAAAGAAATGTGAAACGGATTATTATTTTACCATTATTTGAGAAATATGAATATGTTTGTTTATTATAAGTAGATGAGAAGCTTCCGTCATTAAACGGATTAAAGATGCCGCATACACACGAAGTAAAGGTAGTATTGTTTAAGTCGTGGTAAAACGCGCTGGAAGAGCGTTGGACGCGTTCTATATTCTTTCATTTGGAATCTGTAATGTTCCACGTTCTGACATTCGAGATATTCATATCAGTGGGCAAAAAGCTGACTTCCCATTTCCATATAGAAAACTCATTTTGCGTGAAAATAGAATCCCTTCCGTTTTCGCAAAATGGAAAATTCCATAATGGAAGAAACGATGCCCCCGTGTTTGGTTGTATATTGAAAATACAGCTCGGAAGACTATGGAGATTCCGGAGAAGTTATTTTGTAACTTTATAAATGTAATCGGGATGCTAGACATGCGGAGGCCGGCGAAGTTGCGAGTTGGGCTCGGCGGGGAGTTTGTTTTGCGTTCGCTCGCTCGCTGGCTCTATAGGCACAGCAGCGGCTTCCGTTCGCAGGCGCGGCTTCCCCCCCCCCCTCCTCCACGCCCCGCGCACACGCGCTTTCGCGTGTATAGTCGCCTCCGGAGAGGATTTCGGGGCTTTGCGAACGGTTACTTTGAACTCGGAGCAGAACCGAGGGAGAGGAAGCTAAAATACCCAAACGGAATATTTTTTAAGAACTTTTCGCGAGAAAAATACTAATGAGAAACATTTTTTAATATAAACTAGTTGAATATGTTTTGTCTCAATCGTAGGAACTGTTCCGATTTATTAACTTTCAAATAATATTAAATATTGAGTAAATGTTTTGCAAAGGAAAGAAAGTTTCCTTCAATGTCGTCTATTTTACTTCAAAGGGCACCATATTTTTGCATTTGTCTGGTCGCAATTAAGCTACCGATTAAAAACCGGCAGAAGACGAGATACGTAGCATTCTAACAATACGTGTCCGCAGTCGTAATGTACATAATATATTTTTATCTCCTTTTCGGAACTTAAATCCATAATATTTGAGTATTATCTGATATATTTTACCAAACGAAATACTTAAAAGATAAGTAGATAACTTATTACTGTTATAGCTATCATTTTTTTCACATTACTATTATTACTACATTTTTTAAGGTTTGAATGTATATTATAGCAATGTAATACATTGTAATATTTAAGTAACAGTAACACGATGGATGTACACACACGATTTCTGAAAATAAATATCAATTGAATTTAAATCTTTACAACATTCCTTCATTCGTTTTCAAGATTGAAAGCTATAAATATTTTAAAACTTTCATTCTGGAGAGTTTTCTCTAAGCATTTTCTTCGTGTTTTGTTAATGAATATAAACTTTTTACTTTCTACTTAAAAATATAAACATTATTCGTTTGAAATTGTTCTAAAAACTGCTTATCTCAGCAATACGAATACTTTATGAGAGACGTACATAATATGATATTCTGCATTTACCAAACTACATTTGCGGATTTTGTAGGGTAGGTGCCTTTTAGAAGTTGGATGATAATGAAGTAATAAAGTGATGGGTTCGACGATAGCACTCGGGCTAACAGGCCATTGTCTACTATCCCCTTCATTCGAGGTACTAGTGATGCAGTAATTTCAGAACGCGTGCATCAAAACAGGCTTATGCGTTGCATGTTAAATTCAGAACATTTTCGGCTAACAAGAGTTTAATCTCTGTCACTTTAATGTTAATTGGTACTTAAATGAAACGCTAAATAATGTATTATGAGCATGAACTATTTAAGCAATTTAACATTATTGACACATGTGAATAAAAGTAATCTTTTCCCGTCAAAATCATTCTAAACGTTTATGAATGTGTTAGTAGGATATTTTAATTCTAGTTTAACAATATCCTTTTTTTATATTCCTATTATTTTTCAAGTGATGAGAACATTTACAATTACTTTCATGAACGGCATTTAAAATATATTTTTACAAATCTATCGTCAAAATAGTACTATTAACTTGTCATCATGCATTATAAATCAATGAAATATTTAATATTGCATATTAATGTAACACACATTAACACTTCATCGTAGAACTCAAGCTTTTCTTCTTTTAGCGCTCGTAGGATTTTTTAAATACTTCTGAGCAATGTTTTCTGATTACATGCTTCATTTCTTCACATTCATTTATATTCACTTTTTAAATTATACAATATGGTTACGGATTCATATCTGTAAATTAGAAAGGTATTGACGGTCCACATAAACTTTGTATCTCGTTTAAAGATACGGATTTCACCCCAGTCTGAGTGAACTCGATTCAGTGGCGATTCAACTCGACAATAACTTAATTTTAGTAATTGTGTCAAATAACTTATTATTAAAATGATTTATTGTTAAAATGCGATGTTCTTCGCCCGCTGGATGGTGAGGTACGGTACCGACCCACACGTCCTCCTCAAGATGCCTTCCCCAATGGGCAGCGCAACCAGTTGGGACAAGGCCAAACTTCGCCACCGATCTCGCGTCATGTGTGGAAGTGCATGTATGGACAAGAAAGGGGTAAGGAAAAAGAATCGATGCGCATGCGATGCATGGGCCCGTTTGTTAGGGTACTTCTCCGGCATTCGCCTGGTGTAGATTGGAGTAACTACGGAAAACTATCGATCAGAGCTGCCCCATTAGAATTTTCCTCTAGATAGCGACCTAGCTATCCATCTAGCTTGCGACGTATCTAGTCATAAAAAAACGCCACCATCGGGATTCGAATTCTAGGACCTCCCAGTCAGAGTAACTGCAGAGTCAGCGTCAGTGTTGGCTCTGAGCTAAACGCGGCCGGTAATAGCCTAAGGAGAAATTTGCTTTTATTTTAATTAAATGTAGTTCTTATCTAGCGTCGACTTGAACACATTCCGGCCATTCTTATGCTTTATTTTCTGTAGTATTATTTCCTGTCAGTATTTCAGAAAAAGATGATAAAACAGGATGAAAATAAAAGTGAAACTTGACTTGCGTTCAATCGATACGCTGACGTTTTAAGAAAATAGATCCAAGAGAAGGGTGTGAGTTGCTTTAAGAGATCCAATCAGGGGAATGGCAAACGCCAGCAGTTAGACTTTCGGTGGGCTCTTTGGCTTTGTCAAACACATTGATAGTCAACATACGTTTCAGAACTAATCAAAAGCTCAGTGTACATTTTCGTGTGAGTGGTAAGGATAGATATCGAGTGGATAAACTCGTTTTCAATATTTTTTGACCATGTATCAGTGCCAATGAATTCTGTTTATAACACTAAAACTGTGTGTCAAGCCAATTCATTTTTAATCTACCTAAATCTGAACAATTGAAATAATTCTTAAAAATGAGTATCTTGAAATAATTGTGGATGTTGATTTTTGTCAAAACATTTAATTGTGTGAAAAGTATTTTACGATAAATGAACTTTCTAAAATTGGTGAGATTTGTTTTGTAAAATGAGAAAATTAATTTTGAAAGAATGTATGCTGTACAGCATAAAAAAGACAAAGTTATCAAGTTTTTCAGTTTTCATGAATAATATATTCTCAGATAGGATACAACATAGTAAATCGTTTCACCTCTTCATTAGAATAGCTACATTCATGGCCGATGTAGAATTAAAAGTAAAGTTGGAGAAAAAAGATGGAAAGTTTTTAAAATGTTACCCTTCTGAGTGGCGAAAAAGCTTTGGTGAAGTTTCTGCGCTTTTTATTCCGTTTGCATACACACACACAAACCCCAGCGGCGGCTCAGCGATGGCCATTTGCTCTTGATCACTGGTGATTAAGCAAAGAGTGACATCCGCAAGAGCAGAGGATGTGGAGCCACTAGGGCCGCTGATGGCTGTTCAGCGAGGGGAAAAGTGCCCGGCAGACACCAGCAGCGGAGAGGGCGAAACGAGTGATTTGAGGAGACAGCTGCTGGGTGAACGTTGAAGGAAGCAGCTAACGCTTTCAGAGAAGAGGTGTTACCGTTTCAAGTGCTGTAAATGATGCTGTTTCAAGGGTATGTGAACGTGGGCAACCATAGAATTAAGAACGTTGAATAGGAGAGGGCATACTACAAAATATCAACTACAAATTATGTGGCAAGTCTGCGATCTAGGTCCGCCCACAAGGATGCATTATGAGAGGCTGAGTGGCTTAGCCTAAAACGGGTTTTCTCATCTAAAGCGCTTTCGGAGTACTCGTCTGCTGTAATGTTGCACCGCTGAGGGAGGTAGTACTCGGTGCAGACGGTGAAAGGCCTCGGTTCATAAGCTGGCGCGTGAAGGCAGCAGATTGTGGAGCTCTGCACTAAAACGAAAGACGTGTCGAAAAACATAAGTGATGGAAACGTCTGTGTATTTGGTTGGAATAAAGAGGAAAGGTGAGCAAAAATATTCATTCGCCGAAGGTGAGATGTGGAGCAGTCGCGTGGACGAAAGCCTAGGGAGCTGCTTAGCGGGGGGATAACGCGGGGGCGGGGGGAAGAGGTGCCATATGACACGCCGCCGGTAATGCTGCAGGTAGGTCGAAGGTGACAAGGTGCGGGGGTGGGGACGGCGGAGAGCGCTCGACGCGGCGGAAGTGCCGGCGAGTGACAGAGGAATCGGGAGTGGGTCCCGGGCGGCGGCAAACCTGACGCGGGCGAGGCACGAACAACGGGAAGGGGCGGAGGTTGGGGGGGGGGCGGCTGTCGCGGCGGGAGCGCGAGCGTCTCCCAAAGGGATCGCCCGCGCCGGTAATGACGCCAGGGCTTACCCCGCCCCCGCGCCGCCCCCGCGCCGCCCCCGCCGCGCCGCACCGCGCCTCCCCTAATGCTTGCCGAAGTTGGCCGTGCGGCGCGCGGCGGCGGCGGCGCGGCGGCGGCGGCGGCGGCGGCGGCGGCGGCGGCGGCGGCGGCGGCGGCGGTGCGACCGCTGCATACGAAGCGACGGCAGATTACGCCCGCCTGTACGTCACCCCCTCATCGATCGACCAAACTGCAAGGCACGGGAGGCGAAGTGCACCACGCGGAAGATCGGCGAAGAGATTGGAAGCTCGCGATCGCGAATTTTAGAGTTTGATCTCCAGAATACGCGAAGAATTGTTTTTTTCTCAATATTGAACTTTTGGTTCGATTGCGGATGTATTGCATGTTTTGGGAGAAACGACACAGTGTTTCTTTTCGTGTTACGCGCTGAATCCTCTTTCGTATATTACCACAGGAGAAGTGATCCCTTTCAAAGTTGGAAAGCTTTCTTCGGTTGGACTCGTCTGATAACTGACACAAGATTAACAAATTCGTGTCCGCTTTTTTATTACTTTCTGTGGAAATAATTAAAGATAATACATGTTTCGATCATAATGTTTTACTTTTAATTATTTTTTGATAGTGCTTAATTAAATGCATTGACAAATCTGTGTTCATTTTATTTAATTATAACTTAATTCATCATCAACATTAATTAATAAACTTAATTAGATAAGAATGGTTTATCTAAAAAATATGTTATAATCCAATTACGATTATACGTGATTCGCGATGAATGCATCAAATTTGTCGGTTTTGAGATAATACGTTTTATATATTGAAACGTCTCCAAGTGAAAAACCGTGCTTCATGCTCCGAGAGGTAACATATTCAAATGCTTTTTCATTTCTGGCTAACGTTGAGAAATTGCCACCGAAATGAAATGCGAGAATGTAGTATCTCTAAACTTGTTCTATGTTTCTGTGTCACTTGCTTTTTAATCGTATTAGCAGCATCAACAACTCCCCACAAGAGATTTCCGTATCACCGCAGGACTTATTCTACTGAGAGAACGAGTGGTTCATTTTGTGATACTTTTGAAGAAAGGAGCCATAAAATTTATAAATCAACTATATAAATCAACTACATAGCAGAATTTGAGAGAGTTATGTTTTCGACAAACATAAAGTAAACTTGAATCATTTAGTAACTGGCAATTAAAGTAGTATAATGATCGACATTTTAACCAGGAAAAGGATTTGAATGTTTCTGTTAAGCCATGAAACTGCTGTTGTTGCAGAACACCTTCTCCGCCAGTGGCCTAATAATTACACATTTCATCATTAAGCGCCAACGCATTTGTCCTCGTTCGTGTCTGTCAGCTTATTTACTGTTATCTTTGATAAGCCTAATGCTGTCCTCTTTCACGAACATTTTTTATTGGTGTTTAGATCTGAGGTGTTTGTTAACTGCGGCGCGAGTTGAAATCACGTTGCACTGCGAGAAGCAGAAAACGATAATTTTGATACTGACACTAATTTTCACAATTCTCTAACAAACAGCAGAGCAGATTTTCCTTACGGACGAAAGTAAAAACATGTAAGTTTGCCTACACAGTGCCACAATTATGACTGTCTGCAAATAATGTTGCATGATGATGGAGATATTCTAGTTTTCGTGTTGCTATATTTTCTTAATTTTGATCTTCATTCATTAAGAGCCTGTTTAGTTGACCAAAAAGAAGCAGAACCATCAACATGCTTTAACAAATTATAACACACTAAGTATGTAGAATTTCAATAAAGTTTCTTTTCAGTTGCCTATTTACTGCTATTAGCTTTTCTCATTACGAAAATCGAACTTTCACACGTTTAGCCATAAGTTCTGAAACATTCTATAACATACATTCTATAACATACATTCTATATAAATCAAATGTTTATTTATAAAGTTAACTAATTGTATTCTTCTTGCCTTGATGTGACACTGAAATTGCGCAGTTTACAAATGATCATGGTTTGTCGGTAGGATAATTCTTGTGGATTGATCATGTGTAAGTTCATTTTTAGATCGAACTTACTCTTTCTTCTGTCTCATATTGTCCGTCTCTCTTATATTGGAGGTAGTTTCTCCAGTCAACACCAGGCGAATGTCAGAGCAGTACCCTATGAAACGGCCGAGGACCGCGCGTCATCTTTCCTTCCTCTTCCTGGTCCTGTCCTCATTGCGTGCGCGTGCGCATGCGAATACACACACACATACACACACTAACAAGCACTACACTATCACACCTGTCAGGAATTTAGAGCTCGCCCCGGCTGGGACGGTGCCCCACTGAAGGGGGATACCTGGATGGGGAAAACCCCGCTAGCCGACGTGCAGGTCGGCGCCGGATACCGCCATCCAGCTGAGTAAGATCACCGCCATCTCCTGCCATAAAAATATGCACTATACGTATGCTTAAATATGCACACACACCTTAGCAGTTGACGCGCCAGGAATCACTGATCAAACAATCTTATATTGGAAGAAAATTGGGAAAAAAGAGATACCAGTTCCTTAATGTTGTAGCCACTTACTGCTGCATATTCCATCGATCTTTAAGTGACGTCCCTTGACTTTAAGCTTTCCCCATTACCATTTTTCGTTGTTCTTAAGAAAATGAAACATAAAATAATCTTAAAGGAATTCCATTGCAAACACTGAAGCGACAACATCTCAAGGCGAATAAGGCTGCCACGGAATTTGCATTCAGAGGCGTTGTGCGGCACCCACGGTGAAGACGGCCCTGTCGTTAGGTGTGGTTGATGGGGTGAAGCGGGGGCGCACAAAGGGGAGGGGCGGAAGCGGGAGGGGAGGGGAGAGGGAGAGGGGAGAGGCGGAAGGGCGGAGAGGGGGAGCGGGGAGAGGGGGAGGGGGGAGAGGGGGAGGGGCGTTCGGCTGCGCCGCGCAGCATCGATCCCGTATACCTCGTGCCCAGCGGGGCGTTAAGGCATAAAATACTGCAAAACGTATGCGCATTTTGCAGCCTCCTTATCCGTCGCACGCATCGCGCAATTGCTTCGCCTGCGTCTGGGCGGCCCGCGGCGCCGCGGCGCCGCGGCGCGCCCTCCCTCCGGCCCGCGCCCGCCCGCCTCGCGAAACTCGCTTGCGCAGCTCGGAGGTCCGCGAGTACGGAATAAGCACGGAATTCTCTCGAGAAAGATACCTCGAGGTGAGGATTCGCGATTCAAACACAATCAATAAAGGTCCGTTCACAATGGAAATGTAAACATAAGCATCACGCGTAGACGTAAATAGTAACGTAAGAGATAGACTAAGAGTATTCACCACGTCTAACATAAACGTCAGCAAAATATGAGTTTCTATTCGCTGTCAGACATTCTAGTTTACTATTGGTGGGATGTGAGAATCTAATTCGAGGTATCGACTGTGCCCATGGCCCATATGGCGTTAGTTTGTCTTTCGATTCTCGATTTTGAGTTAACGTACTGTGATTGGTTCATTTCTTATGTCTTACTTCAGCATAAGCACGGAAGCTTGAAGCTTTTAAGTTAACGTCTTACGTGTTAAGGTCATGCGAATGCTTTATGAATGAGTCCGCTTATGAACATAGTCCTAACTTTTATGTTAACGCCATGCTTATGTTTATGTTTGCATTGTGAATAGGCCTTAATATTGCAACAGTGATTTTTTAGTTGAGATATTTTTAGTGTAATCTGAATATTCTCTCTTTATATATTATTCTTTTTGAAGTACTCTTAACAGAATTATGAAATACCACCTCTTTCAAGGATTTGATTAATAACAACCACTTGTTTGACCGTATTGACTATATCAAAATTTTCCACGAGAGACGTACAGCCAAGAATTAAACCTTGAAATTTTAAGACTTTCCAAAATTCTAATTTTACAGCTCTAAATGAATACTCTCTTTACCTAAGATGCATCATTTGAATTCTTTTTACGGATTAGTTCACTCCATGTAGTCTTCACTTTCACTCCCCCTCTTCATCTTTCTAGATCAATTAACTTAATTAACTTTAGATAGCTTCAACATAACTGTTGTACGTCAGTACATTTGTACACGTTTTAGGTTTATAAGTGTGTTTCACGTTACTTGGGTAGTTAGTATTTGATTTACATTATTTTCATCTTATTTTTGTTTTCAATTTCCTCAATAGTTATAACTATTCGTTCTTTACAATTAGTATTCATATTTTAATTTTGTTGTTGTTGAGAAAATCCACTGATGGCAGGAAAAATGCCCAAAAAATAGTCTTGGTTTTTGTTTGAATTAAATATTTTATTACAATGTTCCCATTTGTTTCGTGGTTTGATTGTCTCTTGATATCATTTCAATATTTAATTTTACGCAGCATTATACGATATTGTTTTGTTTGTTTTTCTCAAGCAGTGTGTGTGCCTCTTTTTAGAAAACCATTTTATGCATTATTTCACTAGCATTTCGCCTTCATGAGACAACTAGTTGTCTATGCATTCGTAACGTTATGCAGATATGTGATTTGGTAGACTAAACGTTTTCTTTTTCATTGGAGGTCGTGAACGGAGGTTAGAGTGGAGCTATTATGAAATTGATCATAAATTGACTGAATCGTAAAATTAGACCTTTATTGATCTCACTGAAGGTAAATTTGAACTAAGTAGGTAAAGTTAACCATTGAATACTCTGAGGCAGCTTTAGGGTATCCAATGCATGTTTGGTGAGAAGTTACGTAAACTTACTACATAATTATATACCCCCGGAAGAAGATACTCCCTTGGGTAATTTGTGGGTTTGAACATTGAAGGAAGAGGAAACAATTAGTATTGAATTAGAGGGCTGAACTGGAACACAAACTACGATGAGAAACAAATATTGTATTGAGGCAAGTGTTCAGTAGTGAATTTTTGAATGCAGTTTCAAATTTTGCTGTTATATTCCATCATTAGTTAACCTTTTGCTTTCAAATGTCTTCAGGTATGAATAACACGACTATTTAATGAATTTATTTAACTCAAATATATTTTTAAAAATCCTGATTTTACTAGTTGCAACGTTGCCCTTATTATAACAATTACGTTTTTAAAATGCCTTCTCTTAATTTAGTACGAATTGAAAAGCTTCTGCTAGGTAATTAAGTTAAGTAGCTTCACGGCACAGAAAATAGTATAATTACAATATACGTTACACCAAACACTTTTTAACGTCTTAATTGAATATGAAATGTACGGATGAGTGCCTTACGTAACATTTGCTATTTCTCCTGACTTACTTCTTTTTTACAGAACAACTAGACACATTTTAATTTTTTTATTAATTTTGTCTAACTGTCCATCACAATTTCTGTTCTTTTACTAATTTCTTCAGGAGTATAATTGATAGCAATACATAAAAAAATTTAAGCGTATTTTATTGGCTAAACATTTTTGTTCGCTTGTTCGAAAACTGCTATTAGGCCAGGACTCGTAAAATACCATGAGATTACTGAACTTTCCGGCTGTTGTTATCAGGACGCACATACCTGTAAAGGAAACGGCTGTAGCAAAGCGTATGAGCGAGGGAGGCTGCAACGTCCCGTGTCAGTTGGAAGTGTCCCTTTAATCGGCCGCGGAGAAGAACCGTGCCACGCCGCGTAGTTGCAGCGGGCAGCGCACCGCGCCGGCCGGGATCGAAATCGAGTGCGCGGGCGGCGGGGCGGCGGGGCGGCCGGACGGCGGAGGTCGAGTCGGGGGAGTGGACATATGTGACGCCGGCGTGAAATATTCGCGGCGACTGCCAGGGGGCGCCGTCCACGCGACAAAGCAGTGCTGCGAGACGTAGCGCGGGGCGGCGGCGCTTCGCTTCGTGGGAGGGAGGGGGGAAACGGACGTTTGGTGGGCGATTCGCGTGACTGACGACGAGTGGCCGTGACGTACGGTGTGGTTTTACCGCAAGCAGGTTGCGGAGGTTGGTGGGTGTGGACGGGAACGGAACAGGAGATGGCATTGTTGGTATCTACGTGAGGAAAGAGCAAGGAAACATTGCGAATTCAGATGTTTTGAGAGAGAATGAACGAATAAAAAGATTTGTTGAAAGAGCGAGTAAATATTGATGTGAATGGTTACTTTAATTGGGTCATTATGGATATAAGAATAATAAGATAAGAAAAGGCGAAGCAATGAGAATGGAAGCGGCAAGAGGAGCATTTCTTTCGTCAGAAATGTTTTAGTTTGAGATGAGGTTGTAAAGTGATGAGTTTGACTGGCACAAATGGACGAGATAAACAGAAGAAGGGAAGTAAGAACTAGAGCAATTATTCCCTAGTGAAACTTAGGATCTTCTTAAGAGCAAAATAACACGATTATGAAGTATTTTTCAAGAAAGACAGATAGCTGAAAAATATAAATGAGCTTGTTATTTCAAAAGTTCCCATCGCCAATCCTGCCAAAAATTACTTAAGTTCACCATTTGATTTAGAGATTGATTTAACTTTGTTATATTTGTAAACAGCACATAAGCGCGCTTCGTTATCATAATGTCTGGAGGTGAGGTTCCGTAGTTGCTTCGAATAGACCACTTCTCCGGAGATATCGTGTTTTTATTAACGTGCGCGCTCCAAACAGCTGATGGAAAGGTGGCCTTTCGAAATGACCAATTTACATGCTCCCTTAATTTTTCAATTGAGGAAATATGTACACGAACTGTGCCCCCTCCCCCGATTCACCCATCTATTTAAACTCAGAGATGTGTTATCTCTAACACAACTTTTATATCTTTCCCTTCAGAATGAAATCAGGATATACAATTAAACACGGCAGTTCTAGTGAACGGAAGAAGAGAAAGGATGTACCATAAATAATGCACTAAAAAGGGAAGTATGAAAATGAAATGAGATATTTATTTTCTCTAGTTACAGTGATGTAAAATAATAATAATAATAATAATAATAATAATAATAATGTTGTTATTAACACTTTCAATACGGCTTTTCCAACTTTTATCAAACCTGCGTCTTGATCGCGCTGGATTTACAAAATAATCGACGAAGAGGGCACTGAAACGAAACAGATGTTGGTGTTTTCGTAGGGATCAAAGAAGTATTGGAAATAAAAACTTACGGGGAAGCTTTCAGTGGTGTGCAATAGAAGTTCAATGGAGAATAATTTTATACAGCATATCTGTCATTTTCTTAGGCCATGTTAAGTAATCTTATTAACACATTTCGTTTATTTAAAAACATTTAATGAATGTACTGTAAACGATTTGAAACAACTTATTTGATATTAAAAAACAGCTAATTTATATATATATATATATATATATATATATATATATATATATTCGCCCTTTATGACCTCTATCTTCATCCCCGTGGGCTTACAAGTACACTTTTGGGCTAGCATTCGGATACGTTGGAACGGCCCACCGAACTGCGCTATCTTTCCAATTAACGGGTAGGGCCAGTCTGCCAGCTCAGGGGTACTAGCTTTCCAGGCTAGCACCGAAGGCGAATTAAGCGCCACTCACAATTGAGCCGGGACAAGTGCCTCATCGATTGCCCATGAGTATCTGGCAGTGCCCAACTAGGGCTCCAGGGCTGAAGCCCAAAGGGGCTTGGCCACCCAACCCGTCTCCTCACTGCTTCTACCTCGAAGCGGTCGACGTGAGTACCGCCGAAGCCTAGACAACCTGACTACCTAGGGGGTTCATGGTCGCAGTCGGACGTTTATATGTGAGATTGGGGTCGACGCACTGAATCCTGCCCAACGATCGATGGAAAGACTTCTTTAAGTATTGTTATCAATCAGTAAATAGTATATTACTTGTGGCCCCGAGCGATAATATTATGCGGCGTACACAATATACACCAGCCCCCCCCCCTTAGCCTTGATGACTCCACTCTCGCAGGCATACTTTCAATCAGAAGCTGGAACGTTTCTTGGGGAAACCCATGGGCAGCCCATTCTTCACGGAGTGCTACACTGAGGAGAGATATCGATGTAGGTCGGTGTGGTCTGGTACGAAGTCGGCGTTCTTAAACACCCCAAAGGTGTTCGATAGGATTCAAATCAGGGCTCTGTGCAAGCCAGTTCATTACAGGCATGTTATTGTCGTGTAAGCACTCTGCCACAGGCCGTGCAGTATGAACAGTGGCTCGATCATGTTGAAACATGCAACCCCGAATTGCTCTTCAACAGTGGGAAGCAAGAAGGCGTTTAAAACATCGACGTAGGGTTGTGCCGTGATAATGCCACACAAAACAAGGGGTGCAAGCCCCCTCCACGAAAAACACCACACCATAAAAACCATTTTGGACGTGTCCGGATACTTTTGATCTCATAGTGTACACATGATTAAATTTTTAATTGCCTCTAAGAAAAATACATTGATTTAGTCGCCTTAGATTACTCCCTCACGGATGATGCATCGGTTGTTTTGTGCTGATCAGTACGATCTGTCCTCGGGTGAGCGAAGTCGAGCGCGCGGCGGCTGCGCCGGGGACCTCCCGCGCGCTACGGAATGAACGAGCGGTGGCTGTCGACGGGCGGAGAGGGCAGGGCGGGGCAGAGCTGAGAGTTAGGGTGGAGCAGGGCGGAGAGGGCGGGGTGGAGAGGGCGGAGAGGGCTAGCGGGAGGGGATTTGAGGGCGGGGAGGGGCCCGGGGGGCGGGAGAGGAAGGACTCGCGGCGGAACGAGCGTCGGATCGGAGGTGGGCGGTTGAGCGGCGGGAGGGGAGAGGGAGGGGGAGCTGGAACGTTTAGAGGTCGGGGGGCGAGGGCAGGGCGGGAGAGGCGGCGGGGCGGGGGCGTGGCGCGGGCGAGAGTGCGGCGGGGTCGGGGCGAGGCGGCGAGAGGTGGAGCGGAAAGGGGGTAAGAGGGTCGGGGACGGGCGGGCGGAAGAGAAGGCGGCGTGTAGGGCGCGCGGGGCGGGGAGTGAGGGACGAGGCAGTCGGGCCGAATCCGCGTCGCAGTGTGGCGAGTGCGCGCGTGCGCGGCGGGGCGGCGTCAGGGGGGCGTCGGGGAGTGGACCGCAACAGGTGGGCGCACGGGCACGTTCCGCCTCGAAGCGCCCGGCGGCGCGGAAACGGTCTCGCGAGATTAGGCAGCAGCCAATTCCAGCAATTGGGACGGGCGGCGCGGCGCGGCGCGGCGCGACGCTGCGATGGCCGAGTGCGCGCGAATGTGGGTTAAAGGTGAAGGCAGAGCGGGGGATGCAGGCTTAAGAGTGCAAAGCGTTGAGCATGACAAAAGCTTAGTTTTGAATACGCGAGATGCTTGTATCTCTTCCGCTCTCTACGAAATGTGTAAGGCAAAATTCCGTGCTGTTTACTTACGAATAATATAACAAGAGCGATGTACCTTTTTTGTCTTTAGTCCATGACTGTCGTGTTGTAGTAAGATTGGATCTGTAAAATGAATTAATTCTCTTGCACTTCGATATATTCTTTACACGTGGAAAATTGGTAATTATAAACGATTTTTTTCATTTATTTCATTCTTGTAATCTCCCACATGTCCACTTCAAATTTGAAAACGTATCGTGCTATTTATTTTACATGTTATACATTTCAGTATAAAAAAAGTCTTGAAAGGTTTGGATTTCATCATAGTGAATATGTACGCACGTCTTTCAAATTTTGGGAATAGTCTATAGATGCTCCCTTTGCTTCCCCGGTGCGTTGTGAACCCATTGCACAGACCGGCAGCCATCCAGGGAAGCCCATCGGACTGTCGAAATTCGCATGGGACTGTGCTCGCCCACGCGCGAACGCCGCGCCGTCCAAAGCTCTAAATGCGCGCGTTCGCGAGGCGGCGGAGCGCGACAGCAGCGCGCCGTGTTCTGTTTGTCGCCATGCGGCGCGGCGCGGCGCGGCGCGGCGCGGCGCGCGCGCGTGCGTTTGCTAGTCGCTGCATTAACTGCGACAACGCGCGCGCTCTAGAACTGAGCTTCGCGGCGTGCTCCGAGCGAGCGTCGCGCTCGCACCTGCCTCTGCGTGCGGGGGCTGCTGCGAGCAGGCGAACGCGTTCAGGTTCCTTCGTGGCGTTGGGGGTTGCGGAAATGCTTATGTGGAAGTGGTGTTATCGACAAATGTATGCAGTTGTACAGACAATATGATACATGCACCCAAATATTATTAATGTGTTCTATTGATGTTTCCCTGTTTGATAATTCTGAAGGTAAATGTAATATTGTTTACACGCACTCGTATTGCGTATTTAATTACCAAGTACGTGTAAATAAACACTCTGTTGGGACACCGAGGATGTTCGGGGTACGTTTTACAATATCTGTTTCTTAATGATTCTGAAAATTGGGTTCTTTGTCTGATACCGAGCATGGTTCCTAATGCCGAGTGTGGTGGACTGTGTATTCTCATCATTCTGTATCCGCTCTGAAAATACTTTACTCAGGATCAAAAGGCGGGGCATCTGTCTACTCTGTTCATGTGTAAAAAGATAGTATGAATATAATCGGAGGTTCTTATAGACACATGGTGAGAGGGGGATCTATAAAAAAGTAATGCTACTTTTTAAAATGTATTTCTTGCTGGGGCAGTAGCCGGTTGCAATTATTGGAGTAGTATTACATATTTTTGTGAATTGTTTACATACTTGATGGTAAGACTTGATGGTACTCTTAATGGTATGACTATGGTATGACTTTAATACTTGATGGTAAGCTACATCGTGTGAACACCATTAATGGTAGATCGAAAAATCGATATTGCAGTTTATGTTTTAATCCTTTACGGTGAGGATTCTCTTAGCCAGTTTTGATATGTACTTCTGTAGGAATCTTTGAATTTTGGTATAAAATTGAGAATATAAGAGTAAAAATTGGACGGAGATTGCAGTAAAGCCGAGTTCTTTGTGAAATTGAAAATTTAGTATAAATCAAAGTGGTACTGTAGTACTGTAGTGATACTGAGATATTTGCTCCGGAAAAATTAAAAATTTAAAAATGCATTTAAAAAATATTGTATTTGCTTTACGAGAATTGTGTGGTCAGAATTAAGTGCGCGCACAAACGCGACGGCAGTGGGTGAATGCTATGTGCACAAAATTAATTTGGGCGTTAGTGGATTAAGACTCATATACGTAATACTTTCTACTGTAATTGGAAAACGATTAGTAAGCACTTAGTTTTAAAAAAACACATTAAGTTCATCGTGCCCCTGTTTTTTCACTCTTTCTTCTCAACGCGTCTCTGCCTTACCTTTATGACTTTCTACCTGAAAGAAATTTAACAATTAAAAAAATATTTTAAAGTAGTATATTCCTTAATTTCAGAGGCTGCGCCGCTCTCTTCCTGCTTTACCCCAGTCAGCAGAGTAATATTGGGTGCCGATTTCTTCAAAGTATTCATTTCGATTCACAGGAATTTCTTTGCAGGCTTTCTCATTATATGTATTCCTTTTTATTTTAGTAATTTCCTTGCTTTCTAATTCGAAGGGTTGAATGATGGAACGCATTGGTTGTTTATTCTATCCGCAGACGGATATCTCCAGACGATTTCTATTTTTTGGGACGCTATAATAATTCGTTGATGCCAAGTACATTATAAATCAATTTTCTCACAACGTAATGAGTGGGGCTTAGAAATTATGGCATCTAGCAGAAGGAATGAAAAGTTATTCGGATTAAATGCCTTATTAAAACTTTAGTTGTTTATCTAAAAGATACATCAGCAGTACTAAAAACCCCAAATCTATTCCGGCATTCCACTGTTTGAACCGACCTCCATGTGGACAAACACGATAAAGAGGTAATCGCTTTAGAATTCTTATAAGGTCGAATATATAAACCTGTCATTTGTATCCCCGTGTCTCAACCATTCCGGGTCTCTTCTACTAATTAATACACTACAGAAATACTTATTTCTATTTTACCGATTTTCTTTACCGTTGACTATAACAATTAATAACATGCACATATGTTTAATGTATTGTATTTTATTAATAACTGAAAATTATTACTGAACTAGTGGTTTAGAGCAACAGAAATGCTACCGAATAAAACCACTCGAAATGGTTTTCCAAAAAGTATCACGCACACTTAAAAGCAACAAATAATTTACTTTCTTATCAACTGCAATAAATTAAATACTCTTTTAACAAAAACAGTCTTCTTGAATACTGTAATAACATAATATTAGTATATATTTATAGTAAAACAGTTCTTACACTAATAATAAGTAGTTGCTGTTCCATAAGATGATGCATAAATAGCAAATATTTATTAGGAGCCGACCTCTTCCTTTAAGCCTTTCAGCCGTGTCAGAAGTAGGAAGTATTTGTTTATTTATTTATCGTGTGGTGTTATTTGCGGGAGTCGGCTATTGATCATACTTCCTCCCCCATATTTTCTTCCTTGGAAACTGATGACCCCAGACACTCCCTGCTTGAGTCTAGGGAATCTTTCTCGGACAGACACGCCCCGTATGCGCTTCCTAATGGTCCTGGTGCAATTCCCATTTCCACTGATGTCGGTCTCGGTTTACTAAATCGTACTGCCCGTTGGGAGGACATGAAATGTCATTAGAATGTACCGAAAGGATTTAATATTTCCGGACACTTGTCAAGGATTTCTTACGCGCCACAACGATGACATGATCACTATGGCATTTTCCGCCCTTCGAAAACTTCTTGAACTTGAACTGGGATTGAAACGAACACTGGTAGTTGACCCCATTTCTATCAGGTTGTTGTCCAGTGTCTCTGATACAGTGAGCAAATGCTGAGATGACCCCTTGGTTTGCTTCTGGACGTAAATGTAGCTTCACTATGCGCACGTTTTGTGGAACTCTCCTTTTCCTTGTAATGGTAAGAGTAGATGTAAGGGCGAGTTGCTATTTTGTTAGCAATACAGAAAAATCATACTTGCAATTCGTGTACTGATGCAAATAATTTTTCTATAACTCAGAAACAATATTGACTATTTTTCAAAAATTGCTAATTTCGCCCTTTTTTTATTTATTTATCTTTAACTTTTACTCATCTTTCAACTATTTATAGTTAAAATAATGGGAAGGTCTTCTGGAACTCAAGAAAACGTGCGCAGATGATCTCATTCCCCATACGTCACATACAGTTTTTTACTGTTTTTTGATTAAATAAACCTAAAATCTGCCGGTCCGGATGGCCGGCATCCCTAAGGCAATAGTGCCATAGCGATTTCGGACCAAAGGATCACGGGTTCGAGTCCCGTCGACCATGGTTGTATTGTGTTCGTCCTTTCACCCCCTGTCATCATCATCATCATCGTTATATCGTGTCATCCTCATAGTTACCATACCGTTACACGCAATAGTGGTCGCTAATGACCTAGTAGTTGATGCGACGTTAAATAAAATCTAAGATCTAAATCTAAACTAGCCAATCACCCACCGATACCCTAAACAGGGGTGCACTGAGTATGATAATTCAGGTAGTACGCGCAGTTCGAGAATAACGCAATCAAATATTTGCATTTTTTAGTCAAAAACAAAAACGTTGAGGCTGCATATTTAAAAACGAGAGGCTGCATCTTTTTGCTTCAGTTTCTGAGCTCATTGGTAATTAGAAATATAGATATTTCAAACGTGAACAATTAATAAAATAATTGCGAATGTTTTGAGTATTCTTCGCGGGGTTTAAAAATTTTATTTCTTTGAATATATTGACATGAAAGCATTGGATTGAGCGCGTTTGAGAAGACACAACGAGGGCATTCATTGTTATTGAATGTGAATTATCCGTCTTACACCTAGTATGAGATGGAAGATACTTTTAAATGAGCCTGTTATTTATATTTCAGTTTTCTTTTAGACGATGTAGGCAACGTAATAATTACTAAATTGTCTTTCGTTACAACCTTACATCAGTTTTGAAGCAAGCGAACAAACAAATCATTCCAGGACCACCCCATCTATATTACACATATTTGGATATGAATGTAGGTCACTAAATCGGTTATTTCTGCATGGAACTCACATTGGTTAACCAGTGTGTATAGGAAATGGAGAGAGATTGACAGGTTGGTGACGTACTGAAATATTGATTTCCAATATTGATAAAAATACGGGCATGCTCAACTACAGTAAATTAGATATCGGTCCAACGAATTGGTCGCAATTGAAGGAAACCGCATCGAAGAATGATTCAGCCTATCTGGCCCCCAATATTGACTTTGAATAGTTATTTTTGAAACCGAAATAAAGCAAAGATAAAATTAAAGTTAAATATAATATTATATTAAATTATTGATATCAACATGCCTATTATTTCCATTCTGCTTTGATCAGGGGTTTCCAAACATTTTTTTACTACACACCCATATGTCAAGAGGAGAAATTTCCACGCTCCCCTTGCACATTTTTATTTCGTAATGAATAAAACAAGTCTTATATTGAAATACAATATATTTACTTTTTTACTCTTTAAAATATTACAAGTTATAATGTTTTTGGTCTATTTTAGAAATGGTTTTATGAGGTTAGATCAGGAAAATCTCTATCAGATTTATGACTAATTAATGTTACAAGATATAATTTAAATTAAATACAAAATGGACAAGAAAAATCTGTGAGAAGGCTGATCTCGCATTTTTTACAAGATTCCCTATCCTAGATTATTAGAAAGTGCACAACGTAAATCATTAGTAATATCAAGTTTGCCCCGATACTTTGTTTTAATTCCAACAAGTGTGGAAAACACTTTCTCGCTCAAATGGATGCTTGAAAAAAGTAGATAGAATCCCAACGCTTGCTCTGATACACTGGGGTACACTTTGTAACACTTTATTTAAAACCGTGATGTCCCCATTTTATCAAAATAGTACTTGGCTGTAGATTCACTTTTTACTTTTAATGCTTATTCTTGACGGACGTCGAGCGGGGAATCTGTGTTGATATTGAATCTGTGAATTGAATCTGTGTTGATTCGTTATTAATCTGTGAATGTTGTCATCATAAGTGTTACGAAAGCACCTGTTGAATTCTTCAATGAGGTTCTCCAAATGATTTGATATTTGGTTATTTATATTTTGGTACTCCTTCAAAAACCTACTTAAAATGTGTTTCTTGAAAGACAAACTAATTTGGTAAAATATGAGTAACTGCAAGTTTGTGCCAATATCTTAAGCCTTTAAAGTTGTAACTTCTCAATATAATTATTGTTGACATTACGATGTGTAAATATGGTTCACTCGTCATCTTTGATTAAGTTTGATCAACGAGTCAAATAAATCAGACAAATTAGCCAAAATTATTTGTACATCAAGTTCTTTAAATTTCACGCTTAGTTTAGTTCCTTATTGTCTGAAAAGGTAATTACTTTATGTCGGAGTTCAAATAACCTTGCCAACTTATTTCCTTTGGAGAGCCAGCATACTTTCGTATGAAATAAGTGTTCTGCGATCTGTTTCTATATGTCTGCAAACAGTTTTAAAAAGTATAGTATTTAAAGCGCCGTTTTTATGTAATGAATCACTTTAGTAAATCATTTTAAGACATCATGAAGCACTTTTGGAAGCGTCTTATCGTCCAAGGATTATCGTTGTATGAAACAAGAAATCGCAGTTACAGCAGCATTTCTTGCTCTTACCGAATTCATTAAGCCTGAGCGAGCACTGAGAATTGAGGTAGCGCCATCTGTCCATCTATCCATCCACCAATCAAATTTTCCCATGAAAGTTCACATTTGTCAAAAAACACGGAGACTGCTTTCATCACATCAGCCTCCATTATAGTTGTTGTCAACTTTGTAGAAAACAATACCTCGACTAGTTTTCAATGTATCGAACGTTAACTAATAATAGAGAACATTGTGTAATGTCTGTACTCTCGTCCAGCTGTATTGAAAAAATGATGAGTGTTTTATTCCATCAACTACTTGATTTTTTATTTATTTAATCATATCATCAATGCAAGGTTTCACAGCGTTGTCAGCAAACGGTATTTGTTATCATTTGTTTCTATTATTTGTTCCAAGAACAATATCAGCTGCCTTAAAAAGACACGTTTTAACAAGCTTTTCTTCAATAATATGACTTTTATTTTGCCGGCAATAAGAAGTGATAGCTCAATTCAAGCACTTTATTCGATGACTATGCCACAGATCCAGTACTCTCCAACTTCATACGTTTTAAATTGTAGGCTTTGTAAAAAAAATCCTTTGGTATATTCTTAATAGAAACATGTTTTGTTGACAAATACCGTTCAAGACGACTAGGTCTCATTTGTATCATTGTTCAATACTTTGTAGCAAATAACTGAGTATGTTTCTAGTCATCCTTAAGCATGAAAATAAACCTATATTTAATATAATTATCGTTATTTTTGCGTGTGTTTTTGCCATGCCACCTTTAACGATATCTTGTGCAAGAAATTACACACTGCAACAAGGCAACTATGAAAATAAAATTTAAATCGTCGTTGGGCGCTAAGACCTCGAGAATGCTCAGGTACCCATGGCTCAATGGGTCCCGCGGCCCCCTGACTTGCCTCATCGCCTCCCTTGGGTGGCGCGCCCCTCATTTTAGGAATCAATTGCTTGGACTAATTTGATTGAAATGTCCATGCGATGTAGTAATTATAACACTAAAATTGAAATTAATGAACAATTGGTTTAGTATTGTTTCACAATAATATAAATATTTAATGAATAAAAATGCATCTTTATTACATCTTTTATTGTGTTTCCTTACTCATAAAAAGGGGCGGATTTTGATGACCTAATAATCGCCAAAAATGATCAATGAAATGCTTTTTAAATATTTTTAAAATACTCTAGAAGTAAAGAAAAATGACGTGAAAAGTGATCAAAACCTGTTTGCTTGAACAACTCAAAGTGTTGGATATGTTACTGATGTAATTTAGGCTTCTTCCATTCGTTCATGTGAATTCAGCTAGCAAAATTTGGTATGGACAGTTCTTTGCCAGGAAATCTCAAATTTTAGTTATTTCGAAATCGGACACACCGACAATGGCGCAGATAGGCGTAACAGGAACCTTAGATGACTTACTCACAAAGGCTGACATTACAATTTCTGAGCTAAGAGATCGAATAGGCTACTCAGGAATTCTGTAGAGAACATTTCTTTCATCTCGTAATTATTATTTTAAGCACGTAATATAAAATTATGTTAATATCAATGAAAGAAGCGAAAATGCATTGAAAATGAGTCAAAAAGGTAAAAAAATAGCTTATTAGACGAAATCGGCGAAAAATGCAACAAGTTATACATACAAATGGGTCATTTGCTTTTGACATAACACACAATAAATTTCCATAGTAAACGGCATTGTTTTCAAGGGGGAAAATGACATTTTTATTAAAATCCGCCCCTACTCATAAATATATCGCACAAAATGTAGTAGGAGTAATAAGTTGGGTTTTTCAAATGGGTTTTGCGGGTTGATGTGAAAGTGTCTTTTTATGCGTTTCACAGAATTTGTATTGAAATCGAGGAACCGTCGAAAATATTCTAAATAGACGAGTGTAGTGAATTATCGATTTTATTTCAGACGACTTCGGACGATTTTTGAAGATTCATTGAAGTGAGAAGTTGTTGGGAGGATTTAATCATTGTATCTTTCCCCTTCAATGAATGGGAAATACTCTTTCAGACACGTTTTCACTCCTTCATAAATTTCTTCAATGTTGATTGGTTACTGTGAACTGGCTTATCTATGGGCCAATTGTAATGACATTCTATAGGAAATTGAATGTTTTGTAAGCTAGGTTCACAAAAAATAAGTCAATGCATAAAATATTCGCGGATAAAACATTTTTCATCGATATTAAAATACAAATTGAAGGGACGACGCTGGATGAATAACGTATCTGACTTTTTATTTCATGAAGAAAGGAAATTATGAAACGTATTCGTCTTGCAATTTCATGAAATTCCCTTGGTTCTGCAAAACACGCTTTCAGCTAATATAGATTTTGCTTCAGAGATGGAACATGAGTCTGCTAAAGGAATCTGCATCAAGGAATGCTCAAAGCATTGGTAGCGTCCCTATCGGAAGTAAATATTTACTTTGGAGGTGGGTGTTTTCACGCCCTCGATCTGGTACAATAACCTCTGGTGCAAAGGACTACAAACGGATGATGCTGTGTACCGAATGAACCCGAAGCGCGCAGAACAAATTTCCTTAGAACACCAAATTGTCTTTTAAACATAAACTAGTAGTGAGTACTACTACTGCAGTAGTGTAGAGTAGTACCACTGTACATAGTTTCTGTTATTATTGGTAACGGTTACGTAATATTTTAATACAATCTGTAACCACAAAAGTGCTTCCTATATGCATAGAAGTATTTACCTGCACTGGGATTCCAAGAGACTCTGAACAACTAACTCATCCTCTAGACCATCCATCTGTTTACAACTATTCCGAAGCACCGGAAAAATGTCGAGATTTTACTAAAATCAAAACTTCAGAGGTATTAATGAATATAAGACCTATTCCATGTTATTAAGAGATCATTGCTACATTCGAGTAAAGCATTGAAAGGAAAAAAAAACACATAAACGAGGAAATAATTTCACTTCTCGTACAAAAAATTACTCTTCCGGAATAAGGGTCTCACAAATGTTATTGATGTATAAAAAAATCGCCATTTTTCTGCAGCCTTGCATATTCACTCTTGGTACGCTCTCTCTGCACACGTAGTAATACTACATATGTAGTAATAAACGAGGAAGTAAATATTGACATACATACGAAAAAAACACATAATGAATAGTTTCTTTCTTTGAAGTTCGTATTTATGTTCAAACATTGTGTGAGGGAAATGTGTTATTGCCATATTAGCAATATTTCCCATATATACACAATATGAAGTGCAATGTATATTATTAAATCTTTTGTCCCTGATTGCAATGTCCCTATTTTATGGAGAACTTTCTTTTGCGTTTTTAGGTTGATTATAGGCATCAAATTAACATTCCAGAAGCACAAAAAATTTATGGAGCTGGAAGTTACTGGTGTTGTTAATTACACATTTCATTTATTAATTCCTCCTTGTCGAAAACAATCAAATGACTTGTGTATTGTGAAATGTTCCGCCAGATGACTTTAAACCATTAAAATATTCAAGTTTATGCGATAAGTATAATGTTTTATGCTGCGTAACTATTTCTATTCAATTAGACTGCATTGAGCATTCGAAAGGTTAATAACATTTTCAAAATCTAATATATAAAAAACAATGTTTTTGGTTCGTGCTTAATGCGCTACCATATCATTCAACCGATTGGGATAAAACTTTGCCAACGTATTGCTTGGACTTCCGCGTATAATATAGGCACAGTACGATGCGAATGTTCATATGCCTGCGCACAGAAACAGAGAGAGAGAGAGGGACACGCAGAGACAGAATGAGACGGGGAGAGGCGAAAACACACGGCGTGAGAGAGACGGAATCACACTCGCGAAAAAAATCTTTCGTCTAGAAAGACTTCTCTATTGAAATTTTTGCGGAGCGTAGTGTAAAACTTTATTAACAATCACGTGACCAGCAGCATGTTAAGTGTAATATATTGCAATAGCGAAGAATTGCCGGGTCTACAAGTCGAATATGATATTTTGTCAAAGATATTTAATGTATTAGTTAAAATTTGTGCTACGAAAACGTGGAAATGTAGAGAATAAAGAAATGAAAGTGCATGATTGAAAATACTACACAAACGTCATAAAAAGTAAAAACACAGTTTGTCAGTCCTGATTAGCGGTGAAATCTATTCTCATATTTATCCTAAACATTGTGTAAATGTACTCTTTCCCTATTTCGATAATCTGGTAGCTCCCTCCCCCCTTTCGGGCCTTTTGGCCCAGTGCGCGGAGCGGTGGGTGTGTCTGCCAGCGCCCGAGCCGCTTCCGTCCGCCGCGGCGCCCCGCTCGTCCCCACCCCGCCCCGCCGCTCCACGCGCCGCTACGCCCCGCGCCCGCGCCGCTGGCCCCGCCCCACCCGCCCGCCCGCCCCGCCCCGCCCGCCGCCCCGTCGCCCCGCCGCCGCGCGGGCCCCCCCATCCCCCCGCCCCGCGCGCCGCCCCACCCCGCCACCCGCCGCCCCACGCGCCGCCCCGCCCGGCCCCGCCCCGCCCCGCGCGCCGCCCCGCGCTACAATAACAACTTTTGCCGTGAACAGCCGGCCGCTGTGTAAACGGATCAACGGCTGCTCTGTCGCGGCGAGTTTGAATGAACGGCGTTAGCCGCCCGAGGGGGCGTTGGGGAGGCGAAGGGCTGTGCCGCTGCCGATGACCTCCGCAGCGGGAGAAGCGGCAGGGTGGGCGGAGGGGCGACGGCCTCGATGAAACAGCAGGGCGGCTCACAAGGTGCTTTCGAGTTGAAGGATCTGCCTGTTCGTCTTGCCAGCTAGATGGAGTTTCTGTGAAGGGGAGTGTTCAGATTTTGCCAAAGAGAGAGGTATAGTATCACGATTGGTCGAATGATGTTGCTACTCTTGACAGCTGGGAGCGGGGTACAGCCATGTTGCCACTTACTCGGGCGGCAGACACGTAGTCGTTTTTGCATTAGTTCACAACAGCAGCGGTGACAAGACACAAATCGCTATGAGAGCACACAACAGTAGACGATACAGAAACGCACACCTGACATATTACGAAACAAATAAAGGTTTCAAATATCGCTTTTCAATTTTCAGTTCCTTCGCTCTTGATGTATTTCTTTTCTTAACAAGCATCGGCTACTCTGCAGTGACATAATCAAAATTTGAAGCCTCTGATTGTATAACGGAACTTCCTCTCTCCTGTTAGGAGCTAGCTGTCAAGTTAACAATTATTATTCGAACAATACTACTTTTCCGCTCAAGCGACATTGTCTTGCCTACGAACTGTTAATTGTTTTTAAGAGATGATTATAAAAAATTCTGTTACTAAATTTCCTTCAGAAACTGATATTTTACCTCCCTCGGTATATTCCGCTGTCAACGAAACTCAATGAAAATTGCAAAGTTTAAATCTATTTTCAAAATTCCCTATACCTTGAATATGAAAGCCAGATATTTCTTTCTCAATGCAATTTATCCCTCAATTTAAATTCTTTAAATGATATCATACAATTTTTGCCGCGCTATCCCTGTAGTTTTAATATTATGTTTTGTATCTTAATATTGTGAATTCATAGTATTTTTTTACACACTTGTGAATCAATCAAGGAATAAAGAAATTGTGAATAATAAAAAACATTTTTAATAACTTCTTCAGGTTTCAAGAGTAATATATTTTTGAATTTTTGAAACAAAATTTGACACATCCTATCGGTGTTGAAGACATAAAGACAGCGCAGGAAGTCACTGTAAAGTGGGACAATGGAGCAGAAGAAAAAAATTGCAGTCTCTATCTTCTTATTTGTTAGACACCTAAGCGACGAAAAACTGACAGCTTGTGAAGCGAAACAAAAGCTTTTATCTTCGAAAAGCCATTGATTACGCCATCCATTTTTGTTTTCACAGAGGGCTATTGTGTCGACAACGCAGTGAGAAAGGATGAATCTGAAAGATCTCTTTTAACAACGAATGTACACAAAATTTACTGAATAGGTCACGCCATAAAATGTTTGAGTTTCTTTGGGAGACGAGGATTGATGTTCTGAGAATAATTTCGGGTGAATGATGTTTTATCACCACAAAGTACTTAGACGCCAAGAAATTAAGGAAATCTTGTGTGGGAATCATTCGCAACGATAAAAAATATGAAATGAACAATTTCTGAATACTACAATTCTTTAGCGCTCTTGAACGGAAACCAGATCTTTGTTTATTGATTGAGAAGTGCTACTTTGGTGTACACGTACGCCGAATGCAATCCGCAAAGTAAATTAGACACTGGAGTTACATTAATAAATTTAACCGGTCTCGCTGTGAATGATTCCAATGAATGTATACTATTTATTTTTAAGTTAAAATAAATTTGTACTGAAAGTTAATGTACGGAACACATTCGAAAGTCTCTGGGATACACATGTGAAAATATTTCATACATCGAAGACTCATTTTCAACACTATTTGAGTAAATGAATTATTTTTTAATATTATCTTCTCTTAAAAAATCAATTGTCAATCTTCAGTAGGGCCTCCATATATCGAATCTGACGGTTCCTTCAATAATATTTGATAGAAACTTCGAGATATAGAAACAATTATGAAATTTTAACGAACGCTATTTTTTTAAAAATGGAAAAATTGGGTTTAATAAAAAATACAAACATTAAATAGTTATGAAATATTTTTATCATTCATACCACACATTTGTGAATAGGACCATGAAGTTAGAATTGCATTTTCTGTAACATTATGGGATTTTCGTTTCGACATTGCGAACTGTCTTCATCGTAACAGCAAACTGAAGCTGCACTGATCTGACGAGATGATATTGTAGGGCAGGGCTATTAGACGGAGGGCCATTAGACGAAGGGCCATTAGACGAAGGGCCATTAGACGAAGGGCCATTAGACGAAGGGGCATTAGACGAAGGGGCATTAGACTCAATTGTCCTTCAGATCGCTTTGACGAACGCTTTCTCACGTCTGACAAGGTAGCTGGAAGGAGTTACCTTCATGAGAAAGACGAGAGCCGGACGCACTAGAAAGTTTATAAACATTTATTCAATTAGAAAACGTTCAGAAGAAAATTATAGTTATATTTTCATCAGTAGTAATACTCTCCGTCCTAATTAAACAATGTTAATTTTTAGTAATATAATTTACTTTATGTTATTACATTTGAATTTGACAGAAAAAATGTGAAGCTAGAAAATGAGTTCGATATATGAAAGTAATTTTTGTTAACGTTGTTAAACTGCATTTTCAACAGGCAGAAAAAATATTCGACTTATAGAAAATGTTGATGTATTGAAGTTCGATATATGGAGGTCCGACTGTATTATAAATTACAAGAGCGGTTTTTGCAAAAACAAAAACTACGAATAAGTGAAAGTGGAAGTATTGTCTAATATTCGTAATACGGCTTTGCGTGTATATTTCACAAGTTGCTTCGTTCTGCAGGCTCTCAAAACGCTCACTTTTCTTTTTGAAACCTTTTGCTCGCAACAGAGGTTCGTGAGGTCGCCTCACCATAACTTTTGCGTGTTCCGCTCACCCTCCGCCTGAGCTATGAGGCAAGTCTGCCGGCCGTTTATGGCGCTTGGAGATGGAAACGTGATGCTCCGATTCAAATCAGGGCGGTCGGACCGCGGTCCCCTCCCGTTTCCGCTTCTCTCCTTCCCAGGTCTCGGAACTTGCACCACTGCGACCTCCCCTCCGCAGGGATCGCCTTGCTCAAGATATTCGAGTGGATTCAACGGGCTCACCACTACAACCCACGACACTTTGTTGCAATGCGCTCCTGTTGCAGATACTCTGCCGATAATAAACTAAATTCCTCCATTACAATCACCAAGCAAAAGTGAAGCGCGCTTAACGGTCGTACTGTATTCGAATCGTTTGCATAGAGAGAGGTAGCAATCATTTTCGTAAGACATCTACACGGTGCACTAAATGAGTTAGAGCAGTACTCTATTCGATATAATTTCCTAGATCGTAGGCAATGTGTCATCTCAGAGATAATTGATAAGATATTAAACATTACATTCTCTCTTGGTTCTGACCGGGAACATGTAGCTATCTGTTGCTCCGAGTTTCTGCTCGGGTGAAGCAGTGAATAACACACCGCCCAGCCCTGTGGCTTCCGCTCCCCGTTTGGAGTAGTCATATACTTGTCTCCGAACAACCCACACGTCGGCTATTCTAAACCGACTATAGATTTCGACGGCGCGGGGAGGGGGCGGCGCGTCTGAGCGCAAGCGAATTGGATAGTGGTGAAATGGCCCGGGAAGCGGCGGCCGAGAGAAAGAGAGAGAGAGAAAGGGAGAGAGAGAGAGAGACGCGAAGGCGGGCCCAATTCCTCAAAGAATTCATTGCCGGCTTGGACGGCCCGCGCACGACTGCTGCCTGCGACGCCCGGCCCTGCGGCAACGTCCGCCGCTGCTGCACGCCGCGGCCCCCTGCCGTCAACACTGCCTCCCACCACCACCACCACCACCACCACCACCACCACCACCACCACCACCACTGCACTTTTCTGCTCGCCGCCTCTGCTGTCGTTGCTAGTAGCTCTTGCATTTACCGTCGCTCCCTCTTTCGCTCCTTTACAAATGCCGCCGCCGCCAGTAACGCCATCATCTCTGTCCCTACCACGACTGTCAACGCCATAACATCATTCAACACTGGACCTCTCCACGTATTTACCTCTCCTTTGATATTTTACCACCACCGCTTCTACTGCTATTTCGTCACCGGCACCACCTCGACCACAGCAGTTTTCAATATCAGAGGCATTCTTTCGACGCAATCGCCGACAAGCCCATACCTGTCACTCCCACCGGTGTTACCGTTACTGTCATGGCTATCAATATCACTTCAGCTAAGGAACATCTTCCTGAAAGTAGGATACCGTTACTTCGAGTACAATTGCCTCAACGCTGTCTCCTTGGTATCGCATCTCCAACTCCCCTTTTCAATAAACTCCACCTCAATTTTTCCCGCCGTTTTGTTGCTGCCGTCCCGCCGCGGGTGGACAAGCTGGCATTTCGACGTTTTGTGCTCAGTCACCGCTATCTCTTTTTCCGTCACGACCGCCACTAGCCGCGTGCTTCAACTGCTGTAAGCTAAATCTTGCATCCACGTACTATTCTGCCATTGACACCTCAAGCACTTCCAGAAACATCACGCGACACATGTTGCATCTTCACTGTCGTTGTAACTGCCATGATAGGTGCCATCCTCAAGTTTTGGCACTACTATTTCCAAATTATATTTTCCATACTCTCGCCATCATATTGGCAGTTCGTGAGGCGTCCACCCCGTAGCGTTAAGGGCCGCGTCACCGCGTCCGCCGCTCCAGACGAACTCACTCGCACCTTCTTTGTAGCCGCGTCGCTCCGCCACCGCCGTCGCCGTCGCCACAGCAGAGGCGCGCGCTGGCTCGCTGCCAGTTCGCCGCCGCCGCCGCCGCGCGATGGCGCGTGGGATAAGCGCCCGGGGTCCGCGCGGTGCCCTCTCGACTTGTTATGCAAAGCACCGGCGATGTGCGCGCGGCGATACCCCCGCGCGGCGCGGCGCGGCGGGCGGCTGCTCCGAGCTGCGAGGCGCGGAGGGCGGCTGGACTTGGGCGGGGCGG
>BOPP01000014.1:13339388-13361609 GCA_017312745.1 Gryllus bimaculatus | reverse complement strand
CCTCACGGGGGGCGGCGGGGTGTCTACACGTTTGACAGTGCTTGTCTTGCGACGGATAACACCGGAGTGATGAAGGCGGCGGAGGAAGAAGCAGGGAGGGGGCGGGGCGGCGCGAGTTGGAGCAGGTTAACGGATCTGCGGGGTCAGCTAAGGAGGGGGGTGGTGTGAGCTACGAGGATGTGACAGGTTTCTGATAACACCTGATACGAAATGACTGATGTAAAGTAAATGTAGTCATTAGTTACGAACGGGTGGAGTATAATATGCAGCAAACCATTTTGGGGATCAGAGATTTTCGACACTTTTGGTCTGTGTCATTCTGTATCGAATATACATCCAGATGTTCAAAATACATTATAATATTCAATAGATTGTAATTTTGTGTGATATGACGTTCTTATTGCCTTACCATTAGAATCCCAATAAAAGGATGAAAGTGAAGAAAAGGTAGATTACCGTATTTTTCACAAAAGACAGAGGATACAGCGGGAGTAGGTCACGATTTTTTTTAGATTAAAAGGAAACGAGTATTCACGATTACAAATACAAACTAAATATGGAACATTCTGAATATGGAAATATGTCTGACTTAAATAAATAAAATTTCGGTACTTAGGGCTGTTGCTTTAGAATAACGTGTTTTAGTAATGCTCAGAGTGCAAGGGAGTGAAACAACGGCGCAGTAAAGTGCAGCATAAATAATGCACGGAGAAGCAAGGGAATGCACTAATGGCAGTAGAGTATAGTGTGACACCATGATGTAGAAACCGAAAAGTATCTAGCAAATGCATTTAGGGATTAGGGAAGACCTCGTGATGTAGAAAGGTTCAAAGGGCGAGGGGCAATGCATGTTTTTTATCCACTCTATTCTTAATATATAAAACAGAGCTCTCATTCAGGTCTGCTTTTTGGATACGAACATGACAAATTCCGATTGCATTTCAATGCGTTTTTAACAGTTATTTAGAAAGGTTTTCGTGTGTAAGACCATTCTATACTATAACAAGATAAAGTAATTTTTTAATGAATTTTCTCTTAGGAAATATCTAAAACCGTTTATTTATGCAGTAATGCTTCCGTTTGCTACTAAATGGAATTATGATGATATTCCAACTCCCTTTTACAAGATCATTACTACGAAAGAGTATTAAAAAATGACAAATGTAGAGTGGTGATCTCCGGTTTTGGTAGCAAGAACTCGACGGAAGAACATTCAAGGAAGTTCAGAATAAATGTTAAGAACGTCTAGGGCATATATAAAGGTAGAGGATGATCACTTTTTGTCAATGAAATTACTCACGGTAGTTACTCATTTGTTTTTAAAGAGTTCTTACTGCTGATTTGTAAGCAATTCATCTTCCTCTGGTGTTTGGAGCGTCTACCAATTCATTAGACTATGCGAGGAAGTGTACATGCTAAAGTAAGAACTATTGATTGTTTCCCGATCTGTCAACGGTTTTGGTTAGTAGTCCCGTAAGTGTAGTGAATGCTTTTTTCAGCCGGATTTGCTATATCCCGGAGGATGGTCAGATCCGACGCCGTCATGTTTGCTTGGGGGGTTTCCCCTCCAAGAACCTCCCCAACCGCCGTACTTCTTCAGCCGGGTCCAACTATAAGCTCACCTCAGCTCTCCCCCGGCATGAATGGTTGTGTAGTTCTTGTGTTTACAAGGGGAGAGCGTAGATCAAGGAAGAGGAAGGCCCGCCCGTTTATTACGATACTGCTGCGGCGTTCGCCTTTTGTTGATCGAAGAGACCACGGAAAATACCGATCCGAGCAGCCGGCCGCTAGATTTCTTCTCCAACCATCCACTGTTCCAGCTGTACCACTGGCGTCCCGCTAAAGGAGGACCTGGAATTCGACGTCATCCTGTCAGAGGCGCTGTAGAGTTAGTGGCAATGCCTCTGACTGAACTACCTCGTCCAAGTGATAATCTTCTACCTTCCTGTTCTACAAACCTTGAGGTTTGCGGACATTTTTTCTGAACCGCTCTGTGTACAAACCGAAATAGTGGCAATGCCTCTGTCTGAACTGCCTCGTCCAAGTGTTAATCGTCTACGCTCCTATTCTACAAACCTTGAGGTTTGTGGAATTTGTTCTGAACCGCTCTGTGTACAAACCTAAATGGTGGCGTGGGAAATGCGCAAGGCGACAGCGTGGCGCGCGGGGGCGGCGCGGGGGCGGCGCGGGGGCGGCGCGGCGGGAGTGCGCGTCCGCTGCCCCGCAACCCGGCGCGGGCGGGCAGGCGGGGGCTCGCTCGCCGTATTTTCCCGTCGCTGGGGCGCAGCGCGTTTGCATGTGTCCGCCAAATTGCGGAACGTGCCCTTGTCGGTCGGAAAAAATATGGCGTTGTACTACGTTACGGGCTTTGCAGTTTAGTCCCCGGGCCGTTTCGCTCGTTTTCGCCGACATCGATTTTTAATTATAACTCGATGTAGCGGGGCCGTTTATTCCGCAAGGCGATAAGACTGGGAAGCAGATAAAAGATACGGCAGTTAGCGAGAAAAGTTGTGCACCTATAATTGGGACGTGTCCCATTAAAATGACAAATGCTACATTACACTGACTTTTCGTTTCATTTATGAAAACTTGTGTTAATTTACTATCATTTATTTGCCGTTTTTGCTATGTGTTTAAAAGAACTACATGTTTTACTAGAAAACAAGAAAAATGGTCTGTTAAGGAACAAATGTGCGTAATTTTACACACTCGTTAGCCGCAACAATTGTTAGTATAACAGAAAGTAAATACTAAATTTGTAAATTATATTTATTTTATTAATTTCTTTATTATCATGGTCTTATTTACGGTAATCACACAGATTGTTTCGAGCCAGTTCATCAGGAGATCTTTACTGGTGAGGAAATGATTTGTTAATTGTCAATATTGTTAGTTGTGAAGACATAGTGTAGATTATATGTCTGCGTGAACTTGAAGTATTCGAGATTATTGAGCACCGAAGTTTATCTTCCTATGAGGAAAAAATTAAGAACTCAACATTTTTTTTAGAATAATACTTTTGAATTCCTTATGAAGCAACTTCTGGATAGCATTTGTAAATCATATCTAGTGCTGCAGTTACGACGACAGAATAACATGTTTAAATTACGAACACTCAATTTAAGTTTGGAAATGTCAAACTTGTGAGTGTATTTACATTTACATAAAGTTCAGCATTTCCGCCGGGTGAGCGAGTGGCGGCGTCAGCGAAGCCGCGTGCGCGGAATGCAGAAGTTGGGATGTATTTGAGTCGCAGGGCACATAAACTAGCAAACCGTGTTTCTTCTGAGTTCTGAAAGTATAGTCAGCTTTCTTGTGGCACAAATGAGAACTGTGTATGATGTGAATAGAATGAGGAAAGTTGAAGCATAGAATTCTAATATAAATAGTACGTTCAAATAAAAAGAAAATATTAATTCAACAATATCTACTAACAATATTAGTCAATCGGACTGCAAAACCCTTGCAACCTATTACTCTCCAGTGTATGTTTTTTGATACCACAAACACTCTTATGAGTTTTTGATTCTTTTGTACAAATTTGGGACATTAATTTCTTCAATAGATATACACATTCTGAAAGTAAGTTACAAGTAAGTTTTGGAATTCCTGCAGTCTAGTGTAGATGTTGATTTAGCAAAAACATTGTGCGTTCCTGGCAATTGTGTATTTATGACTTCCGTTGGTTGGAATGACCTAAAGTAGTGCTTAGATGCTGTGACTGTGGTTACGACGGGGGAGAGATCGCAAACTATAGTTCGTCCACACCGAAGCTGAAGAGGAATAAGTTAAAGAATAATTTATTATTCTCAGCTGAATAACTTAAAAATGTTAGACTGCATAAATACTTACGGAAAATACGTTTTTCCTAATTAACCTTCTAGTATTTTATAATTGATTTTGAACGAGGCAAGTAATAATAAAGAACAAACACATTTGTTTCCAACGAAGCTGAATATTTGTTATTGAACACCGAAGAAAAAAGTGATTGTTGGATTATGAAGATGATTGCAGTGAGGTGGTGGTAAGGATCGCTGGAAGTAATAAAGTAATTTGATATTTCTCTTGGGAAAACGGAATAAATTGGAGTAGTGAAATACCCACGTCTCATAAAATTTCATTGTAAAACGTTATTAATAGTTAGGTTTCATTCCTCAGTGAAACGTTCGTGTTTGATAAAAACTTCAGCCTTTCATAATACTTTATGAACAAAAGGAAGCAACGAAGATCTAGATAACTTCACTCATTAAATCTGACGTCCTGACTAAATTGTCCCAGAAACCTATAATAATCATTAGGTGCCACATTGCCGTTGTCCCTTGCACCAAACTTACTTCTGCAATGGGGGAATTGATAACATGGTCAAGTTGGTGGATACTGCGTCAAACGAAACACCAAAAAATCAAGATCTTGTTTTACAATTTCCCGTCGCTTGTAATGAATTTGTCGACGTGATAATTATACCTTTATCCCTTCATTGAAACTTAAGTAAGAAATCGCGCGTCGCCGCCGTCAGTTGTAGCCCACGTAAGATATGGCCTTTGTTTACGCAGTGAAACTGAGTGGCATCGGGTCATCAGTAAATTGCTCATTCTCGGTCCACCACCTCAAGGGAGACTTCGATTATGGCACTTGGCCGACGATATTCTTTTCAAACTGCAGAGTTGGAATTTGTTGCACCAAGGCGATATATTCTTTTCCGGGAGGGAACTAATTTCCGGACATTGTATTGCCTACGTTCATTATCGCCGAGATTCAAGTTCACTATTACTGAGAGTTCATTATATCAGAGTTCACAATTACCGGAGCCGACTGTAAATAAAAGTCGAACGTTTTTGCCACCCATGATTTAACTGTTTTTGTTATTTATTTTTTACCTCCCTTATCAACATAACACAACAACCAATATAATCATTGACTTTTTTACCAAGATAATATTGCAAGAAAATTGTGTACTAGGAGGTGTCATTGTTAGACATTTGACATACGACAATATGCAATTTGACAAATATTATCGAACGGAATTTTGAGTGAATGACTTTATTGGATTTTTTCATCTCTTCTCTGAAATATGAGTGTTTGCTGCAAAAGAGGGTGTTATTTTCAAAATAATGAGATTTTGCCTTAGGTGTATGTAAAAAAAGTTAAATCTACTTGTGGATGTCAAAAGCAAAGACCAGGCTACTTTTATACTGCGTTATTTGCGTGGGAATTTTGGGCATGCGAAAAAGAAAATACGTATATGATGCAGTTTAAAAAGGGCGATGTCTCGATTTTATTGAAAATATATTGAATTGGAAAGCTGTTCAGTGGGTTTGCTACTCTAAAAGTTTATACATTTTGCTGAGTTAGATTTTAAAACGAAAAATGTGTAATACTACATTTTTAAACTCCGTGTTCTTCAAAAATATTATTTTGGACATATTACCCTTTCCTCAGCCAACATCGGTATTATTTTGAAACTATTTTTTAAAAATATTTTGTTATTAATAAATTTAGAAAAATAACTACGGAATTAAAGTACAATACAATTTTAGCACTTTTAAAGCCCAACATACGAAGAAGTCTGCCAACAGTGTTATAATTGAATTTACCATATGTTGTAAACGTACCACATGTGCATTTTAGCAAAACGTGCGTTTGAATGTTTATCGTATCTCGTAATATTTTATATCAATATTATGATATTGCTGGACATATCATTGCCAGTGCAATGAAATGAATCAATTTAATCTGCTGCAGTCACATAAGGAGTTAAGTCGGTGCACGAGCGACACCGCAACCTTTCTCGCGTCCTAATCATTCATCTTCTCGTTTCGTCACGTCACGACCACATGATTGAGCCGCCTGCGCGCCACAAAGCGATATCGACGAGTCAATCAAGCGCGAGAAGCGGAGAAAGTCAGTGCGGAGATGCAGGCCGAGGGAGCTTCCCGGGCGCTGCTGTCGCCTGCGACAGGGAGCAAAATACGACCCGGTGCGAGCGTAAACACTTTGTTGATATACGGCCGACCCCGTTTCGCGGGCTCCTTAAAATGCGCGAGGGGCTGCACGGCCCCTGCGAATGCAGAAGCGCTCGAGGAAAGATGAAGCGCGCGCCGCGATGCTACTTGATCGAGATGCACTGCAGTCGATCGCTGCTCGAAATGCTGCTCACGTGGGTCGTGCGCCTTCCGGCGGAGGCGGCGCGGCCGACGGAGCGCGCGTTTCCTGCTCTCTTTGAGAAATGAGTACGTGGCGTGCGCTAATGACCTGATCTACCACTAATAGAGAATTATGGCGACGACGTAAAATAGTTGCTTTTTAAACACGATTTTTGTGGTTCATTTTGTTAAATCTAATAAAAAAGTTATCTCAACAACCGATATACTGGAGGAATAATGAAGATAATCAGTAAATATTAGTGATTAGGAATTTTGTCCTGGTTCGTTGTCATTTTCAGTAGCGTCAGCAACTTATTGTACTGGAAACAGTGTGTGACTTTATTTAATTGGCTGTCCGGGTGACGCCGCGTCCATGGTAAAGGTGTCGTTTCGGTCGACATACTGAGACCTTCCTCAGGGCGTAATGCAGAATGGCGAACGAAACGTCGGCGCCTGACACGCGGCGTCACTCGGACAGCCAATTAAATACTGACTCCGCCCGCGGGAGCCTACGCTCTGAGTGTGTGAATTAATTTTTTCGACTATCTACATAAAAATAAGAGATTTATTATGATTAAATATATTCAATTAAATACGAATTTTATTTTTCTCTATAATTTCTCAGTATCTATACCTTCTGGTCAAACCTGATGTATCAGTGATATAAAGAGTAGATGATTACGATGAATGTGACACGAATAATAATTGTGTAATGAAGGAGTGAGAGTTAAAACAGAAGAATTCCCAGAAAACCTTTCACCCAACACAAGTTTCTCACGGGTTGATTGGAATTTGACTCCCGGTACCTAAAAGTAGAAAACTAACTTTAAGGCCGCCACGACAAAGAATACGAACTTAAAAAGGAAAACTGACGACAAAATGGGAACAAAAACATGTGTGTAATGAGCTGTCATTTTAAATTGTGACGTTGGTTTTTAGGTCCACTGTTTGGAAGAAAAATTCCTCTCGCCTTTGTGACTTATTCTTTTCTTCTTTAACATCGTCCCTTAACAACTACTACACTCGTATTATGTCGTACGTTCAGGGTAGCACAGAATACTTTTCTTCAGTCCGCTACAAAAACAAGAATTCTACAACTTTTCCTTCAGAAGTTTATGCAACTGTTACTTCTTTTCGGAGTTTTATTCTTTATTTCACACCTTAACCGTCTTTCTCTCGGTAGTTGTCGAATTACTTTTTTATATTACCACGACTTTCTCGTTTTGTATAACATATATTTTTGACGTCTACGCACTCCGCCCTGAGAGGTCTGTAACGGAGCTGTGAGTAAGGACGTTCTGGCGGACTGGGGTAATCTGGGGCGAGCCGCTATTACTACGTTGTGTTCTCTCTGCAGTTGGCTCCCCTGCCTCTGGAAATGGCTCTGGCGAACTCGCACCTAACTCTCTGGCGCGTGGTCGGCATGTGGATGTAACATGGCGGCGCGAGAAGTAAAGGCACAGTACTTTAAATGCAATACGACGTATATACCGTTTAATTGCTAACATCGATTTTTTTTAAGAAATTCTCAATTAGCGACACGAAATAACTAATGCTTCATCACGGAAAATATATTGTATTCCGAATAAACTTCAGAAGACTGATTAACAGGATATAGAGTACTTCGTTGACCCTGAAGTATTTTAAAATGGGAAACACAGTTACGAGGTTTGCGAAGTATCAGCTGATGTAACGTGCTTGCTCAGAAACAATAAGAATATTGTTTAGAATAAACAGCTTATACATTATATATCACCATTTCCAAGTTTGCACAAACTATCGAAAACCCATTTTATTACTCCAGAGTACAAGGTGTTTAAAAATGATGGAAAAGAAACCGAAGATGTGAAATATAAACAAAATGTGACCTAACTCTGAGGTCAGATAAAAGTGAAATGGTCTATCGCCGCTTAACCTTTAATGGCCGCAAAACGTACTGTGAGATGCTTTTACATAAACGTATAATTGAAAGCCGTTATAAAGGAAAATGTGATAGGGCCGTGACCTAGCCTCATGCATTCTACCTCCATCATGAACCGAAGTTTATCGACGAAATAAAGTTGAAACTTTCCCTACTTTCGTAGCATGCAGCTTTCAGAGTAATGTGAGTGGAAAAATCCTATATGAAGAATGTTTCAACATTATTCCTCGAACAAGATATTAAAGGAGATGAAATACGGCGTAAGACTTCCGTGAACAAAATTGCTTGGAAACAACAAAAACAACAACAACAGCAACAACAACAACGGAGTAGTTTACACCATACTCTTAAAATGAATCTCCTGTTAAAGGCAGAGGCACAGGTTAATTTTTCCCTATTTTCTTTGACTGACAAATCCTATACTAAACACGTTTGTTTGTACCTGGCGCGTCGGCCCGTTCAAACCATGGCCTACCAGCGGCGTACAGGCCATGTATTATGGGGTACGTGTGGTTGGCACGAAGACATCCCCACACCGTATTCTGGTTTTCGCACTCTGAGAAGTGAATATTCTCATCGTCTCACAGCAACATACAGTGGGACATTGAAAAGAAAACGCGCACTATAATCTTGGCTGACCGGGAATGGAACCCGGGGTCGCGACAGGGAAAGCGAGTACTCCGTCCAATAAGCCACTTATAAACAAGTAGTATCTTATTTTTATTTGAAACTTCCACATTTAACAGGCTGAATATGGGTTGCCTCTACAGAATTTCTGACGGGAAGTTCGCTTCCCGATGCTGGCGGATTTTGAACCCTAGGTAAATAGTGTTGAATTCAACTACTGTCTGGAGAGTTATAGAACACGACTACTTTTTTAGCTTTATGTACTCTCTCCGATCAGCACCAGGCAAATTCGAAGCATTGCCCTAACGAAAGGGTCAAGGACCACACGTGATTATTACTTCCTTGACCTCTCCTTTCTCCCTACACACACACACACACATGGATTATACTATCCACATGTCGCTAGCTTCGGGTTTGTCCTGGTTGGGGCGGTGCCATGGTGATGTGAGGGGAAACCTGCATTGGGTAGGGAAAACCCGGTTGGAGCCGGATCTCGGGTTAGATAGATTGATAGATAGATTTATTATTTCTGCTGGTAGAACCTGGTGGCAGAACACAACAATTTACATATTACAACTAAGGATAGTAATACACCGTAATTTTAAAGCATTTTAAGACAATAATAACAATAATATAACAATAATAACAATAACACCATTACTTATACACTTTAAGACTGTCCTCCACGGAATTGTTAACTAATAAATACACTGCATTTCACTTCACTTCACTACACTTCACTTCACAGCACGTCACGACACTCCAATTAAACTACTACTTTAAATATAATTGTATATTTAACAAACCAATGCATTTAATAGTGATTATCACAATACTAATAATAAAAAATAACAATTATAATAAAATCATAACTAAAATAATAACTATTTTAATAAGCCTAACTTATACAAATGTCCTTAGTTAATCTACTTTTAAAACTTTGTACACCTAGAGGAAAGGATTCCATGGCTGTCGCAGGAATCTTATTCCAGTCCGTTATTGTTCTGTTTGTGAATGACAATTTTCCAACATCTGTTCTCTGTGTTCTGAACTGAATTTTGCGCTTGTGATCCGCTCTACTAAAGTAAGTGGGTCTATCGAGTCGAATGAAAATACCTTTCCGAGCTGGATAACCGGCATTCAAGTGGAGGAGAAACTCCAACACCTCCCGGGATATAACTACACTTACGGGACTTGTGACTTGATTGATTGACACGCCCGTAATCGATACCCAGTCAGCCAGTTGAGCTTGAGAAATTGATCGGCTCGTTATGAGGCGTCCGGCTGCTGCGGGACCTGTTCGCCGGTCGTGCGCGTCGGAGGCGCTGCCGCTCGCCCGGGCGGCGGTTTCGCGGAGCGGAGCGCTGCTCGCTTATGTAGAGAGAGGGCCGGGCGCGCACGGCGCGCTGCGGTCTCGGGTTCGGCGCGCGGGGCGGAGGAGGAGGAGGAGGAGGAGGAGGGGAGCGGCGCGCGAAACGACACCTGCTGCGGCCGCTGAGCTGCTGCTCCTCTCGTCTCGTCTCATCTCGTCTCCTCTGCTCTGCGCTTGACCGACCCGCGCGGCGTCCCGCCCGGGCGAAAGCAGCCTCCCTGGGAAGCTCCCAGGACATTGGCATCCTACGGTTCGCTTACTCTTCAATGTGCGGCTACGAGTTTTTAATCGACCGGGAAAATGCACTTCGGCTGTGAAGTATGAATTTTGTTGAAAGATATTGACTCGTTGATGTATAATATATGTGTGTGTGTCTATGATTTTTGATAAACCAGAATTATACCCATATTTTAGAATCTAATAATAAACTGTTAGACTATGTATAACGAATTTCCTAGAACTAGATAATAGGGGTTCTTGAAACTGCCCATGTTATTTAAATCTGCGATATAAAAGAAGAAATCGTTTTGAGAGCGCCAATATTTAGGTATACATTTAATGAAGTAATATATTTATGAATACAAATGTTTATTTCGAAAATTGTAATTACAAACATTTGGAACAAAAAATATATTTTAATGGTTTTGATTGATTTCATAATACATATAATTTCTAATAGTTAATAGTTTAATAGTTTCTAATATACATTTTTGAGTTTGCCTGGAGTGTTCAAACAAGTCTAACTAAATACAAGAGTCAGAATATAACGGTTACCACGCCCTGATTGATTCGTATTGTTTTCGTGCAGCTGAAAATATATTATTTAGTCATATTTTTAAGCGTATAATTGTGTGCAGATCTCACTATTTGAGGAGATAGTTTTCGTTGCGTTTCTGCGCGTAACAAATAGTTGAAATATAGGTGAAAACATATTTATTTCTTTGTGACAATACTTCAGAGACTGAGCGAATAGCAAGTCAGGAAAGCAATCAGCAAAAACTGCAGTGTAAAACCAATGCATATATCGATTCAACAAATTCGTATCATCACGTGGAATCCTGCTCCAGCAATCTGAAACACGCATTTGAAAAAACTCGGCAGTAATTATCGTATTCATTTCGAAAATCGAGAAATTACGCTGAAATTCAGCTAGTCAAATGTGGACCTCAAGCGTATAACATGGATTGAAAATCAGCAATACCGGTGCGGATTGCATACCACGTTTATATCAAAGAGCAAACACACTATGGGGCAGACCAGGAGGCGAATGGAGAAGTACAGAAAGGTATAAAATAAAAGAGGGTGCCATGATGGGTAACACTGAGGAAACAAGGTATGAAGAAAGGAAGTGTGGTGAAAAAAGGGCCGAAAGGTTCTAGCCGAGCCGGAGCTCGAAGGGGCAGAGGGACAAACGAGACGGAGTGAGATGGATGGTGTGTTCGACGGTAGGCGAGGCGGGGAGGGAGGGGAGGGTGGGGGTGTGCGGAGGCGGGGAGGGCAGGAGCATTGGCGCGGTCGTTCGCCCACGGGGGGCGTTGGGTGGAGCGGCCTCGCCCGGAAGCGCGCAAAAACGGGGCGCCCACTCCCCCTCCCCACGCCCGGTGGCAGCGGTGTTGCGCGTCGCGTCGGGACGCGTCTGGCCGTGGCGGAACCGCGGGCGCGCTCGACGCCCCGCGGCCCGCCCGCCGCTCGCCCCCGCCCCGCTGGCACAGTGCCTGCGGACCAGATTACCGCACTCGAAAGGGCGGAACCGGCGGGGCGGCAGCGGGCAAGCGCACGAGTCGCCCCTTGCGAAGCCCGGCGGCGCGGGTTGCGAGAGCTGCTAGGGGCGGACGGTTTAAACCACGCTTTTTGCATTAGAGAAGCCATTACTTCAGAGCACATTTTCGTAAAGACATATTCCACCTTATTTGAATGAGTTTATTCGATTCTATAAGATACCGTACTACTCATATTCATAATAACATATAAACTGTTTTAAATGTCTAATGTAACTAGAAAACGTTTGTCTGAGAATTATTCTCGTAATTAAATTACTACTCTTTTATCCATCACAAATTTTCTGATAGACGCACACATTAATGGATTAAATTTACGTGTGCCAAGGAAATAATGTTCTTATAAATCGAGTAAAAGTGGCATTAATATGGCATTGCACTTCATGAGTTGCTTACACCTTAAAAATTCTGAATCCTAATACCAATTCAATACTTTTGGGTTAAACCGGTGAGGTTCTACGAACACGACCATACTTCATAAAACACGAATTGTGCTTCTCATCGTATAAAACGCCATCGTATTTGTGGAGTGTTATTAAATTCAATCACTATTTCTAACCCGTACTTCTTCGCTTCAGGTACGGGTGATATGGGAACGCGCCAAAATGCCCATTTCTTCTGGTGAGAAGCCCGTTTTTTTATCGCGTCGTGCGATCTGTCGTTTTAAAGTTTCTCTGGAGAGAGGAGCCGCTTGACTACGGACGCGGGCTGTGCCATATTTCCTCTTTGAGCTGCCCCTGGGGAGACATTCCTTTGACCCTTGGACTCTGGCTGCAATCTATTGGAAGACACATTTCGGATAAACAATGAGTGCAACGTATTATCAAACTTGCTGAAGGAAAAACCTGATGATATTTCTTTACGTGCATTTCAGATTGTGCAAATAATATTATTGTGTATTTAATATTCCACATATTCACACAGTAAATTTAATTTCGTAATGTAGTTTATGCAGTTTATAATGTTAAGCTTTATTCCATGAGTACATATTTTAAAAACGAGCGACGGTAGGTGCTTGTTTTAAAATTTCTACGAATGCAATAAAGCAACATAATAAACAAGTTCCACCGCTATTTTTTTTGTATAACAGCATTACAAATTTACAAGACATTTAAACTTAATTTTGCGAAACAACTTTCCTGTCAGGTCTCGAGTATTTGACATCTACGCGAGAAAATTTCGTTTACCTCTGCCACCCCACGATTCTCTCGCTACGGTTGGTTGAATGAATGATGACGAAATCGTTCGTGCCGTAAGATCTAATACGTCATCATTTGTGCCGTAAAATGCCAAATTATGACCGATTTCTGGCAACAGAAAAAGTTGTACACAATGATGGTTTCCAAAAGAACGTTTTTTATTATTAATATAATTTTCTATGTTTAGATTTTTATGCATTATATCTCCGTTCATTAGGTGCAAATGTGTCTAGGAGCGAAATTTGTTCCATGATTTTTGTGTTTCATCTCGTTCTTTCCAATACCTGTTACTATGTTTTGAAAACGATCTCTGTTCCTCAATTTAATTTCTTGTTGTGCTATACATCTGCGGGTTTATACATCTCATGCATTTCATTGCATGAATCCTACATTAACAGTATTTTCTCACCCCGTGCTGTTATTTGATTTTTGATATATTAATAATTATTGATTTTAGGGATCAATTGTTGTGAAAGTATTTTTTATTTAATATTGTTTCAATGTATTTTTATTTTGTAAATACCCTAAAGTTAATGCTTTATTGTCTCCTTTGCAGGTGAGTTTTTCTGCATTCACTATGCATATGGACCTGTAGAAAGTGAGTATAAAAGCGTATGTCATAAATATTTATAACCGTGTTTTTGAATATTTAGAGCTCTTTTTGAAATGAGAGAGCACTAGTAATCGCATTGATTCAATTTTATGAGGAAATTCCTAGGATTCTTGGAAAATAAATGGGTGAAGCAAATAAAAAGGCGACCATTGAGGGGAGTAAACACGAATATACGCACACTGTTTGTTAACAGTATTATATAATTAAATACTTTTATTATTTTATTACAGTTGATATCACCGTTACAAAGTACTTTTTATTAGTTTCGTGTAAAAGCATTAAACTCGGAGAGCTGTATCGAACGCCGCGTTGTCAAAGGGTTTCTCTGACTGAGACCAGAAGATAGATTAATTCTAGATTTATACATCTACTTTTTATTGAGATGGAAAGCACCGTGAAGTAATAGCATCTCTTGATTGTGGGCTGAAGGTTCGGAAAGCAAGTGTTCCTTTCTACGATAAATTGTTAAATTAGGAAATATCAAAGGAAATGCATTTTCGAAGATTCAATCAATTTGAGAAACGATGACTTATATATGATAGAGGTAGTGCAACATTGAAGTTCTACATTATGTAGAATAATAAAAGTGTAACGGTAATTTCAGTACGTTCGCCACGCCATCATTTCGACAGCTCAGACGAATGTAACTGGTGTCCGCAGATACTTACCAAGAGAAGTTTGGACCCGCTATGTTGAGGAACGCAAAGTTCTTGGAATCCGACTGAAGAGAAGAAAGGTTACCTTTGTCTTCTCCAGCCAACAGAGAGCAAGGACGGCTACCGGACTGCGTGAATAATGCCCAAAGCCGAGATATTTTTCTAGAAAGCGGCATTCACCGCCATTTATCACTAAGCATTAGCTTCCGTGTAACTCATCACTCGCTGTCGCGGCCCATTTCTGAACCCGTCCGCGGCGGCGCCGCCGCCGCCGCCGCCGTCGTCTTCGGCGGCGGGGGCGGCGGGGTGGGGGCGGCGGGAGGCTGCAGGACGGAATGGGGCGCGCGTCGGCGCTGACCAATACACCGCGACCGGCACGAACGCGTCGGAATGTCGGTGGCGCGAGTGCGGCGCGGACGACCCGCGCTTTCTCCGGTCCAGCCATTCGAAGCCCCCCAAACAGAGCACCGCATGGGTCGCCGGGTGCCCTGCTCCTTTCACGGCGGCCGCCGGTGGAAGGTAGTGCAGTAGGACACGATCGCGTAATGGTGCGGCGGAAGCGGCCAGGTGGCGGCGGTGGTGTTGGCTACACGGAGGTGGCGACCAACGCGACCACGCAGAGTTGGCGGAGGCGGTGGTGACGATGCTGGAGGTGGTGGCGGCGACGGCAGGAGAGATGGCGGACGTATTGGTGGTGATGGTGGAGGTGGCGGCGGCGATGACGGTGGCAGACGTGGCGGAGGCAGTACTGGCGATGGTAAATGGTGATAGAGGCAGCGACAGAGGTCGCAGAGGCGGTGGTGGCGATGGCCAAGGAGGCGGAGATGATGATGGTGATAGAGGTGTCGGAGACGATGGTGCAGGTGGCGGCGGGCGCAGGCAGGGAAAGCGCTCGTGGACCGGCCCTCGCCCCTGCCTGCCGGCGAAAGCGCGGGAGGATGACGTGATGAGGGCGACGGGTGAATGGGCGATGGGAGACGCGGAGGCTTTGGAGAGTTGTTAAACGAAGTCGCGGTCGCGAGAGATTGCCTTCGGGAAGATCGAGTGTTGGTATAATAAGATGTTATCTAAAATTGTATCTTATTTGAGCGACGTTGCTGTGTCGTCGAACTGACCTGAAAATGGCACGGAGAAAGTTATTCTGGTATTTTCCTACAAAGCAATATAACTAGACCTAGCTATTAGTACTTCAATCATCGGATTCGTGCCAATAGCGATGGGATGCTCTTGATCGTTGCTGTCTTTTATCGTTCCGGACTGATTGTTGGCCCTTGAAAATAGAGATGCAACAATTAATATATGATATTCACTTTTCAATGAATCAAACATATCAGTTATATTTTATGATGCTCATAAAAATACAATTTTATTAAGCTATTTTAAAGGCTTTTAATATCTTTTTTTGAAAAAGAAATTTCAACTCTTGTATGATAAGTTATTTTGTTAAATACAAGATTGTAATGCAGGGTAAATAAATATTGACATCATCTCAGTTCCAATTTCTTGATAGTAGAATATTCAACTCAGAATTGAAATATTAACTATACTGTAATTATCTGCTTGCTACGAGAACCGGATTCTCTTTCCTACCTCTTTCGTATGCTATTTTCAACGGGTAAACTACAACATTGTTGTAGTTTAACGGGTCGTGTTAAAATACGAAAATTAATATTCAGGGAACATTTTCAAGAAATATTAGATTACGTCAAGTTTATATCGTACTTAAAAAGAGGTTTCAATTTTCACTTAGGCTTATATATTTTGGAAACATAAGAAGAATTGATAGATGTCATAGTGTACAGTTATTTCGATTTATTGTATGGCAGCCATGCGCTTGTAATTTGTCTTTGCAATAGAAAAAATGTCTTGCTGGGCAAGACGTTTGTGATTGATGTTGCACTATTCTTCTAAAATCTGAGAAATTCTCAGACACGTGAAGAAACGAAACCCAACTTTTCTTGTAACTTATTGCTGAAGGACGCTTGCTTTCATATTTTACACAGACTGAAAGCGATGCAGCAACACAAAAATTAAACTCAAATGATTTTTTCCTGTAATCTCTGCATTATTAGACTAATAAAACAGGTATATCACTAACAACTGGAAAATATTGATTCCAAAAAGTCTTCAAAATAATTCATTCTTTATAAAAAGAACGTTCATGTCATGCCGTTAACAAAACGAGCTCATATCTGTTAGTTTAATGATAAGCAATAACAGCAATAAAACGGTTATGTTTAGGGACGGATTTTGATGACCTAAAACATTGCCAAAATGATTAATAAAAGGCTCTTAAAATGCTTTAAAAATGCCCTAAAAAAAAGAAAAATTACGTTAAAATTGATCAAAACTACTTCATATGAACAGCTCAAGCCGTTGAGCATGTTACTGATGTAATTGAGGCTTCTTCATTTTGTTCACGTGAACTTAGCTAGCAAACGTTTGTTTTTGGACTGTTCTTTAAAAGAAAATATCTGCCTTTATTTATTGCGAAATCGGTCGAACTGACAATGGCGCCGAGAAACGTCACAGAAACCTTAGATTGCATAATACTCACAACGGCTGATTACAATATTCTATGAGCGAAGAAATCGATTGCGCTACTCAGGAATTCTGGGGTGAAAATGTTTTTAATATATTTCGTAAATATTGTTTGAAGCAAGTACCCTTAAATTGATATTAAAATCGATGAAATCAGCGAAAAATGCAGTAAAATGACATAATATTTAAAACATAACTTATTAGTCGAAATCGACCAAAAATGTAAACAAATGACACAAAAATAGGCCATTTCGTTTCCTTATAACGAAATGAATTTCTGTATTAAACGCCATTGTTCTAAAGTGAAAAGAAAAAAGATGACATTTCATTAAAATCCACTCCCTAGTAATGACTAATGATGAAAGTTTTGTTTTGTTGAACAATGATCACACCAACGCACTTTCAAACCGCAATTACGCCGCTGGCTTTAAAATCAGCAACATCTCATTCAATCGCGTCAGCCGAGAATTTCGAATTAAAAACGTCACATCCATTATCAGCCCGGTCGCTGGCTCGTAGCGCAGCGTCATCGCTAGGTTTATCTCGACGCGCTATTATTTGCGCTCGATCTTTCCCCGGTTGCTGCTCAGCACGCGGAAACGGGGAACGCGGGTCCCGTCCAATTTCCGTCCCAACGGTTAATACGCGCACTGCCCCCTCGGGGGGAGAGTTGGTAGCACTGCAGCGGCTGGCGCGACGCAGATGGCGCCTATGGTGCACCTCGAGACGCTCCCGCGTCCCCCCCCCCAGGCCGCGCACACCCGAATTAAATTCCGTAATCGCCCTGCGGGGCGAGAGAATTAATTTACAAATGAAAATATAGGGCGGTTATGAAAAACTCTGGCGAACTTTGGAAACTGTTAATGGAGTCGTGAGAAGTATTTTAAATTTCAGAACTCGGGTCACGATAAATTGTCCAGAAGATATTAAGGGTATATATTTTTGTTGTGAAACTGTTCGGAATTTTTGATGCGCTATCAAAAATATTGTGGCTTAATTGGTGAACTACAGCCGTAAATTATATTTCAGGTAAAGTCATGTGTTGAACAATGCTGAGGGTTGTTGCATGTGGTTAGGTATTACACCAACAATGTAGATGAAGACTCAGAAGAGCAGTCGGAAGGTGGAACCTTATGTAAATTGATTATATCATTTCAATCGCTGAAGGAAAGTTTCGTGTAAATAGAGTAGATTTATGTTCGAGACTATTCAGATAACGCATTAGAAGGAAACTCCAGAGGTGAATACTATTTATGATCTACCGGCCATTGGTACGTACAGGACATTGCCCTACTCAAAATTCTCGGACCTTAAAAATTACATTCTCTTATAGGGTTCTCTTCATATTACTTTCTCCCCACTTTCGTAAAAAGAAAAAAGTATTGTAATAGTGTGCCGAAAAACAATCAATTTACGTCAGGAAAAGTCTTTGCTGAGGTACTCGGCAATGACATACCAGATGACGCATCCGGTGATGAAGATAAAAGTTTTTCTTTACCACGAAAGATATCTTCTGAGTACAACTGAACCGTCAAATCTTGTTCAAGGACTACGGTGATTGATTTCGGAAGTAGTGTACGTTAGTGATTCTATTTTCCAGTCATTAAATAAAATAGAATCGTTCGTTATGACACACCGGGAGAGGTGGCTCATGGCATCAACTGATGTCATTGCAGTACCTCTGACCAGGTTCTATGTTCGAGTCCTGACCCTTCGGCAGGACTTACATATTAACTAGACAGGTTGGTCGAGTTCAGTCGCTGCCTGGAGAAGAGTTATAGCGACCGGCAGCTCTGATCGGTAATTTTCCGTGGTTTCATCGATCAGTACCAGGCGAATGCCGGTGAAGACCCTTAAGAAACGGGCCACGGACGTGCACGATATTTCTTCCTCCTCCTTGACTTATCCTCACCCCCTTGCATACACACACACTGACATACACTTCACAACCATACATGCCGATCGGGAGCTTACGGCTTGTCCCTGCTAGAGCGGTGCTCCGCTGCTGAGAGATACCTGGTTGGGGAAACCACGCTAGCCGACAGGCAGGTCGGCGTTGGATCTGACCATCCACCTGGGAAGATCACCATCTCCCGAGAAAAATACACTACTCTTACGGGCCTAATAGCTTTAGCGGTTAACGCGCCTAGAACCACTCTTCATTCAATCGTTATGATAGAGACTCACAAATATTTCTGAAATTTTTGAGAAATTGTAAATGGACAAAATGTTTTACATACTTGTAATGCTTATAATGTTAATGTTTTTAACAACTGCTTAAAAGAGTGTTGAGTGTTTTCATAAATCCTTTAAAAATAATTTATTTCTAAAGTAAATGTTTGTTTTTAAATTTTGTGTGTTTAAGAGAGTTTTTTTCAACCCATCTTAAAAAGTTTTTAAATTGTAATTTTTGAATAATTCAAATTTTTTTCTGATCCGTTGAGTTTCGAATTATCCAAATTTGCCTGCATTTATATTATGGAGATTTTATATAGATTACCGCATTGCATGTGTGAACACACGTTCTTGAAATTATTTCTCATAAAGTTTCTCGATAACTCTAAACGTTGTTTGAAAATGAGTTCAAAATTGTGCATTTCCAGAAACGCTCGAACGACAGTTTCTCAAGAACGGCTCCAGAATTTTAAATGAAAATTTGCATCTAGGACTGTTTTACAATTTTTCTATTAAGGGACTGAAAAATTGAGAAAATGTGAAAGCTCTGAGAAGCAGTTGGCAAGAGGGTGGGGCAATACCGGAAAGCTAGCCTAAACTAAGAAGCTGAGAAAACTAACTACTGTGAGAAAGTTTGTGCCATTCATTTAGTTTAATAATTGTTTTATAATATTTCAGCAATATTACTCGTATTTGTAGTTCACCATATTCTCAATATAAGCCTTGTATTATTTAAAATTCTAAAAATAATTGAGATTGTATGTGTACATATAAATAGTTCTCTTGTTTACCCGTTTTCATAGTTTATGGCCAATTTATTTGAATGTAAATAATAAAAAACTGAAAGAAATTGTTGGAAGGGTCTTAAATAATTCCCATGGTTATTTAAAGACTTCGATAATGCGATAGAAATTGTTAGTGATGGGATCGAGTAGCTGTCGAGTTTAGCAGTTTCTGCGGTATACTCTGATCGCTATTCTACTCGCATTTATTCTCTTCGGCATCTTGAACGATCGTTCTAGCTGAAAAGAGCGAGTAACGTTCCGGGACGATTCTGCCCTAGCCATCGCCGCCACCGCCGCCGCCACCCTGCATAATTCATGGAGTTTCATAAGGACTCTCTCGCGTCCTCCGGGCTGTCTCGGCACGGAAAATATCTCGGAATGTACACGAATTTCTGGCAACGGTTCCACCCCTTTTCCTAAATAAATATACATGTGATGTCGGGCAAGATGCCGCCCAGCGTACCAGACGGCCATGGGACGTTTTCTGGCGTATGCTTGACTGAATTATCTACTGCACTGCGTGAAACGCGAATACATTTTCTGGGCAGTGCGATTTTTGGAGATGTTGCATACGGTGGCGAACTGCGTTCTGTTGGGGTAGTGAAGCGGCAAATGGCTGTGTGCGGCAACGGGATTAGGGTATGCTCCCAATAAACCGTGCTATATCGCCCTCGTTCTAGCGTAATATTTTTCGGGTATTTGCGCGTTTCCACGGCTGGTGCGCTAGCTTTTTCGCGAATCCCCAACAATTCCAGTTTTCACGCGTGGATGTGTCAGCGGCAAATGTAGTGGACGCAACAAATGGAACGATTAACACTCTTCATGCTTTTTACTATTACTCCGGTACCGTTACAATAATTGACCTTGTAAGACATTTACAATAGACCTTGGTAAATTATAATTAAATGATAATAATAATTATCGGCGGAGCTCGATCGAAGCTATGCGAGGTTTTATACACTTCTCTGGTAGAAAGTGTGAGTTTCAGGTAGTGAATGGTAATTGGGCCAGCTGTAAATTCAGTTCATTTAATTTGTAGAGACTGGACGTATTGTAGAGGGTGAACACGTATTTACTAAGAGTTTCCGTTTCCATAGACTTGTTATTATTAAATACGGATTATATGTAAGCTGTATATTTTTGGCCAACGTGATTTGCTTTGCTAAAAGTACACGTAATATAAATATTCGCCAGTAATCACAAATTACCTTCCTCTGCTAAATTGGAAATAAAGAAATAGAAATAAACAATTTATATTATATTTTCAACTTCATATTTTTATTGAGATAATTAAAATTTAAGACTATCACATTGTTAGCTGTGCCCTGTACTTGCGGAAGGCCTTTCTCTTAAAGGGATCTATATAAGCTATTATTATTATTATTATTATTATTATTATTATTATTATTATTATTATTATTATTATTATTAAGTCAGGATTATTATGGATTGTTAATTGATTATTATATGTACATGAATATAATATACTATATAATATACTTTATTAGTATATTACATGAAAATCATTAGCAACAAGTTCCATTCTGAAAGCTTTAAATATTAATCACCCTTAGTCATTAGTAAGTCTGTACAACTTGTGAAAATTTGAAATTATTTAATTGTTCTGGTAAAGTGTACCCATAAAAATGCAATTAAAAAGAAAAAAATTGAGTGCTAAAAGTTTTTCAAATTATAATTCATTAATAAGTAATTTCAAAATTGCGAAACTTTCAATTTTCTACGATACTTGGATTTTCAGCGCAAATTACGGTTCTCGGTTTCTCGTCAAAACCTCCAACAAAAAGAAATTTTGAAGTATTTTCAATGATAATTGTACTCCAATGTTATTTATTCGTAACATTCCGTCAAGCGTAAACTCCGTATGCAAAACTATTTTCAGATAAAATTTACATTTACATTACTTTAAATCTACATTTACCAGTATTAAATAACAGGGCACACATTTCTTGTTTTGCTCGATAACGATTGTCATAATCGTCATCGTTGGCATCATTTTTCCATATCCAGTTATTGCCTTACAAGAAAAAACTTGAGACAGCAATAATCAATAGTTTTAGTTCAAGTCTTCCAACTGTAAGACGAGGGGTACATACAGCAGAGCTAGAAATGTTTGAACGTCTTGCATATACAATATTTAAATACGAATCGTTTATGAATAATTCACAGAAAATTTACGTTTGACTTCTGTGCAGAAACATTATTCATGATCTAATGTCTACAGACCTTGGTAAAAAAACCGTCCAGTATATCATCCGTAGAACGAGCTTCGTCGTAATCCAATTCGCGCTCGCTTTGTTTGCAGTCGAGGCCCCGCCATCAACGCGCAATGCCCGGGGGGCGCGGCTATCCACAGCGGTTGCGGCGGCGTTGGCGGGGGCGGGGGCGGGGGC
>BOPP01000014.1:13252582-13339304 GCA_017312745.1 Gryllus bimaculatus | reverse complement strand
CCTCACCCCCCGCCCGCCCTGCCGCCTCCGCACCCCGTGCCGACACAGAGCAGATCGAAGTATCCCTCTCAACGCGCACGTCGATGCCTCGAATTTATGCAGCCATTATGGGCTCTGTAATCTAAAGCTCGTCCTCTTCGGTCGTATTCGGCGCCGTATATCGGCGAGACCATAATCAAACGCTCGCACCGCGACTCGAACCGATGCCCCTAACGCGCCCTCTCGTACGTCAGCTGCTTGCTGCTGGAATTGGGAGGCCGGCGCTGCTTCCAGTGTTGCAAACTCCGCAGGGGGTTGGGGGACCATATCGACACCAGTTTTTTGTGGAAAAACGTAAAGCAATGCGAATAAATTTACATGTAAGTGAGACATTCAATTGGCGTATGCAATCGTTGTAAAACACTGTATCATTTTACAATACACAAATGTAGACATATGATTTGTGAGAAAAATATGATAGGAATTATAGTTATATTTATATTTTAAATTTAACAGTTTTCCAAAACTTATCTTTGTGGATGTAGTAGAAGTTATTATAGTGCAATATGATTAAATAGAAATATTAATCCAGGATGATGAATGATGAAATAAGTGTTAAATACAGTAATATTTGATGATAAGTTTCAGTTTTCACGATGATAAAATTTTGATTATTTTCTATTTATAAATATTAATTTTTGTAGTTCTGTATTATATGAAAGTATGGTGAAATAATATATAGTATTTTAAGAGTGCTTGGATTGAATTCCATTGAAAAGTTTGTATTTAGTTGGTGATCCTTACCATTTAATAAAAAAATGAGTAATTTCATCTCTTGAATAGAAGTATTAGCAAACGATTCCTGAGAATGAAAATTACTGAAATAACATGAAATCGCGTGAAATTGTTTCTTAAATATGTTTCGGTTTTTGCTGCACAAGTGAGTCCATATAAAAAGAGGTCCAGAGAAGTATTTCTTCATGACACATATGTCGCGTTTTGAAAGTGTTTCCCGCATCTTGTGATGTCAACGTAAAATGGCAGTTAAGAGATTTAAGAAGATTGATATTATACATATGTTACTTTTATAGTAGAAAAATATTTCGATATGAAATTGTGAATATGGCAAAAAATAGAATTAATGCAAACATCAGATCAATGCAATTGCTCCAACAAAACTCGCTATAAGTAGCTTGAATGATTTCCTGGGTAAATTATTACACGCTAGAAGTTTTTAATGTAAATGTAATGCAAATATTTTTTTTCAACATTCTGTTAAGCTGAATTCACTCTGCCGTGCTCTCACGCTGGAGCAAGTCCTTCCCAGAGACTATTGTCAGATGCATCAATTGTATTTTGGAAAGCTGTTGCCGAAACACTTGTACTGGTGGCGTACAAACCGCAATACTGACGTGAGACGTTCACTGTATTATAGAAAATGGCTGAAGAACTATCATTATGTATTTATTTATTATTGAGTATCCCTAATTTTTGCAATGAATCGAAGTGTTATTAATTGTTTCACAGTTCAAATTTCACCCACAATTTGATATTTCACTGCAAAACTTTCGTGAAACTTTATTTTATTAATCTATATTACTCTTTTTGATGATTATAATTATAATAATAATAATAATAATAATAATAATAATAATAATAATAATAATAATAATAATAATATTTTGTATGTTTTTGTTTTGTTTCGCGAATCGGCCATTATAAGGTCACGCGATTCGTACATCTTACTGGGGCTCATACTAAATTATCGGGGTAGGTGCATGCCATCAGATCGGCTATTACTATTATTATTATTATTATTATTGTTTGTTGTTGTTGTTGTTATTAATTTGCTTACGGTGTTCAGATAATTTTTTTCAGAAGTAGCAAAAACGTCTACAATTTCCTAAAATGCCGCCCTTCGCATTTTGTGATTTCTTTATTATTTTGAAGTTACTTCCTAGATGACTCTCGTAATTTATATCATTTCGATAAATTGTAGGGTGCATTCAAATAAATCCACTTTCTGTAAAAAAGAAAGTTATTTCTCTATTAATTACGTTACAGTATACTGAAGACTTACCACGAGCAAATGTGTCACAAACGCAATATTCAGCATATTTTAACTCACAAAATAAAATACAATAGTACCATAGAAACAATAATTCTATTTATGATTTCTCTTAGTCGCTAAAGCATCCACTTGCGCAAGCGACTTGCACAGCAAAGTCTTGCCAGTGTAAAACTTTCATAAGGGTATTTGTATATGTTGTTCATTGAAATGATTAATACCAATTGTTGAGTTAATGAGTAGATTTAAAGTCTATTGAGTGTAATCATGTGAAATTTCAATGGTATACGTCTTACATAAAAGAAATATTTATTTAGGATACCTCCAGACAGAAGTGAAGTGCAGCCAGAGTTCAGTCGCTGTCAGAAGGAGAATTCTAGCTGTCCGCAGCTCTGAATGGTAGTTCGTGTTTTTTCCGATCAACACCAGGCGTATGCCGGGGCAATGCCATACCAATCGGGCCGCGGGCTGCGCGCCATCTTTCCTACCTTGTCATATCCTCTCCCCTTACATACACGTACACTAACATGAACTACACTGCCATACATGTACATACCGGGCGACCGGTCGGGAGCTTAGAATTTGTCCCGGCTGGGGAGGTGCCTGCTGGTGGGAGATACCTGATTGGGGAAACCCCGCTAGCCGACGGCGGCTTGGTGCCGGATCTCGCCATAGAGCGGGGGACGACCACAACCACCTCCCAAGAAAACGTGCTCCTCACTTATGGGACTAATGACCTTAGCAGTTGTCGCGCCCGGAATCACTTACAATCTATCAATCGATCCCGCTAGCTGACGATAGGTCGGCGCCATTCAGCAGGAGAATAGCATCGCCACCTCCAGAGGAAAACAACATGCACTACACTTATGGGAATAATCACCTTCGCAGTTGACGTGCCCGGTATCACTAACAAGCAACCAACCAACTTGCAGCCATCGAGCTTCTTTCGCCCGTTGGTAGCAGTGCCAGAAGCGACAGCGGCGCAGCTTTGCGTCGAACGAGGACGAACGAGCGCGATTAAGGCCTCTGATTAAGTTAACGCGGTGATTCCGATGAAACATCGACCCCGCGCTCGATCGAGAAGCTTCGCCTGCGAGGGGCGCCCCGGGGGTGCGTCCTGCTTGCTTCGCCGATGCCCTCGCGATGAGGAGGCGTTCGTCAGTGGCTGGCGACGAGCGAGAAGCATTGTCGGTGTAATGGCAGTTTGCAAACGGGAAGAGACTGTGGGGAAGAGTTAAGCGCACATTGAACACGCTCGAAGAGATATATAAAATAAATAAACATTTTAAATATTGCCTTGAATTATTGCCTAGATTAGTTTTCAATGTATTAAGTCCCCATATTGTACGATATTGTTACGGGGACGTATCACGCACGCAATTCAATTGAAGGGAAACGGTTATATTGTGTTTCTGTTGAAAATTATTAGATATTATTCTGTTTATGAAGTTATTGTCGTTAAGAATATTCTTCATCCAGTTTCCAAACTCGCAATCACAAATTTCTCGTGGAGCGATCAACTGATTTTAATCTATGTATTAATTGTGATTTCTTCACGCAAAATAAAACTTTCATTTTTCAGCAAGGTTTCTCAGAGAGAGTAACTATGTTTCATTGCTACTTTCAGTAAAGCTTTCTAATATGAAGATAAGAGTAGATGTTATTGTCTGCTCTTGAATAACTTGTACTTTTATTTAAACGCTCTAAATCTTGATTTTTAATCGTGGCGAAATTTTTCGAACTAATTTCAATAAAATTTGAAGAGCCATTCATTGTTTATGTTTGTACTGATTACAACGTCCTTTATGTACTGACGTTTAAAATTTTTGAACTTCAACTCGAGAATGTGTCCTTATGTTATGAAACGTAACTAGTAAACGTTATGAGGAAACGCTCTCACACGTGCACTCCCTTCCACTCGCAGGATACAGCGCCATAAATCTTCGAATGTTCGCTCTTATGACGGAACGATTAAGAGAGCTTGAATTACTACGTAACATAATGACATGTTTCAGAGCAATTAAAGGTAAATTGCCGGATATAGCTTCTGAGTTCTTCAAAATCTCTTGCATGCGTTGCAAATTTGCTCAAGGAGAATTGATTCAAAACGTTGCTAGTATTAAATGTACTCAATGTTAAGTACATTGAATAGCTACTGGTTTTCAATTTTCGAAAATTCACAGTTCAATGAAAATTAGACCTGCGTAATTCTTTTAAGCGTTTATTGCTGTATCCGTGGAAATAAATTGAAAAAATAATTCGTATCGGAGAAATTTGTTTTTACAAATTGCATTAATTTCTAGCAAAAACATATGTCAAAACAACTGGTTTTGCAAAAAATTGTAAATTTAGTGTAATTACAAATTGTATTGATTATAGTTAAAAATTGTGGCGATTTTTAGAACAATTTTGTTTAAGGAAGAAATTTCTATCTTCAATTTTGTAGTATTGAAATGTAAACGTTTTGCAATTTTCGAAAATACTGAGTTCAAGGAAAATTATAACTTCTCCATTCTTTCAAGAGTCTCTTGGTATATTTGTGGAAACAATTTGAAACATTTGGATCTATTTTTCAACAATAGATCGGAGAAATCTATTTATGAAGAATATGGTTCGTACCTGCGTTTTGGCATAGCAAAGTATGCCTTCTGCTTGCACTTCAGGTTTTTTTCAATGTATATATTCGTTCATAGGGCGGGTCCAGTAAGTTATTTTTGTCGTTAAGTAAGTTATAGCGTCGTTTGATTAATAATTAAATTTTCATTAGGCAAAATTTGTGTTTTTTGATGTCTTCCTTAAACATTAAAAATAGTTCTTTTCAAATTATTAGAAAATCTCGGCACCAGCTACATGGGGACAATGGATTCTCACGTAATAAGTGAACTATTGGAATTGGAAATTCTTGATTGTCCTTTATCATTTTTCATTTGTATTTGCGTTTCTTTTGATTTGGTGTAAAAACGTGAATTAAAACTTGCATTTGGCGCTATCAGCTCAAAATTTGAAGTTTATATAATGATTTTATTTTAAAAAATGTGATTCTAAATGTTACTTTGCTTTCTTCAATTATTCAAGCTTTAATAATTGAAGTTCAATTAAAGACCAACTCATAGTTTGAAACATTACATTTTTTTAACATATGAAGGCATTTGGTTTTTATTCCCCTTCTTATTATCATTCTTACTTAGGCAAAATAATATACCGAGCTTTCAGTCAGGAAAGAGGGTCGCTAGTCAGTGCAGTAAATGATTAACTAATGTCTTTATCCTTCTTTGTTTGCAGCTGCGCTGTCTCGGTCTCTTTCAATTGTCTGTATTTCATATACAATTTCAAGATCTTTCAAAAACTTATTCATTAAGGATAGAAATGTGTATCTTCATTATTGTAGTTGTAGGAAGACGCCGAAATTTTGAACTTAAGCAATTATTGAAAAATCAAGGATATAAACGAAAATGAGGTCTGTATCATTCTTTTAAGCGTCCTTCACTCAATCTGAGGACGAAACCTAGTCAAACAATTTTGAGCCATATTTAAGAGAATGTGAAAGTTTTGAGACTTTACGTAAAGTAGGATTTATGTAAATTAATATAAAGAAATAAGTAACTTGATACCCCTGACATCTCCAACAATTCTCATTTGGTACTGCAATTTGACTCCAGAAACCCTAATACTTCTTCCTTGACACCACATCTTTGTTGTTCAATCGTTCTTTCTGTCGTCGACTTTCCAGGATTTCCATTCGGCCAATTTCAACGGTCATTTGTTTTGATATCGCGCAGATTGTACTCTCAGGCGAGAGTTTCATTTGTTCCTATCATCTCAACGACTATAAATGTCTTGGAATTGAGTACGACACGAAATAAATCCTCCTTAGTGGAATGGCTCTTTTTTCTAAGAGAAAGTGGAATATCAGTCAGCAGAGGCACGGGAGTATAGGTTCTACTTTGGTACAAAATAGCAAATGTATTTATATATTACTATTATTTTAAAGGAGATATTGTGATCTGCGGTTCATCATTATCCTGGCATTGAACAACTAAGCACGAAAACTATGGACAGAGCAGCCGGCCGCTAAAGTTCTTCTCCAGACAGGGACTATCTAACTAGTGTTGAAGATCTGTTCGGTTCTTTTTTAGTGTCAAGTGCCCTCTTGATACATAATATTGTATAGCTTCGATTTTTATTAAATACTCTCATCTTTCAATGATTGCAAAAGTCCATTTAGACTCCGTGTCCAACAAATAAATTATTAACGGAGTTTTTTAATGATTTAAAAAAATAGGTAAATAATTATATCAAGTACAGTGAGTTCATATTCAGAGTGTCCAGAAGTTGCCACAGAGTGAGATAAATCGCTTGCCGCGCACTAGGGTATTTTGACTGCACCAAGCGTTTGTGTGTACTATTCATTTAATCTATTAAATCAACTAAAATTTATTTTCGCTGTTTGTTATAACCACGCTATTCAGCGGTATAAGAATGAACACTGAATACGAATCAAGTCTTACGGAAATTGACAAAATTACGCTTGGTAACTAGGGCAGTAGGGAGCAAGCATTATTAAAAAGCGTCATAAAAGTTCTGTTAATAGGGACAATGATAAAATATTTTAAAATGTGTGTCATAACAGTAAATTTGAATTTTTACTTTCTTCCTACGGAGTAGACAGAAACGCAAAAAAAACGGCAGACAAGCTTTTCTGTCTACTTCTGTCTACTAGTTTTAGCTATTTTGTTAAAGGGCCCTGGTAACAAAATGGACAAATGCAGTTGCTAATTTTAGAAAAAAATCTCTATTACGTGATGCAGCTACTATCCAAGTTTTGTGGAACCTTAATACTGAAAAATCGAATGACGGGAAACATCTGTCCGGCTGTGAACAATCCTAGCGGCTCAACGTGCGCAGATAATCTCCCCCATACGTCACATACAGTTTTTACTTTTTTTTACTAAATAAATCTAAATCTAAACCGTTCAGCCCATTTTCTCCAAAATTGATATTCCCCAATCGATCTGGCTGATGTCACGGCCCATTGAATTTTGAAACCGATATTTCAATTTCAAGGGGTACTTTACATAAACCCCATGGGACGTTTTCCAAATTTTCAAAGAAATAGCTCTCTTGTTTTTGATAAAATATTGTTGTTAGATAGTGTAAAGGACATTTAAGAGAATGGTGTACGTCTCATGTTCGTTGAAAACCCTGTTATTTCGAGAATTGCAAAAGTTCAATTTATTTCGGAGCCTTCCTACAACTAAAAAATTAAAGATAGAGATTTTTCCCTTAACGAAAACTGTTCCTGAAAGATAGATTTTGAAATGTCCAATTTTTCAAAAATTTGAGTTCGTTTCACGTCATTTTGCGTGAATAGAGCGAGAAAGTACGTGTTGTTTTGCGACCACTAGTTTGAATTGTGCCAGTGTGGCAGTCCCCGAAGGAAACATTGACTTTATTGATTGTTTCTAGGCTGGAAGTTCGAACTTATGCTTTCGAGAGTTTCATTTTGGGTAGCTCTAGTTAACTGTAGCCTGCTTAGATCCAAGATTGCTCACGAATAAACATGTAGGTTTTTCACCCATCAGATGTAATTGCTCTCTATGAAGTTTACCTCAAATAAAAATAGTTTGGAAAACAGTGAGTATTTAATGAGTTTCCTTAAAACGCCTAGCAAATTACGTTATTATTGCTGAGGCGAATCCTGTGAGCTGATGTGACGAACTTAATGCTTCCACTAGGAATGTATTTTGATAGGGGATGTTTTTGCAAAACACGCTACACGATTTTCTGTGGAACATCGAACTCACAACAATGACCTGCACTACCCCGCGTAGAGTTCTTGCCGATTAATGTGCATTCTGGCCTTCGTTTTTCGACCAATGTGTATGAAGCGTATGTTTTTTCCTGGTTTTTACTATTTTTCACAAACATCATATTAGTAAAAGTAACAATTGCTTAATAGTATGCCAATTTCTCACTGTTAATCACGGACACCACGTAGGATTGATTGACTGCACCCAGATGTGTAGTGCAAATATTCATCAATGTAATTGTCGGTCTGAAGTTGCACAAAATGAAGCTGGTGAAAGCATTATTTCAAATTCCGAGGTCAGAAATAATTAATGAACTCAATATTTTAATGACTTAACTGAATTTTGCAGCCAAAATGTTAGCATGTGTCATGTTATTAAGGAAAGAAACAGCAGGGGACTCTCATTTATCGTACGTGACTCTCTAAAGCACGAGACATTAGTCCACACTGAAGATAAGCACAAAATAATTCGAGTATTCTAGCAATTTTCCGGATTTAAAAGTTCTAGTTATTGATGAATTGAATTCGGAATTGTAATTATTGAGTCATAAAAGGCGGTATTAAAGTTGACGAAAACAAGTTGTGAAACAGGAATTTTGATTGTGGAACCATACAGATGTGTTCATCTACTTGTTATTTAATGATTATTAATTGTTGCAAACTTTAGAGCGGAGAACAAATGTTCTTCTCTGGAGAAAGGAACCATAGTGCAGATTATATCGGCTTTAATATTGAATCTGTGTGGAAGAGCACATTAAACTTTCTTAGTATATAAATCAAGAGTAATTTATTGCTCATGAAGTAAGTTTTGCTCATAATGTAGTAAATTAGTATCCCTGATGATCCAAGTTACGTTGATGTAACTAGGGACAATTTTGTTCTTAAGGTATACACTTTATTTTCCAAAATGAATACGTCATACTTTTAGTACAAAATCACTGGGGAGAACTCAATTTACTTTCAGAGGAAAACAATGTTGGTACGATATACTTCAAACCTTCTCGTTGTTCAATAATTATCAGGTTAATCAGATTTATTTTAGACAGTCATGTATTACACGTTTGAAAACCAAAGGGTTAATAAAAAGCCATAATTTAGATTTGGAAATTTATTGAAATATATTAAACTTTCTGATGCATTACTATCTTTTGACGTATCGAGGACCACTTTTCCTCTTCTTCGGGAGTTTTAATAAACTATGCCATTCCCTCTTAAAATCTATTTGTAATTTTTGAAAAACTGTAAAACATTTTGCTAAGAAGCAAACCCTCACCCACACCTTCCATAGTCTCAGAGGCCATACTCCATCAAAGTCAACAAGACACTACGAATATCAATAAAAGTGTACAAATTGCACGTTCACATTTGTCGTCGGATTTTAATATCTTAATTTTGATCAAAATATATCGTTTACAAATAATGTATTAAGTGACTTTCTAGGATATTTTAGTATTATTTTTTAATTTAAATATCCCGTTTATTAGGTACATTAATGTAGTATTTAAGTTTGACGTGGAATCCTTCGGGATGCACCGAGCCCTGAATAGCAACTCTACCAGTTAAGAAGGTATGTTCGTACGAACACGGTTAATTACCCCCTTCCCAAAAACACAACATCTTTAAATTAAAGAAACCCTCTGTTCTTCGAGATGATAGGGGAAAATTTGGATCTTACTGGCCTAATTTTTTAATAAAATAAGTTTAAATTAGTAGCCGCTCTTATGGAAAAACTTTCGCGGTTCTAGGTTTTTATGAGTAATTACGGTTTTACCGTGACCTTTTTGTTTTTGTCAGTACTTAGTAAATTGTTTGAGGAATAGGATATTAAATGTAACACACCTCACCGGGTATTCTGAGGGGTAATTAATAAAAAAAACACAGTGAAATTCATGGCAGCCGGAAGTACTGCCTCTCGGCTTAGGAGCTGGGCTGAATAAATCATTCTATTGCCAGCACTGTTCCTATGGGGTAGAGTGGAAACCACGCTAAATTAAAATGTTGTGTCACACACAACCACAGACTGACGATAATTCATTTTCGATATAAACAATGTGGAACAATTCAAAGCAGGAAGAACGAACAGTGTGGGAGCTCAACTCAACCTAACTTGCATTAGGTTTTGCTAAGTTGTTCAGAAAACAAAAAAATCATGCGAGATATTGAATGTAATAATAAATATTATTTTTCTGGAACAACTATTCAATACTTCTCTTTTAACTATTTCCAAACATTTATTTACAATGTATTAAATTTAATTATTATTTATTATTATTATTATTATTATTATTATTATTATTATTATTATTATTATTATTATTATCATTACTAGTGACTGGTGGTCAATCGCCTGGCGGAAGTGCTTCGGATGCGTTGTGAGGGCCAGCTGGCGGGCCGCGCGTCTTGGCCACGGTCGATTGCGCAACGCGGTGCGGCTGCGGCGCGGTGCGGCGTGGCGCTCCGCGGCGCGCATCTAATGGCACGCTGTTGCACGTCAGTCGCCGGCGGACGCGCCGTGTCCGCGGGGCTGACGAGGCGGCTGCAGTGACGTACGGCGCTATATATCATACCGGTCCACCGCACCCGGCGCCCGCGCGCCGCCTGCGCTCCGGCGCCGTTCCCCGCGCCCGCCGGGCCCCGCTCGTGTCCCTGCGACGGTCCCGCCTCCACATCGCCGCCCACCCGCTCGCGCGGTTATCCCACGGTTCGCTCCGCACCTCCCTCGCCGGGCGCCCCCCCCCCACCGCGCTCCCGCTTCCGCATCCCTCTGTTCCCACTTCACTGGAGGCAATCGCTTCGAGACGAACTATGCCATTCGTCCTAGGACACGCTGTTTGGAAAAGCTATTGGTTTCAAGGAAGGCTATTTCAGGCAGCATTTGTTTGAAGCAATGTCCATATTTATTCAGTTAAATAGTTCTTTTTATTCAAATCATATTATTAAAGAGATAATAATGACCGTAGGAGTTTTGAAAATAGAATGTTTTTTTATCAATGCAGCAGTGTGTTTACAAAATTACTAAACGAAAAGTAATTTATATCACGATCCCTCTCTACATAACACAGAATTTAGTGAACAGTATTATTTAAATTATAATTATTATCTCAAGGACGTTTTAGTATTAAAGTTCATTAAAAATAAAGTAACTGTAAAGATCTCATAAAAACTAACACCGACAGAATGTTTCTTCTCTGTTGATTGAAAGGGATATAAGGGTATATTGTCACAACTATATTGCAAAATGTGTCTTGTTGCCTGTCTTCAATTTCTAATTACTTATTTTAATTTTTGGGAATAATTTTATATGTAATTGAATGTGAGTTATGAAGTACTGGTTCATCTGCTCGCTCATTTTATTTTTTCTAGGAAGTTCAAAGTGCCGTTGAAATGCGACCATGAACCTATTAAAAATGTTGAGAAGCAACATTCTCTAGCACCCTAGCATAGTATGTCAAATTTATTCAAGCAATTATCAATGATCACTATCAATGTAGAGTCGCAATTATTGATAGTTTTCAGGTCATAATTGCAAATCCAATTGTTGTTTAATAAAACGAGCTGGCTGCTGGGACGGGGCGGGGGGCGCAGCGAGGCAAGGTGTTTGCGTGGGCTCGTCGGCCGCTGCAGAGCGCGCACCTGGCGTGCATTTGTTTTGCAATCGCCGCGCGCGGCCTGCCGCAATACGCAGGCTGCGGCCGCTGGAAGACAAGTGAACAACGGCGGGCCGGGTGTGACCCGATTGCGTAATCCGGTTTGGCTTTTTGTTCGAAGCCACGCGGAACACTGGCGGCGGTGCGGTGCATTTGCCCTTTCGCGCCGTGGACGCGCGCTCGACGCATTTGGTTTTTCAAAAGAGGGGAAGGTTCACCCGGAACCTGCAGGATGGCCGATATTTCGTAAATACATGCTGAAAAAGTTAAATATTAATGAATTTACAATTCTCCCTCTTTGTTGATTTCATTACTGCAAGTATTGTTATCACCAAAAAGAGTTGTCAATTAATTTCATGGAGGAATAATGTAAATCGTTTATTTTGCATACTATATTAGATGATGATCTTCTGGTTCACTACCATTGTTGGAATTTGATTGCCTGAGAGATTGGTGATTCCGGGAGTGTCAACTGCTAAGGTCATCGGTCCCACAAGTGTAGTGCATGTTTTCTTCGCGGGAGATGGTGGTCATCTTGTCCTATTGGATGGCGAGATCCGGTGCCGACCTACGAGGACTTAAGGGGATTTTCCTCTACCAGGTATCTCCCACGAACGAGGGATCCCACCAGACGGGCTGAGCTCCCAACTGATCTCCCGACAAGTGAAATTGTGCAGTGTGTGTGTGTGTGTATGAGGGATGAGGATAAGACAAGGAAGTGGAAGGAAATATCGCGCGTACACTGTAGCCCGTTTGTTAGGTTACCGCGAATGATGGTGATAATGACTGAGAATGAGGAACAATGAAATGACAGGCAGGGAAAACCGGAGAACTCCAAAGAAAATTTTCTGCTAATCCACTTTCTTCCCGGCAAATTTTACAGAGATCCACTCGGATTTGAACCCATGTGCCTAGAGCTGGAAAATTAGTTGCGCTGTCGGCGCTGCTACGGGTAGCGCCTCCTCACGAGGGATGACTAGCCACAAATAGGCAGAACAGCAAGCGCTTGCGGGCAGTGGCGTAACCTTCGGGCCCGCAAGGCTTGCAGCGCGGGCGGGGCCGGGTAAAAGAGGGCCTATTTTTAGGCTGAAGGTTTTGCAATTGTAAGAAAAACTAGTATTAATTACTTAATACTCTGATAATGTGATAGTTGCGATAGTTAATAAAATAAAACACTGAAAACAGCAGAAGAACGATTTTTTCGCTTGCGTACCTTATGTTTCTGATTCAATTGAAGTAAACAATTCATTTAACTTTTTTCACTGTCTTAACTTCATAAAATTATATAGTAAAGGAAAATTTTTTCACTATTTGTTAGAAGCACCTTACCATTGTTAATACAACACACAAACTCTCTTTCGATTCTTATTTAGGTTAGAAGTAGGTAATTGAAATCGTCTTCATTTGTACTGCCTTGTTTAATGCTTCAGTTAATGACACTTAAATGAGATTATGCGTCTCTGAAGTATTGTGTGCTTTAAAGAAAATTAATATTGTGGATAAGGGATGGGGCCCCATAAAAATATCCGCAATATTAATTTTATAAATGTGCCTCTGATAAACGTTTTGCGAGCGGGTCCGCAAGTATTTCGTTACACTGGCTGTGGCTTGATTAATTGATTGATTGCCGTGCTCTGATTCACTAAACAACTACATGGGTCATTAGTCCCGTACGTGTAATGCATGATTTTTGCTTGGGATGTGATCTTTCCCCCGCTGTATGGAAAGATCAGGCGCCGACCTACCGACGGCTAGCGGGGTTTTCCCCAGCCACGTATCTCTCACCATCGAGCCACCGCCCCGGCATGTGTGGTAGTGTAGTGCATGTATGGGGGTGAGAATAGGCCAAGGAAGAGGAAGTAAAGATCGCGCGCAGCCCGTGCCCCGTTTGTTAAACATCTCCGGCATTCGCCTGGTGTTGAATCGGAGAAACCACGAAAAATATCGATCAGATCAGCCGGTCCCTTCAATTCTCCTCCAGACAGCGCCTGCATTCGATCTAGCTAACAAGGGAGCGTCAAAACTCCTGCCACCGCCGGGGACGCGAACCTCGGAGCTGCTTGCGGCGAGCGCGCGTTCCGTCGTGGAGCGCGCGGCAGCCCCGTGGCCACCGGAGCGCGGTGCCGACGGAGGAATGCGCAGGGTTCACGGCGTCGCGGGCAGCGTGTGTGGGCCGCCGCGCCGCGCCGCGCCATGTGAAGTCGAGCCGGTGCGCGGGCGAAAGCCGCCGCCGCAGCCGCTCCAGGCCGGACGCGCTGTTCTTCTGGCGGGGCTGCGCGCGTGGGCCGTAGCTTAGGTGCTGCTTCGCGCAGTTGTTGAGTTAATTCATCAACAGTTACGCTGATTAGAGCATTAAAAATTTTTGCAGTTAGAGAAACTCTGTTCCTTAGGTATTCGGTCTACTATTTTCTCCGAGAGGAGACTACAGATGCGGTATTGAATAGGTGTTCTTGACTTTTATTTTCCTGTAAATAATATAAATGGAGATACTGCTTAGATATAGAATATAGGTAGTAAATGATCAATAGGAATAACCTCAAATACATAGTACAAATTACAGTTATGATGGATGGATATTGGAAAGGTAAATAATAATTATTTGATTTCTCTTTTCTTGGTATTCATTTGCTTAAAATTAAACAAAAAATATTAATGTTAAATTATTTTGAATTTCACAGAAAATGTTTACATAAAATATATCGAAAATAAAGTCTTTGTGAATAAATCTTATGAATGTTGGAACTAATTTGAAAGTAATGTCTTTAAAATTAATTGAGCGTCTGTATTGTAAATATAGTTAAGATCAATTAAAGATATCGAGACATTTATGTATCTGGCGGTTCGGAACGTCTGTCCAGAATTCGTGTGGTTGGCTCATGAAACACGACTGAGTCCACGTCTCCAAGATCTTCACCGTTGGGTCCTGCAAAAGGAAGATTATCGTACAAATGGAGTGATGGAAATCTATACGATAAAATAATTCTACATGGGTTGTGATTATTTACTTTGTGATTGCTAATTACTTTGAAATTTAACTTGTCAGATTAATATAAACTGAAAGAAAATGCATTTATTGAACAGTAATTTTAATGTATCCAAAAACATTTTTATAGTAAGTGCACTTCGCGAAACACAAAATAAGACTTGCCCATCTCGTTTTATCGAATTGGCATCATACGTTATATTATATAATTTAGTAATAAAAGGTACCTAAAATATTCTATATTATTGTTAGTATTTCTAGGCAGTCAATTCCTCGTGGAAAGTCGAAACAATGTTCTGTAAGGATAAATGCTTCAATTTTACTGAATACGTGGAAGAGAGGGTTTGTGTATGAAAAATTATGTATCATGTTGGTCTTACCTGTTCCGTTGGAAAATGCATTAAAACTTACGTCTCTTCCTGCAGCCATCCGAGCTGCCACTCTAAAAAGAAATAGCAAAATAAATAAGAAAAATAAATAACGAAATGTATGAAAATTGCATCCACTTATTTTGAATCCAAACGAAGAACCGTCGGTTAGCGGTTTTTCCCCCAAACCACGTAATTCTCACCTGCGTGGCACCGCCCCGGAAGAAACAAGCTGTAAGCCCCCGACCGGTCTCCCGGCATGTGGTAGTGTAGTGCATGTTAATGTGTGTGGAAGGGTTGAGGAAAGAACAAGGAAGAGGAAGGAAAGATCGCGCGCGGTCCGTGGCCCGTTTGTTAGGGTACTGCTCCGGCATTCCCCTGGTGTTGAAAAACCACGGAAAACCACCGATCAGAGCAGCCGGCCGCTAGAATTCTCCTCCAGACAGCGACTGAATTCGTCCCAGTTGACAAGCTAGTGCCGAACATCCTTCCACCGACAGCGACCGACCTGCCCCGATGTCTGCCGAAGCGCGACCATCGGTAGTGGACCGCCCACAGGGCCAGCCGCCCTCGCGGAGATGACCAACTCATCTTGCCGGTCCGGATCCGGAACGCTTTCGACAACTAGCGATGGGTTGCACGCAATAACTCGGTCTTTTATACAACCATTCAGCATCGCTTACACAAATTAATGGGCGAAAAATACCACATTCTTTCCTGCCCGACCTCACGCTGCTTTTTATAAGCGCGCTAATGGCAAAAGCTGTTCGCGCGGAAGTTTTGTTTTTTCTACGGAGCCGCGAAATGCTTCCCAGGTGTTCAATCGCCAATGAGTTACTCCATAACGAAAGGAAAATCTTTACAATTTCTAACTGTTCTTCACACTAGATTCACTAATCTACTCCCCGAATAACACAGTACATCCTACAGTAAATTATACTCAGAATTCTCCAGTTGAGCAGCTTTGAATTGTCCTAACCACGATGAACGTATAAAATATATTTGAATGAGGCCCTGAGAAGATGGAGGTAAAATGTAGTTATAAGGGAATTAAAATGGTGACTTTGTTATTCTCTCTACACGTTGCTGATGACTAGGTGGTGTTCCCTGAGGATGAAGACAATGCTCTATACATGCTGAGGAAATTATATTAAGTGTACTCGTAATGAGGTTTAGAAATAAAACGTAACAAGACTGAATAGGAGGAAGTGCTAAAAAATCTGAAATTGGATGACGGTTCGGAATCAAAACCTGTCAAAAATTCACATACCTTGGTACAGAAATAAATGGAGGCAGTACACAAGGTATTAGAAACATAATTGCAAAAGGTTGAGTGGTTATAAGCAAATTACATATACTAATTAGGATAGATAGATTTTGTAAGAGTGTAAAACGAAAATTGTAGGTATTTGTAGAGAATATTGCTCTTTACGGATTTGAGGAATGGGGAGTAAAAAAAGAGCGAAAAAATGGCAGCAATGGAAATGGACCTCTGTCGCCGAAGTTGCGAACTCACTTTAAAGGATAAAGTTTAGAACGAAGAAAATAAACGTAAATCGTAAGAAAGTTTTAATATAATTGACACCATAGGAGTTAGGACTAAAATGGTATGGGCACATGCAAAGAATGAACGAAAAACGTTGGTCGAAAATATTGTGGATACCGCAACCAGCTACCTATCAAAGAAGAGGAAGACCTAGACTTACATGGGGGGAAGGAGTGGATGAAGCATTGGTGAAAAGAGGATTGAGTAGTGAAGACTCAGACTAATAGAGAGAGATGGAGGTTCCGATGCGAGAGACACCCGAGGGTGTAATTTAACTCGCCGTTCTACTACTACGATGAAAATTAAGTGCTGGCAACAGTTCACGTAAGTTTTCGGCCCCAATATTCACTTTTATTGGACTTTCCAAACGCTATCTCACTCGCCCAAATGCAGACCATGTTACTCGCTTATTACGGGGCACAAATTTAAAAGTAGTCTTCACGCCGATGGATTAAAAATACATTCGTCGTCTACCGTCATTCGTGTCCATACACGAGGATATCCCAATTGACGTACCGCTCCCGGTCGTGATTCACCGTGGAAGACGCTAGCCTGGCGTCTGCCCGCCGGGTGGGGTGGGGGGCGCAACTCTCTTTCGGGCGTTCATTATTGCTAGTCCTTTCTCAGCCATCTCGAGCTCGCATTGCCCAAAAACCAAACCCAGCCAAACCATATCGAAAATTAAAGACTAATTAAATGTTCTATTCCCGAATTTTAGACTCTTTTTGGATTTCCCAAAATCATGGGCGCTCCTAGCTTTAGTCTAAAGCTAGCAGCGTCTACCAAGACAATACCTTCCATTATTGCAAGGCAACGAAAATGCATTCATTATTAGAAACTAATTTTAGGCTCTCAGAATAAAATGTTCAAACAATTTTTTTACAAAAATCAGGGTCTTACAAAGAGGAACAGTTAACAGAAGTTTTTCTGGGATAATAAAAAGGAAAGCTCAAAAATTACAGAAAAAATATGAAACCTTAACCGAAATTAAAGAATAATTTTAGACTCTAGAGAGAATGAATTGACACTTAAATTCGACATTGTAAGTACACACATCGAGAAATCACAAATTATAACATTTTGCACTCGATTGTTTGAAATACGAAAGACAATAAGGGGAGTGTCACATTAAAACTCAAAAGAATATTAAAATAGTCAAACAAATCACATCACCAAGAAATGAACGTGAAATACCTTGAATTGTATAGAAGAAACCTGAAACCACAAATAGTTCTAAGCATGATTTTTAAGGAAGCTGGAATGTATTTATCATAGCGAACCCTGAGAAGAACGTTTGTAGAAATTGGCCTCAAACGACTACGATCCGTGAGAAAATTCAAATTTACACCTGATATAAGTTAAAATGAACAAAAGTTAATTTTTTTCCAAAAGTACCAGCATCGGACCAAAGAGGAAAGGAGAGACGATTGTAATGCATTTAAAAACACCATCACCATAAACGAGAACAAAAAGTGTAAAACAATTACTTTGTAGGTTTGTTTCTCAGACGAGTCGTCAATCCAGATCTTGCAAGAAATGACGTTGTCCATTCGACGAACGTATAATGACAATAATTAGGGAGGAGGAAAGGAACGAGTAAAACATCGCTTTTACAGTGTTTTGGTCAGTTATTTGTCGTAATAGTTGCGCCTTAGGACAGTATAGTTCTGAGTTGAGAATGTCATCATTCCTTCTTGGGGAAAATATTGTTTTCTAGGCTATGATTACGCTTGTGTACAAACGTTTTATGTATTCTTGATCGTCATCAGATGGTGGCTGGGAAATAATATTTCCTTCTTTATTATTGCTACACAAATGAAACCGGTAACTAGTACAGCATTTTTGGTCTATTCAATGAACTAATATAACTTTTTCATTATTAATAGACATTGAGCAAATTGCAGCATAATTCAGTGAAAAAATACCAACAAGAAAATTGAACTTCATTTCTGAAAAAAAATGTGAAGTGTTAGAAGGTTAAAATTTCAGAAACGATGTTATACTTTTATCCATTTTTAATGTCATTCTCCTTAATTATAGCTGTTGCAATCTACTCACTGATTATTTTAAATGAAAAATTGTGGTTAGCTCTATCAATAGAGGAATAACCTCGTACTAGTTAGCTCCTATTCTTTTGTTTAGCAAAAACTGGGAAGGAAATTGTATCCTTTCCCAAAGTTAGAAAAATGTAATAATCGTACTGCACAACGAAAGGGTCAAACAAACCCGTTTACTTAAAAAAATATTCCACCTATAAAAACTACAACAGTATTTCCTTTGAGGGATATGTAATTTGGCAAAAAAATCATTAAAATCCAAAATAATTTAAAGAGCTCATTTCCAAAACTGACTTGGAATTAATTGTTTTTGAATCCCAAGAACAGATTCTTATTTCAAATGTTCAAAAAAATGCACTTTAATGCAATAAGACATAAAAAAGTGTCGGCTCATTTTTTAAATATACTTTATTGCTTTTCATTTAAAACCCAAACCAAAAAAATCGAATAAAGGGATACCGACATAATGATGGCTACATAGTGTAACATCAACCATCTATAATGGGTCTTACGATAAACTTAAGGCCACAACATTTGACTGCACACTGCACTTTTACATAAACTAAGATGTACTAATTAAGAATCAAAAGAAATAGATACGAAATATTTTACATACTCTTGGGCCCCTTTGGCCTGTCTAATTTGTAATTAGTTCTCTCCTTTTATTGCAAAAAGATGTTGTTATTCATCCATTGACATGAAATCTATTACGGATGTTTCAAATTTAAAAACAAAAAAACACACACTAAATTAAAGCATCGTCGTTTATTACCATGGTTAAAAATAGAAGCCCAAAACACATTTCTCTCAGTTAAACCAATAATAGTTAGTTAAGTCATTTCATAAAATCTTATTGTCTGTTTGAAATATTAATTTATTAAATAAAATAATTAATAATATTTTTAAGTGTAATACTATTATAATATCTATAAACTAAAACCCAAGGTAAAAATTAATAAAAAACTAGAATTAAATCATTGAAAGAATGATCAATGACAAAAGTTATATACATAAATAACTCCTACATGAAGCGTTAAAAACTAAAATGTTTATGCCAATGGCCTAAAAACATTTCTCACACCGCAATCTACCGGATGAGACTTTTTTATCATTCTGTTACATATTTGCTGGGGATGAGTGGGTCGGGGGAGACGAAGAGATAAGGGAGATGGAAGGCAGAAAAAAGGTCTGCCATGTTTCACTAGTGTGTATAATAATGAAGAGATATGAAGAGGCATTTTTTTAAATTTTAATTCTTGTGAACGGTTTAGTTCGTGAAGAAATGTTTATTTCAAACAAAACTTTCATTTCTTTTCAAAAAGTAGAGTTATAATGATATTATGATGGTAAACAGATGTAATGAATCTAGTAGTTCTAAATGATTGCTCTAATCACACATTACTGCATCGTCGTATATAACTTGAAGATTAATATAATGATACCTTTATCTCAGGTCACTTACATTGAAAAATATTCGAAACTTACCTCTTTTTTAACAAGAAGCATACCGGCACCGCAGCGAAAAGCAATAGCATTCCAAGGATGATAAGAACCCAGAGACCAACTGTTATACCGCCCCAGTACGCTGAGGAGAACATAAAATTACTCACTTGAGAATGAAGAATCTGCATTGCCATTCATTTAAGTGATTAGAAAGTTTGGAACTAGTTGTTTACGTAACAAGGGCGCAAAACAGATGAGTCAATCACGAGACAAAGAGACGAGTGTGTGAATCACCTAACAACCGTGTTACGTATACCACTTTTTAACACGACGTGAGTGAAACGCAATGCGTCAAGTAAAGGAATATAAATTAAATATCAAATAACTGGAAATTCCTTACTTGTACAAAAGTAACTTAATTCCAGTCAGTGTCGTAACAGTATTATTTGGAAATTATAAAAAAAGACGTCGCCAAAACAAAAGACAATTGCGAATCGTTACAGATGTTCCGTACACGCTTTCGCACTCAGTGAATAAATTAGCTGTTGTATTATCTAAATCTAGCCAAATTGTAACAAAAAACAAGCACGAGAAAACGCATTTCGCGCACGGCCTGTTAAAAAGTATCATAGGAGACAATATTATATTGCAACATGAACATTTCAAAAAATATTTCCTCAAAAATACGAGAATAACCACTTACTAATTGGAGTGGCAGTTTCATAGGGCTCTGCCTCCGAACATTTTCCCTCCCAGTCCACAGCTGCCACCTGCATGGAAAACAATATGGTAATCTTTTCGTGAATGAAAAAAGTATCTTTTGTTTCAGAAACACACCTCTTTACAACACTTTTAGCTGACAACAAATTACAAAAATCCATGAATTTATTTTCATTCAGATTGATTTTCATCTGAAGTTCTGATTATGTAGAGAGGTTTTAAGACAAAAATATCAAATTTGTACGTTTGCTATGTTAACTATTTGCCTCAATTTCATGCACAATTACGCAAAAACTAATCAAATTTTTGGAAAAGGACGTTATGTTAAGATGTCTTTGGAGAACAGATTTTATTCTATAAAAAATATGTCTTTGAAAGTGTAGTTGTAGGAAGACGCCGAAAAATTAGGAACGTTTGTAATTTTGTTTTCTATGCTGTCCTAGGGTAAGATTTAATAAAAGGATTAGAGTCACATTTGAGTAATTTTGAAAATATAATTGAAGCTTCATGTAAAGTACCCCCGAAAAATCAAAATATCCGGTTCAATTTAGCCCAGAAGGACGGATAGCCGGACGAACAGACATTTGCCGTCAATGAAGGACCCTCCAAACATGAATTTTGACTATACAACGTTTTAGAGGAAGTAATTTACCACATATTGGAATACGATTTATCTACTTTTTCGTTACGAGGACCCCGCAATAACGGGTTTTTCTTTCGAAAAATCAGTTTTCCGGCCACAGAGTATAGTACTTTTTCTTCTTACGAAGTCAGGTGAGAAAATAAAAACTACATCATATAAATGTATAATGTTTATGGAGTGGATTATTAGCTTACCTCAATGAAATAACGGGTGGCCGGAAATATATTTTCGGTTGCAGTAAAAGAATAGATGCTAGTTTCCGACTCATCACAGTTGTCGGTGTTGGCACAAGTCACCAGTGTGGCGTTGTAAGGACATTTGTTATCATCGTAAGAGTCGGACGGATACTCAATTATTTCGTCAGTAAAGTCATACGGTTTCCAGCGAATATAAAAATCAACTCGGCATGACACGTTTACTGACCACCTGAACTTCAATGAATTTATTTGTCTTTTTGATGCCCAAATATAGCGAACTTGTGGAGCCGAATCTGGAAATAAAAATACCTCGTAATATTTATTATATAATTATAAATGTTTTCATCCTTCTGATGTATTCTTGATATCGACATGTGAAAACTAAGGGAATATAATAAGCTTTTAGAGAAGCTAAAATATAGTTTATGATACAATCATACAAAATATTAAAAAAATGTAATATGATGAAAAATTTGCTTGAAAGCCTTATTATATTTTGTCTTAATTGTGGATATGCAGAGTAAATATATGGTTATATACTTGTTTTCTCGCTTCAGTTACACTCATTGTAAAAAGACAATGAGAGTTACTATTCAGCTTTGCCTATTTCTTCACTTATTGTTTTCTACAGTAACTGGCTAGAACTCTCGGTATCTTGTAGAACAATTCCAGAGTCGGCGAGTGAGTTTTTGTATTTATTATTAATCAAAATTATTTAAATTTTATTGCATGTTATTTATTTTTCTATTATATGTTTAGAATCTAACTTATATTTTTTTAAAATTTTTGACACGAGTTATACTTGTCTGTTTGACATGTGTATCCAGAAGCCAATAACCAAGGTATTCAAATTGCCTATATAAAATAGTGAGTTTCAGTATTTGATTAGCTTTGTAGTTAAGTATCACTTACTTGGGCAAGTCAGCATTTTTGCACTAGGACTGAATTCAGATATATTATTTGAAGTAGGCCAATGGAGACTGAACCGAACATCGTAGGTTGTGTCGGGTTCCAAATCTTTGATGGTAATTTCTCGGTTAGCGTATTCTTTCCCTGCGACTTTCCAAATATCATTGGTCGATTCCGTCTGTAATTCAGCACAAGCTAGTGTTAGCTGCGATATACAAGATGACAAAATGTTATACCTATCTTAAATATAGTAAGTATCTCCCTCATAAATAAGTGTTTTCTCACTTTATTTTACATTGAATGGAATATCATCATCCTCAATAATAAGTAGTATATTTAAGTATTTATTTCATGTTATGCGTTTTGTCAAGGGAGATAATAGAAATATATCAGTACTCAATATTTCAAAAATATAATATTTCAGATCTTACGCACCACTATTGCGAACAAGAATTACACATGGAAGAAAGGAGTGATGGCAAGTATACGAGGCTATGTCTTACCTTGTATTCCCAATGGGCAATATAACCTTTTGCGCTGCTGTTTTGACAGCCTGTTATCAACGTTAAAGATGTGTTACTGGCCTTAATCACTTGCGGAGGGTGCTCAGGATTTATTGGGTCTCGAACTGAAAAGGATGAAGAAAATAAATCAATACAAACACTTCCTGCTTCTCCAATCTTTTCAGTGGTCGCGCTTTCGTGGATTACTATTGTATTCCAGTTTTTTCATTCGCTGTTTACAGCAAGTGTTGACAAACGTTTGGCATGGACTTGTCAGTATCTTTCTTTGAAGGTTCCAGCTATTCAGTTAAATCGAAAAATGACGCAAGTGATAGTTGCCGCTCGAGCGATAAGCGCCGGATAGCGCTTGGATTCCAATAGTAATCCATGCGATCACTGGCAGTTCAGTTTCTGACCTAAGCTAACATAATGGATATCGCTGCAATCAGTGCCCTAAAAGTTGATGGATTGAACGACAATGGAGAAAGGTCGACTGGAAGAAGGTTTCTAAAGGATCTCCCTTACGAAACCAGAAATGAGACGGTGGATCCAGAGAAAAACTGACCCGACCCCAATACGAACACGCGGAAGATTTCTACTGGGAATCCGGGAAGGACCGAGGGGTGAGCGGAGTCACCAAGGGCAACGGGGGGCGTTATTATCTCTATGGACGTCAACGAAACAAGAGAACTCGACAGTCCTGTATCAATTCCAGTCGGTGTCCAATAGGTGTACCCAGAACACATTAAGAAAATCTGTGTGATGTTGGTAATGAAACACATTTAGAATAGACACTCCAGATGTTTAAACAACTTAATCAATCTGTTTTATTTAATAATGTAGTGCAAAGTAAATCAAGGGTCCAAACCATATTGAGCGCAAGACGTACTTTAACATTATCAAATGTTTTATGTATACTACGATTGTTTAATATATTAAATCTACTTAAAATACACTTCTGTTATAATTTATAACCACGGTATGCAGTGGCGTAACAATGAACGTGGAGCACGAACCAACCCTTATTAAAATTAACAAAACACAAGAAAAGCTTGAATTATTTTTTTGCATATCTTCAGTGTGGGTCAGAACTAATGGCTTGTGCAATAGACAGCCACTTATAATAAATAATAGTTTCTGTAGTTTATGTCTCTAATATGATGACACATGCCAATAGCGTTTTGTATAAAAATGTTCGTAATGTAAATATTTAATATTTTGATTATTTGTAAGCAGGCATCCAACCGATGCTTTCGCCTGTTTCATTTTGTGGTCTCGCAGGACAAGTGCATTGGGAAGTCTTTGCAGTACACATCTAGATGCTCAATCAATCAATGCAACCACATTGTTCTTGATCAACCATGAGAAAATTGCATCGCCTTATTTGAATACTAAAACAAAATAGTGCTATAATATGTTTTGGTGCAATATTTTACACATTGAAAAATTAATTAATTCGAAATTATTGTTAATCAAGCGTCTGTTATAGAGGGATTGCAGGTGTGACTCCATTAGAAATTCAAGAATTTCATACCTGGGAGAGTGGTCGCCCAAATAAAAGGCACATTATCACTTTCGTGTGTTTCATCTTCGTTGCCTCGCTCAAGAAATGCACGTACTTCGTACACGGAGCTCGTCCTTAGGCCCGTGATTTCCATTTCTTGAGTCATGTCTTTCCATCCAGCCAAATGCCAGATTGTCTCCTCCGGCTCCTATTAAGCGAAGTGAAGGATCAGGTTAACGAATGTAAAAAACATTAAAATTTCATGTACGCAGTGTGTAAGTTCTGAATTTAATAAAATTTCTAATGGCGTACAACTCGCAATGTCTAAATGTTATTATTTGCGTAAGTAAACGGAATTGTCTATGAGAAGCAGCGCATATGTTAGGTATTATATATAGTGAGTTCACTGTAAGACTTCATTTGTAGAAAACAAAATTGAAGGGCTCGGGCGTTTAAGATGACAACACTAAAACTTTTCGAAGTTTTGTGAAACTGTATTTTTTGCTCTGGCTATATGTTGTCCATGCTGTCTGATGCTAAAATGGTTCAGATTATGTCTCGTAGTTATAAGATTCATTTAACAAAATTGATCACCTTAAACCAAAATTTCCACTTACTTATGTCTTTGACCGTAGTGAGAAAGCTGAGAATTCGTGAAAAATATTTTTTTCACGAGAGCAATATGTCTTATCATTCTATAAATATAAGCATATAAATATAACAAATAATTATTTGTTCTAATCTTTTAGCACGTCAGACAACTTATTTGAAGTTAGTCAATCTGAAATCTCGATTGTTTTGGAATGAATAACTCTAATTATTTTATGAGGTTGCATTAGTTTGTGAAATTTACATTACGTTCTCGTGCACTCATTACTCAGTAATAAGGAGTTTTAACTTACTTGGTTATAAACAAATGTAGAAAATTATTATAAATATCTACAAGTGTACTACAAGTACTACTGTGTATCTACAAGTTCATAACTGACTTTAACCATATTTCACTTTAAATAATTTACTGACATACTTAATACTATAATATATCATATACAAAATTATGTTCTTCTTGTAATTCAGTTGTCTGATGTATTTCGATATCTGCCACGCCCAATGCTGAACACAATTGAGAATTGAATATACTGTGGTGAAAGCTGTACCTTTTTACAGTCCTTCATTGCCATCGCAGAGCATGATCTTTTCCTGAGATGCAACATTGGAGGGTATTTGTTAGATTCTATCCATCGAGCTCGACAGCGAGCTTTTTGTCCCTGTCTCTTTCTAAGTGGCAGATACTTGTCCAAAGAAAATTACGCCGGCCTCTGTATATTTTAATAAATTAATTTTTGTCTAGTGTCTTTGCATGACTAGTATACATATTTAGATTCTTTACCTAGGAAGAAAAGATTAATATCCATCTGCTTTTTACTCTCGTTTTGTTTTGGTGTTGAATTTACTGTCAGTTTTAATTTACAGTTTATCGGAATGGAATAATTAAATTGAATAGTAAGAACAATTAATCCATGATTGAGGCGTTTGCTCTCAAAATCATTTTGTTATATTTGCGAAAATTATTCCAGAGAAACAAAAATATTATCGTTTCCACACATAATTTAATATTTACGGGAATCTCGCCACATTTATTTGATGTGTCGGGGCACGTCACCTGCTATTACCCTCCTTGGTTTAGTGAATGTTTATACTGGAAAGTGGCGATGTTTCTCTGGACTGTGAGATCCAGCGCCAATCTACACGTCGGCATGCGGGGCGTTTCCACTCCAGCTATCTCCCCAATGTACGAGTAAGGGGAGACTGCGTGAAATGAAAGAAAGAAAGGTCGCGCGCAGCACCTGGTTCATTTGTTAGGGTTCTTTTCCGACATTTGTCTTGTATTGATCACAAAAGCTCCAGAAAACTAATCACAGCAGCCGGTCAGAGTACATCTCCTCCAGACCAGCGTCTGTATTCGATCTAGCTAATGTCGAAACAGAAGTGACAGCAGAAGCAATTGTAATGCTGGCGCTGAGCCTACACACCAGGTCACATTTAGGCGGAAATTAACTGGATTTCAACTGTATCCTTTCATGAGGTTGAAAAAAAACACTCCAAAATTAGCAAAAAGTAAGGAAGATAAAATAATAATACAAGGGAATAAGTTGATTTTAATCGCAAATGTCTGATATATTATGCATTCTATTGCATTATTTATCAAGATACTATACCTTGTATTGCCAAGTTGCTAGGCACAGACCTGTGCATGACACCTCGGAATGCAATTTCAATTTCAGAGTAGATGAGCTTGCGTGTGTTACGTATGGTGTTTTTTTCAGCGTAGGTGTTTTTGGATCTGTTGAAAGAAACACAAAACTTCGTTACAATTTCATAATATACTACCTGCAGTACGACTCTTGTGTACGGCATAATGTAATTTTAAGAAAAAAATGTTACTGATATCCATTAATTGATATTCGATATTCACATAATCATTATTAACTCCAAAAATTATCGTTTTAACAAATGAAGGAACCTTTCGTTGTGATATAAAATGAAGCAAACTTACCAAATAAAAAGAAGATATTGTTACAAGTCTCTTTCAGACAATTAAAAAATAATGTGTTTGCTCAGTCATGAAGTGCCTGATATTGCGCGGAAACCCAAAACACTTGACCATTCTTTTGTTTCTTCACGTAATATTCACGTAAAGATGTCTTTTTTCAGCGCAGTAACGGATGATTGTAAATCTCTCTGCTGATGTTATGTTCAGCGCTGAAGTTATTGAATTCTTAACAGCTATTCACCTACAATCCTCCTTTGGAGAGTTTTCACATGAAGATAGTTTGTAATATTAAAAAATATCACAATGTGCATATTATCATGAACGTTTCTTCGTTTACTGATATACATTATACATATTGTCTCAGCAAGTAATGTTAAGGAGTGCACACACATAAATGTTTCAGTTCCAGAACGTTTTTATTTTGTGATAGCGAACCGGGAAATTTTATGGAAGCGCAATGTTTTTTGTTTCTCCCCAAAAAGCAGTGACGGAACGGCGTTCCGGCTTAAGTGCCTGGTAATCAAATTTGTTTCATATTATAATATGAATAAAGATAAACTATAGACCTGCGAAATAGATTATAATGAAGAGATTGAAGTGTTGATGTATTCATTCAAAATGAGAACATGATACAGACAACCCTAACATTGTTATCTTTTCTGACTCGATTACTACATTGAAGGCCATCGGAAAGAGATATTCAAATCACATCTACATTCAGGAAATTAAATTTATATTTAATCAGCAAACCAGAAATTGAAGTCAAATTACCCTGATATGGATTATTTTTCCCAGTGGAATTCAAATCAATTAACAAGCAGATTTGGTCACAAAAATGCAACAACATTCTCAATCGTTGAAGAGAGTGCTAATGGCCCGTTACAACACATTAGAAAGTTCTTTAGCACAAGGATTACTACAAACTTGGATTTACTATAAAACCATAAACCTCGACCTCGCAAAGAAAATGGTAAACGAATCATCCCCCAACCCACATTACCCAACATTTTAAGTATTTGGGAGTAAGCAAGTCATTCTCCCCAGACTTCGGATCGGCCGATCCAGGTCATAAGTGTGAAGCAAAAGAAATGGCCTATATCCTTGGTCTTAGAGCATAGAAAGAAAAATGTCAATTCTTGGAATCAACACAAAAATTTGTGTCAAAACTATAAGATTATTGTAATTCACTAGGTTTGCCTAATTAATGCCATTTACTCAAGTTATGTCAAGTTCAATATCAATTAAAAATAACAATTTCTACGTTAATGTAAACAACTTTAGAGTTGTTAAATGTTTCTAATTTTTTATATAAATGATTTGATATTTCTGTTCTGATCATGCATAACCATATTTTACTAGTATTAAAAATTGAAAATAATGCAAGTTAACACTAGAACAAACAGCTATTTGATTTACCGAGAACGCCCATTAGCAGTCATTCTGATGGCTGATATATGTAAAGGACAATTAATAAAAATTGGTGAATTTCATCACAGCGTAAATTATGTTAACTTCAATTAAGATTTTCTTGCCACTTTTTTGCTGATTTCAATAATTAATAGCTTTGTAAAATAATGAGGCGCCGGTGATCCATATTTATTCATATATAATTAAACTTTCCGCTGCAAAAGGTTGGCAAGCATTTTCATGAATAACAATGACAATTCGTCTGTACATTCAAACATTTTTTTACCGGGGACTTTTCTTATTACCGGAGATTATTTATTATTTAAAAGCCAACATTATTTGTTATTTAAAAGCCAACATTATTTATTATTTAAAAAGCCAACTTATTTATTATTTTAAAAAGCCAACAGAGTTGTGAAATAATAAATTGTGGGTCTATAATGGATATTGAATAATATTTATTTCTCAATTATCAATATTGAGAGACGATTTCATTGGACATCAGAAATCCAAATCATCTTATAAAGAATATTTGAAATAATATTTTTTAATATAACATATATTAAAAAATTTTATATAAAATTTCTCAAAACATTCCCTGGTGAACAATATATAGTATGGCTAAATTTCCATGTATGTAGATTAGCATCGGGACATGTTGTTAGAGCAAGGTGATGTCTGTAAACGGTCTGTTTAGATCACAAAACAATTGCCTTCCAAAGTATCATCCGAGAAGCTTCGGAGTCAACTGAGAATTGCCTAGCCGTGTAAGTCACCCAGAGTTCTGAATCGTTGTATATCTAACGTAACGTTTCTCCGTGGTGAATTAAAACACTCACAGGTATTATTTAAACAAAGACGTTCAATTTGTTTCTTAATGCTACACTAAAATATTTGATTTATTTACAGATATATTACACGGTCCTTGTGTTCGTCACTTATTTTCCTTACACACGACTCCGTTCTCATGATTATTTATTTACACAGTTCACTTCTGATTTTTTCTTTACACTGTTCACTTCTTCTACACTATCGCGCAGTCCGATGCACTGTCCACAGTCCACTGCGCTGACCACAATTCACTGCGTAGACCAGGGTCCACTGCACTGCTCTCTACCGCGATGCATACTTCGCAGCTCAGCTTCCAATGCAGACTTCAAACTGCTGACTGCTATTTCCCTACTGCACCACTGTTCAGCGCAATGCACACTTCACAGCTCAGCTTCCGCTTCAGACAGACTACTGCATATTCACATTGACGGACTCACTGCTTACAACTTCTACTTCTTACTGACTCGCGGCCGCCGGCAGTGGCGAATTTATACCTGTCCGGCGTCCGTCTCGACACTACCGGCACTTGCTCCACATTTCTACGCGACTCGCGAATAGCCCTGAACCGTCCAGTTCGGGGGGAGGGGGCGTCGGCAGATGACGCAATCCGTGCAGCAAATCCGGGCAGATGATGCAATATTCGTTACAATAAGATAATGCCTTGTTTCACTGATGTGACGATGAATATCAACCCTTAAAAAATCTCTGTTGGATGCATCTTTTATTGTTTGTTCTGTTGGATATGTCTTACATTAAAAAATTCATACTTCAATTTTCGCAAGACGAAGAGCTTACGCAAACAATATTTCGTAAGGCTTTTGGGCGTTTAAGATACAGTACACAATAAAACAACGATGGAAATTTTCGAAAACTTACCTAATATTTAATTCATAAATACCTTAAATGTCACGAGATCCCAAAGTCCTTCTGCTTATTGGTTGTACGAAAACAATACCTGAATACGATGTAGCCATAAAAATGCTGGCGTGAGACGTTCTAGAGTTAATGCAATTTGCAGTGCTCGTTATACCCACAACAATTATTAAGCGAGCTTCAATAAAAAAACAATTTACGAAAAAAACATTGTACTAAAGTGAATTGCGATGATTCAAGAATGTTATATGTTAATCACGTAGGCCGATGACTGACAACTTCAACATACGTTAAAAATGTAAAAGTAAAGACCCACAAAAAACAATAGAACTACGACTACAACCAATTCGTGTTAGCTATTATACGTAATGACTAGGCAAAATTTAATTTTTTGAAGACTATCAAATTAATTCAAAAAAATAATAATTAATTTAAAAAAATCAGTAGATATTATACATCATGCCTGGATATTATTCGAATTTGCTATTTACTCTGACTAATATGTATGTGCACACAGTGGTGCATCCAAGGAGATGGCTCATGGAGCTTCATTCCCCTTCACCCAAAACTAAATAATACATATTAAAAATATAGCTTTTGCTAATGTTCTATACTAATGAGAGTTTCCCAATATATCAATTGTTAACATATTAGTTAGTCAACAAATAAAAATAAATTTTATATTAAGCATAGTTAAAAAAATGTGTTTTAGACATCAAGTTGGCTATTTTGTTTTGGAAATATAAATGTTACGTAGCAGTAAAGTTCATATTAGTGCTGCGTGTTTTATTAAGAGAGACAATTTTATAACCTACGTATTTTGACACACTGTTATCCAATGATGCGTAACATTGCTCTGTGCAAGGTCTGCCACCTTCGCGAATAGTATTGTACTGAACGCGCCCCCCACGGTCCTGCACTTCCATTACCATACTTCTACATTTAAATAAGAAAATAAATTAAATTAAATGATTGTTTCTTTATTGTTCCAGCATCTTTATTCACATACCTTTCTTCGAGGTAGTGAAGGCCTAGAACCATTAGCGATGGTGCCTTGTACCTCTAGTCTCCACGTGGTTTCGAACACTTGTTAAAAACCCGCTACTACTGACGATATAACTGTAGCTGGTTCATAACCAAGTGAAAGGTAGCGTACCTTCACTGGACCTATTCTACACATTTATATTATACACAATTTTTGTGGAAATATATAAATTTGAAGGGGGAAATATAAGAGTTGAAAACACGATTGATTGACAAGTGATTCCGGGCGCGTCTACTGCTAAGGTCATTACTCCCGTAAGTAAAGTGCATGCTTGTATTGCGGGAGGTGGCAGTGATCTCCCGCTGGTTGGCGAAATCAGGCGCCGTCCGGAACGGCTTGTGTGGATTTTCCTTGACCAGGAATCTTCCACCAGCGTGGCACCACCGCAGCCGGGACAAGCTCTAAGCAACTAGACTCCCGACATGTGTGGTGGTGTCGTGCATGCGAGTGTAAGTAAGGGGGGAGGATGGAACAAGGGAAAAGAAGAAAAAATAGTGCGCGGTCCGTGGCCCGTTTGTTACGGTACTGCTTCGGCATTCGCCTGGTGATGATCGGAGAAACCACGGAAAACTACCGATAAGAGCAGCCTGCCTAGAATTCTCCTCCAGACACCGGCTGAACGCGACCTAGCTGACAAGCTAGCGTCGAAAAACCTGCCACGACCGGTGATTCTCGAACCCTAGGGCGTCCTGGTCGGAGGCACTGCAGAGATGCATCAGTTGATGCGCTGAGCCACCTTTGCCGGTGGAAGTTGATCACGAATTGAATAATGCCGAGTTTGACTAGTTTTTTTCGAATCAGTCTATGTATTAGCTGTAAGTTCAAAAGTTGTGGTAGCGAACATTGATAATGTGCTTTGTCGTCTGTGTCACTGATCAATGAAAGTATTCGACTCATCGTTAAAAGCGAATGTAGTTTTTGTAGTGATTTTGGAATCAATTGAATCAATCTTGAAGAAATTTTTGAATCAATTTTAAGAGTTTATTGAAATTAGAAAATATACCATGGAAGTAAACTCACGTGGTAATGTTTTCACAGTCGTTGACACTCTCGGACTATTAATTGTTTTCCCGAATTCCTTAACACTTAGCTCAACCTGAACAAAAAAATCATAATTAGACACTTAGTGATAAGAGAAGCAGCAAATCGACTGATGAAAGGATGTGATTAATGTTCGTTCTTCAAATATTAGAACACTAAAACAATTCAGCTATAATAATAATAATAATAAAAATAATAATAATAATAATAATAATAATAATAATAATAATAATAATAAATAATAATAATAATAATAAATATTAATTATTATCCTGAAAGCGAACTGATATGATAAAGTGGCAAACAATGTATATTAAATGAAGTACAAATTTTAAAAGAATGCTAGTAGAAAGAGTAAATCAAATATATTAATATTAAATATCCTTAAAATCGACGATTCTTGGATATTGAATGCAAATTAAAATTATGGTTTCTCTTAAATACTACTTAGGTAAAAAAAACATAGAGGGTTGTACATTATTTTTTCGCCTGTCGGGATGCTCATGGAGAGTGTGCTAGTATAATGTAATGTGCGTCGATTCCTGGACGGGACAAAAATGAAGCTGTAGGTTTCTAAAGGTAACCGTCTCCGTTTCTCTAGCTCAGGCAGGCCAAGTAAGCTAGGTGCGCCGATGGGAATATGTCATTCTCGCCTTATGTCCCCCTTATCTCCAAGCGTGGATAATAAATGAAAGTAGGGCTCTGTCCTGGGAACACTGACAGCAGGCAAAAGTCGAATAAATCTGACCCTAAATGCCAAATACATACAAACATATCATTTTTATTCAAAATGTTAAGTAATAGTTTATTTTTAAAACAAAACACACATTCGTGGCATTAGTGAATGTAAAAGGTAAGTTAAATGTATTTGATTTTAGTCGTATCAATTTATTACGTTTCTCACGCGAAGAGCAGCGTTAGGAATAATTACAAAAAATGTGGCTGGATAATCATACGTTAAGAGGTGAAAAATAAAGGTAATTAATAATAAGAATTTCACTCACCGAAACATTGTATGTGATGTTTGGAAACACACCATTTTCTATTCTCAGATATTTTTCGCCCGTATTTAGTGTCAGGATATTTTTACTTTCTTCAAATACCAATTCTGGCATTGTTCTGGTGAACCAATAGCGAAAACGAAAGGTTACTTCCTTTGGACAGTTTCGAGGTGGCATTCTCCACGTCAACGCAATCCAGTACGCATCGAATGAATGAACTGAGAGGTTGTACACGGGATCCAACTCATCTGTGCAAACACATATTGATGCATATCTGTGCAAACATATCGATACACTTACGCGAGTTTGAACATCGCGCTCCTGATTGGAAGGCAAATCTTTTGCACTAGTGTTTGTTAGGTACCGTATACGTATTCTGACTACGCCAAAACGCGTACTTGCCACATTCGAGTTGAGGATGAGTTGGTAATTAATCAGGGACGCGATGTTCAGAATTGCAAATGTGCAACACTTTTTAATGATTATATATAGCAATCTTAATCCTGTATTTATTTACTTCTGATATCATTTATATTGTTTGAACAACTTCTGTTGAGAAGGCTTTGTCTTAAACTGAAGCATGAAAATTTTCATCTTTTGCTTTTTGCGATTTACAAGTCTTTTACCATTTTAAAATATTGCATTTGTCTGGACTAAAACTGACCTGTTAGTGAGCAGAATTCACATTCGGAGATGTCACTGTCATTTAATGGGGTTTGCTTAGATATTACTTGAAGCTGATACAGAGTTGTGGGCTGGAACGGCGCTTCCATTACGTCAGCAATCTCTGCTGTTACCATTTGAGGATACTCCTTGCTCAGAGTCCATATTTTTTCTTCTTTCATCTGTTTAATAGGTATCACTGTTCAGTACGCAGGAGAAAGCTTCTTTGTGACAGGATATAAATAATCTTACCTTGTAAAGTACATCCAATTTAATAGGTTTCCCTCCGAATCTCTTAGGAATAATGTATCTATACGAAACTTGCTGATTCGAAATGCGGTTGCACACGAGAGGGTTATCTGGAAAAAGCCATGGGAGTATAAATTGAAGGTTATAGAATTCGTACCAATTGTTTCACGAAACTGCATATACTATGGTTTTGAGTATCGCTAGGACCTCTCGTGACATTTTTTATTGGTTTAATAAATGAGAATAGAGGAAAAGCATACAAGCGTTCGGCGAAGACTTGACAAATGAATAGTACTTTGAATACTATGGACGTGTTAACAAACAAAAAATGTCAGTGCCTGAGGGCTTTTGGACTTGTGAGCAGTCGGGCTGTCGCTGGAAGCCTCTAGACATGTAAACAAGCTAGGCCACTCTCCTATTATAGTGCCCTTTGAAGAGTCCCAATTGATTTCTGAGATGGTTTGCTGCATCGGTGTGGTTCTGCACATTAACGTGATCTTTTTATGCCTTTGTAGTTCGCTGGGTGGGTCTCGCATTTGTACGAGGATTTTGATGCTTATTGTCTGATTTATTGGATCTCTAATCCAATACATTAAAAATATTTTCACCCAATTATTAAGTTACCATTTCTATCCAAGACTTTGGAAAAGTCTGGGATAGTAAACTCGTGAATCATATTCATCAAAATATAATTATTCATTTTGTCCAATCTGGATTTTATTCTGGTTGTAAAGCCTCACTAGGATTAACCTTTGTGAACAATCTTGTTCTCTTAAATTCAGAAAAGATTAATCTTTCCGCAAGAATCATTCTACTGCAAGATTACTCCATTGCTTTTGACACGCTAAATCACATTATACCCAATAAGCTATTCTCGTCATCAGGAAATCTCAGACTACGCGTTACATTTTCTTCCTATGACGGTGAACAGTATCAAATGGTTCTATGCTGTTACGTGTTAAGTGTTAGTAACGTGTTAAGTACACTATCAACTTTCTTTGAGAATAGTATCAAGCATTTTCGGCGCTGCATTCTTGGCCAAACATTCTGTACTGATGAGCCAAAAAACTGGTACAAACATGCGTCTTGCAATAGAGAGATCTGGATTCAATCAGAATGCGGCGTTCCGGTCGGCATAGACTATACAAGACAACCAGAATCTGGCACTGTTGTTAGATTGGTTACTGCTGCTACAATCGCATGTTATCACTATTTAAGTGAGTTTGAATGTAGTGTTATAGTAGGTGCAAAAGAGATGTGGCATAGCATCTCCGAGGTTGCGATGAAATTTGGATTTACCGTACGACCATTTCATGAGTGAATATCTGGAATCCGGTAAATCATCAAACCTCCGGCATCGCTGCGGCTGCAAAAAGATCGTGCAAGAACGGGACCAACGACAACTGATGAGAATCATTACGCGTGACTGAAGTGCAACTCGTCCGCAAATTGCTGCAGATTTGAGTGTGGGCCGACAACAAGTGTCATCGTGCGAACCATTCAAGCAGACATTATCGTTATGAGGTTTCGGAGTTGAATGCCCACTCGTGTACTTTTAATGAATGCACGACACAAGGCTTTACACCTGGCTTGGGCCCTTCAACATTGACATTGGAATGTTGATGATTGGAAACACGTTACATGGTCTGACGAGTCTCGTTTTACATTGTTTCGAGCGGGTGGACGTATACGAGTTTGACGTCAACCTCATGAATCCATGGACCCTGCATATTAACAGGGGACTTTTCAAGCTGGTGGAGGATCTGTGATGGTATGGGGCGTAAGCAGTTGGTAAAGTGCCTCCAGAAACACACTTCTGAATTTAAATACTTCCTAATCCCCAGACAAGAATCTTATTGAACATATCTGGGATGCCTTGCAACGTGCTGTTCAGAAGGGATCTCCACGACCTCGTACACTTACGAGTTTATGGACAGCCCTGCAGGATTCATGTTGTCAATTACCTCCAGCGCTTCTTCAGGCATTAGTCGAGTCCTTGCCACGTCGTATTGCGGAACTTCTGTGTGCTAACGAGAGCCCTTCACAATATTAGGCAGGTGTACCCGTTTTTTTTTTTTTTTTGTTTTTTCAGGGTATAAAATGTTTGTAGTTTTGCTACGGATTAATAAAACGTCTACAATAATGTCATATGCTGATTGCAATCTTATACTTTGATCTTTACTGATACAACAATTGTTGTTATTTATTGCTAACGGAGTTCTTCTAAACCCTCCAAAACCTCTCTTTTCTTGTGGTCGATCTTACGAAGCATTTCGTGTTTTACGTAAGTCATTGATGGAAACCCAAGTACATGTTGTTGAGGACAATTGAAAACTAGGTCTGACTCACCTCTAGACGGACATTTGACAAACATATCAAACCTATTTATTACTGGTTACAACGGACTGAGATTCATATTTTTAAAATAGATTTCTCTTAACAAAATTAAAACAACTGAAATTACAAGGGATTAATACATCAAATTTATCACATCGTACAGCCTATTGAACTTTGTTGGTTGATGTTCAGCAGGAAAAAGCGTGGGATGTTCAAAATACTTCTCTACGATATAGTTATTCGTTCTATAAATACAGTCATTTGGCTGATGCTATTTTGGTTTAGTATGCATATTACATCACACATATTACAACTGGATTGTTCCACTTTATCGTACTAGGACCCGGCAATCAGAGTATTTGTGTAAAAAAAAAATCGCCGTTTCAGGCGCACGATTACAATATTTTCTGATCTTACGTTAGTAAGTGCAAGAAAGTGAATACAGAAGGCGTCCCGTAAGCTCGTACACGGAATGCACACTCAGTTGCCTCACAGAGGAAGAGCTTATGGAATAATTGAGGTGTAGTTGTAATACATGAGGAATGCCACCCAGGTTTAAAATATTCATGTCTTAAGCGGGTTTCGAACCCACAGCCTTAGTGTTCCGAGCACAGAACGTCACAGAATACATGTTAAAGCGGATTTGGAGCAGTTGAAAAAAAATCCACCTCCTCAGAAGAAGTTGTATTCTTCATCACACTTAAAGTTTATTTGAAATATGAAATACGCTCATATTATATACAATGTGGTTTACGAGGAGACTGTTCTTAAGTGGAATAGAAGTACCGCGCAGCCAATGGTGAAGAGAGTTAAAGACTTCTAGAGAAACTACTTCCCCCACCAATCCAACATTGCGGTAAGATAATAAACTATAAAAATATTTGTTAGTTTCTTATCGAGTTACAAACGTGTTCTTTGAAACATGAGCAAGCACGTAGTTGAAAACACTTCTGCTTCACTAACATCCGTCCATTCTTTATTTTGATTTGAAGCAGTAGGGGGGGGGGTAAATTTAACAATTCATGATGAAGATACATGGAAGTGCAATAGCTTGCTTAAGATGTAAGAAAGATGATTCCAGTCACATATACAGCAAATGTGGATCTGAAACGCTCCTTTTGAATGTATAAATATTTTAAAATTTAACGAAATATGCAGTAATAGTAAAAATATGAAGAAATATGTGTATATAAAAATATGTATAATAAACATTGTTCTAGTTCATTCAGATTATCTTGAAAAAACCCAAAAATATTATTGAGTGCATGTATCTTGTTCGTGTAAAAACATATATTTGCATAAAAAATGTATTCCCTAGAGATCGCGGTTCCCTCACCGTTTCATTGATAATTCTGAGATTTCTGACAGGCATTCGTTAGATTGTGAAGGGCACGTGACACAAAGCTTGGCTAATGGGAGCTACGTGAGGATGTACTAGCCCGAGGGCCATCCAGATCCTGTCTCCCCAATGGATTTACAATAGCTATACAACATTAAAATTTTCTATTTATCAGGAGAAATTTTCGATTTTTTATCTGCCATTTAGTATAAAAGCAGCGCGGAGGTGTTTAGTAGCGGTATTTCCAAGGAAATTGGACATACATTCTCTGACTATATAGTGATTTTTTTTCGATTTTCTTAGACAAAAGGTAGATAAATCACTTGACTTTAAGTCGATGATTAGTTCAGTTGACTTGAAGTTATTGTCATTAGAACGTGTCATAATTTATTTGGTTGCGGATGATGTGCGATTGTTATTGTGGTGCGTTGAACATATCTCGATGTCCTGGTGAGCTGCGGTTGCATTCCCAATACCCCATATAGTGAGGATAAGATAGAAGCCTCCTAGGCAGACGCCCAGCTGTTCAGTTCTGGCATTGGTGCTGTTTTCCACTTTTATAAGTATTGAAAAGTAGCTTCCCTTAGCTCCTTCGTGCCATTGCCATTCAGATGTATTGTTGTACACCTCACGAAGAGTACGTGGAATGTTTTTCAGGTGCGACGGGTTGGGAAGTTGACGTAATTCGTTACTTCAATTCAGAGTTGTGAACGCCCGCATTCCAGGCTCTTGCGCACGCGCGTTATTCAAGCATAGCTGGCACTGTGTGGTGGCCCGTGGTGAGAGGTTATGTGTGCAATTAGGTATTCCCGGTACACTATTGACATTGTTTATCTCAGATTATTGAATGATTTCTGAAGTGGAATAACTTATGTGACTAGCTCTAGCCACCATTTCTCGTTCAAAGTCTTTTAATTTCCGTCGTACGGCCATACTCACGTCAGGAACATTTTTACATTAATCACTTGAGTATAAATGAACGCTCTGTCATTGCACTGTCCTTAATACCGTTTATATGCGATACTACTGCCTTACACTTGCTACTATATTTGCTGATTGCTTTCCCATGAGTTTTGTAACCTAGGTTTTTAAAAAAAAATATACACTAGATTTTCTGAAGAACGGCTCCAAATTTTCTAAATTATTCTCTAAACATTTTGTACCGATAGTGTCAAATGCTGTGTATGAGATGACATAAAAGCCAATTTGTGCTATTCTCTTCTTTATTTACACAAATGGTATATTTTTATATCTCTCTTGCGTCTTTAATATTTAAATCACCAGCAATTTGTATACTTAATTGTATTTGTGAGTACACGTGCTTTAAATAATGTCTTATAAAGTTTCTCCAGAACTCATTACTTTTCTGAGAAAATAAAATCAAAATTGCGTATTTTCAGAAATGTTCAAATATTTTAACAAAAACGGCGCCACATTTTTTAAGCAAAAAATGTGCAGATTTTATCAGGTTTTACTTTTCTATATTACCGAACAATTTAGAAAACGTTTCAAATTTTTCTTCTAGATGGCAATAGATATCAGCTGGGAAGGGGCTAGAGCAAATCAGAAAAACTAATCCAGATTAAAGCGATTAGTCTAATTTACTAATATGAGAAATTCAGTGTCATTCTGCAGCTCCTGCAGTTAATTAATGTCAGGAATATAGGTTGGAAAATATTAATAGTTTCCGCGCAACTTTCAATAGAAACTATAGAAACTTTTAAAACCAGATTTTCCCAAAAATAGCTCCAATTTCTTTATTTGTTTAATAAATATTGCAAAATGTACTTAAGAACATACCTTTAACGCCATTTTGATGCACTTTTTTATTTTCTTAAATTACAGAAATGTATTTTTATATATCTCTTATGATATTAATATTTTTATAATAGGAGCAATTTTATACATTATTATTATTGTGAGTTCAGTGCTTCCAATGATTTCTCGTGAAATCTCTCGAAAATTCAAAAGTTTTTGTAAACGTTTTTTGTGAAAGGTTGTAAAATATTTGTAAAAAATATTGCACTTGCCGGAATGATAAAGCGACATTTTCTCAAAAACCAATTTTTCGACGAAAATTTGTTTTTAGGATCAGGTTTACTCTCATTGTACTGGAAGCCATATTTTAATTGTCTATTAGGGGACCAAAAAGTGAGAAATTTGGAAAAGCGTCTTTTAGGCGTCAATAGGTAGGAGCTTGGAAGAGGGTGGGTAAAATCGAAAAACGAGAAAAAAAAATATTGGAAACTCACTAGTACGAGAAAGTCGGTGCCATTATACGCGTTATTTAAGCTATGCGCAATAACAAGAAAAGGGACTTGTGAAGTTGGGATTTTAAATAATATTGGGAATAGAGATAGTAAGTGTAAAAGAATGTCTTCCCTCTATTACGTTTTCCACATTTGTTCAAATCTGCTGCAAACGTTATACGACATGTCTGGATACACTTGCATTTGAGAGCAACAATTTACTTGTATGGGAAAGTAAAATCAAACCAAAGCAGAGATCTCTGATCACAATTTGACACGTTTCCACCTTCTCAGTTCTCGGATTGTTCCAAATATAGATGAACTTGTAATTAAAATGTGATAAACAAAATTTTATACATTCTATTTGTGGTAAATTTGCATTACTAATTTAACTAACGATGTTTATATGCTTTCTCTATATATTTGTTAGTGATATACTTAAATTATGCTATGCATCAATTAAATCGTTTTGGAATACACTTATGGACTTGCAAGTGACGTTTCCGCTTTCAATTTTACTGGCAATACTGGCACTACAGTTACGAGTGGCCGTGCCCGCTGGGACAGGGGCACAATACAATTGTCAGAGCGGGCAAAACCATGTCGGCCCTCCTGTAACCATTCTCAAACTCAGTGTCAACAACTTTACCTGTGTCAGACGGCGTACAGAGAGTTCCGTGGAGAAACGAGAGTAGCAGCAGGCGCGTCAGTAGTGTCAAACATCCGGTCTTTGGGTCCGCAGCCATTGTAGAGTCGAGCAGTTATTCGGACGGGGGCTCCGGGCAGTCCCGCTTGAGCGTACGGACAGTGCGAGGAGGTCGACCAGGAACAGCGCGCCGCACGTGATGTCAACGAGGCATGGCCTGCTCGCTTACGTGCGTCGCTCTCCGCTGGTGCGGCCTTCACGGGCTGTAACGGCAAATGATAGGACCCCAAACGCCGAAAGGCTGAGTCCAAGTCAGAGTCTGAAATGGAACAGAATAGTAATTTCAGTTATTTTCTTGCTCATTGTGAAAGGAACAAACAAGCCAAAGTACAGAACTTGCTATTTCAAAGCGTTGATCCAAATTTGCTATAACTATACTAATTGGCTAAAATGATACTATTAGTAATTAAAAGACACGCGTAATATTTATATTTGTATTCTGTTTTTGCACCTTTGCCTACTTATCTCAATAGTTAATACTCCTTCCGTAGAATTCCCGCGAGACACTGAGTAGTAAAATCAAAATGAACTGTACATTATATTAACAAACACATGACTTGATAAGAACAGATAAAGTCTAAAGTTCGATGTCGCGAATAAAGTTTTGTTTCTCTTGTGTTTAGTATACTAAAGTTTTTTAGAAGGAGTAAAAGGCAAGTGGTACCATCTTCAAATAGAAGAATGCCAATTTTAGCTGTACATGCCAAACTATATTTTTGTTTGAAAACACGCAAATTAAAAGTTACTTTAAATTGAGTGAAGAGCGTTCTCGTTGGTGTCAAATAGTGTTACATTTATTTCTTTTTAACGTGGAGGATATTACGTGATAATATTTTTTTGCACAAAATGAGGAAAAGTAGATTATTGTATTAATACGTTTTTATTCTTTCATGGAACTTGACAATAAATGTTATTTATGAGTGTTATAAGAGACATTGGAAATATAACATCACTCATATTACTGCCGCCACAAATTGCGTTTGGCGTTCTGTAGTTGTGTTATGAAATCCTGAAAATGATAATTATATCCCAAAGGAAGGAGTACAAATGGTTATGTAAGTGATAGATAAACACACAAACAACTTCGATTTCAATGCTATAACATTTCGATGCTATAACATTTCAATGCAAGTTCAGAAACACTTGTCAAAATCATTTCTAAAATTTGTAATGGAGTAAATACATTGTAAAGACAATACACACGAACCATATTTTGACAAGTCTGACTTTTTCTACCTATTCTTATATTTGTTTCCTCCGAAAATAGTGTCACCTATAGGCGTGCACATCATAAAACCAGAGGAGGACCAACTTCATTTCAGGGCAACATTAATATAACATTTTATAAAAAATACTACTTTTAATAAAATTATACGTTTAATAATACATTTAATTAATACAGTTGGCTTTTTTGTTGAACCATAAGGATCTCGGATGGCTTGGAGAGCCTCTTCCTGAAATGACGCATAACAATTCATCGAATTGCCAAGTTAAAAAATACTAAAATCAGGGAATGAACAATTAAACAATGTCGTACTGCACGATGCTACAGGGTCCCTTTGAAAATTTTCACGGAGAGACGGAATCCCCCCCCCCCTCTGCACTCGCCTACGGTGCCAACCCCAAGAGAGAGAAGTAGCAGACCTACCTCCCGAGCAGACGCGTTGGAGAGCTCCGTCTCGAGCCGTCTCGCCGCCTCGCAGCACTAACCGCGCGGGCCGCTCATGGTCCCGACTCGGAGATAGCGCGCCCCCCGGGCCGCGACGGACGGTCGGAGGTCACTGTCGCAACTGCGCCCGCGAGGCCGGCCGCATGGAACGCCCCCCCCCCCACTCCAGCCGCGTTCGTTTTGCTCGCTTCCGGCTAATTCATGTGCGCCGTTTCTCAAAAAACGAAGTGATGTAATGTGATGTTGGCGGCGAATCAGTTTCGTCAACGCTGGAAAGTACTGTGGCAAGTGTGGGACAGTGTAGTAGAAACATCGTTATCTGAAATGATGTGATGTGAGGAATTTCCTCCCTCAAAAGAATATATTTACTCAGCTCGAGATATAAATGCTGCTCGTATCTTTGTTTGGTTTCTTCGGAAAAATGCTTACGTGTCTGTTGCGTAGTACTTGTAGAATTCAAAAGTTATGCACCTCGTAGAATAATTAAGTAAATTATTATTATTATTATTATTATTATTATTATTATTATTATTACAATTGCACTTGTTATTGTTATTATTTTTATTGGTACAGATGAGTACTTTACTCTTGGCAAATGTATTTAAAAAATTGAATTTGTCTGTCGAGGCATTCGAAAACCCTTTTAATAATTAACAAAAAAATATTTTTGTTATTATTAATGATTTTAAAGTATATATTTTTACACAAAAAATGTTATTTCAGAATTTGTATTATAATATAATGTATTTGAGGAACAGTATATTGACAACTCGCCTTTGAGTCTCCGTTTTTTAAAAACTGATTGAAGCTGATTTCGCAGGCTTAATGACGCATACAACTCCCGGAGTTCGACTGAAAATTAATAAATGACGTTGTGGCAATGAAAAGACGCAGTTGTTTCAGACATCATATGCTTTACATAATGCAATTAAGAGAACAATTGATTGATTTGTGTATCGAAAATTAACATTAGTGTTGAACAAGAAGTGTTGTACTGTCGTATTTTTAATTATTTGTAAGTTACTCCACAAATTATTCCTTTGGGTCGGGACTTGTGATTTATTTTATTAATGAATTTTTAGACAATTATACATAATTATACATAATAATACATAATTAGTGTACTCTCAAACTGATAAATGCTGCCATAAGGTGCGTGGGGAAGAGAGTCCTCGGCAGATGCTGCCATTACGTAACGAAGCTGCAGTGTCCGTTGTGGCCTCCCGGAGCAGCGCCTAATGAAATGAGATTACGCGATGAAATTTCCTTCGAAAACACGAGCAGGGGCGTCCTTTGGAGTTGCGCAGGAGGATCCCGCGTCCCGAAATGTTCCTCCTCTCGCGGCGCCGAGTCTGCGCTTTCTGGACGCGGCCTCGCTAAGCTCCCCCCTGCGGCTCTGTCGCACCGCATGGTAACGCAATTGCGTCCGCGGCTTGCCTCGTTAATGGCCGCGCCGCGCGGCGCCGCCACCGGCCCATTAACGTAAGTGATGCGCACCCCCATGCAGATTACGTTTCAGAACTTCAAAGGTGAACGGTGGCCACCATTCCGCTCTCGCGGTTCTTTCGGAGTTTAGCCCTCCTAAGACTTCCAATAATCCCTTCCCGTTCTTCCATGTACTGCTCATGTAGTGATATGGGATGTACATAGGTAGATATGAAATATGCACATATTGTCCTTTATGGCAAACTAAAATGAAGAAAATTTAGAGTCCGGGAGAGATGGCACAGGTCATCAACTTATTTCACCGCAGTCCCTCTGACCGGGAGGTCCTAGGTTCGAGTCGCGACGGTGGCAGGATTTTCGGCACTATCTTGTTGGCTAGGTGGAATTCAGGCACTCTTTGAAGGAGAATTCAAGCGGCCGGCTGCTCTGATCAGTAGTTTTCCGTAGTTTCTCCGATCAGCACAAGGCGAATGCCGGAGCAGTACCCTACCAAACGGGCCACGGACCGCGCGCGATCTTTCCTACCTCTTCCTTGTCCTATCATCACGCCTTACACATTCACACCACACTTACACCAACATGCACTACACTACGGCCACATCTGCCGGAAGACCGGTCGTGATCTTAGAGCTTGTTCCGGCTGGGGCGGTGCCTCGCTGGTGGGTGATACCTGGTTGAGGAATACCCCGGTAGCCGACGGTAGATCGGCGCCGGACCTCCCCATACAGAGGGAGGGGGGAAATCACCGCCACCGCCAGAGAAAAAACATGCACTACACTTACGGGAGCAGTGACTCTGGTAGTTGACGTGTCCTGACTCACTAATCAATCAGTCAAAGGAAATTTAGAAAATTATTTTTAAATGCATTTCATTAAATGAAATGTGAACGAACGATATTTCAAACATATTTATTTGCATTCAATTCGTTTAGTTGGGGAAAACCCTGCTAGATCATATAACATCAAGTTTTTAGAAGAATTTGTTGTGTCCAAGACTTTTCTGTTTCAGCGAATAGATACGACTATGAATTCTTTAGATTTGATTACGGTTATGTTCAGACTCTTTCTGTGAACATCTTTGCCCAACGTTCATTTCTTGAAATGAAGAAAAGAGTAGAAGCAACTAGAATTGATGAGAAACTCACATTTCAATAATGTGATAATAGTAGTTTAGGCAATAAGTTTATAATGTTAGGTTTTATTGCATGAGTACACGTTTTGAATACGAGCGACGTTAGGAGCGTCTTTTTTAAAGTTTGTACGAATGCAAAAAGAAACATTATAAGCGCCTTGCGTACACATTTTTTGTACAACAGCATTATCAAATTATAAAACAAACTTACTTTTGCGAAACAACTTTCTTGTTACTTCTCGGACATTTGACATCTATGCGAGAAAACGGTGTTCGGCTGTCCCTTTTACCGCTATCTCCCCTCGATTCTCTCTCTGCGATGGGCCGAATTTGTCATGACGCAATCGTTTGTGCCGTAAGATCTAATACGTCATGAGCGATTTCTTGCAATACGAAAGGTCGTTTTTAATGTTGGTGTGCAAAACGCTACTACTAGGATACACTGCCATAAAAGTCTGCTCTTCGTAAGACTATTGATGTTTAATTTGTTTTCTAAGATTCTTCCCTGCTTAGTCTTTCAATTTTTAGAAGTTTAATATAGACAATAGATTCTAGCCATTTATCAAATGGCTCTAAAGTAGGGAGTAAATACTATTTGAGATTGAATCGGCCTGACTTGTTTTCATAATTCTTTCATTCTTTAAATAAATTGATTGGAAATAGTGGTTATTTTTGAAATGTTATAAAACCTCGATTCTTGCAATACGTCTTGAATACTCCATTGATATATTTGAACGGATTTTAATTAGGTATGAGATAACGTTTCACCACGTCACTTTTAATATGCTACATAGACTTAACAAGATACAGACAAGAACACCGCGAAGGTAACATTTTTCTTTCACCTTCTTAGGAGTATAATGAATAACACAAATGCATTTATTCACATTTCACTAATATTTTTGACAATTCGGTTATTAATGTTTCATATATCTAACATAAAGACCTTTCAAGATCACGAGCTTAAAAGGGGACACTGACTTCCAAAGAAGAGTTTCAATACCAAACATACAACTCGTAACGAAGATCGTGATCCACCGCCCCCTGTCCTGCCTGCTCGTGATCTTGAAGGAACTTACTGTTTTAATCCACACAACAGTTTCTGATGCGGCGCTTGTTCATATATTAATATAATTCTTAAAACATTCTGTAATCGGGTAAAGTATTCAACATCGACATATCAAAATCTTAAATCTCGAGAGGCCGTTAAAAGTGGAGCATATACTCACACTTCACCGCCGTCAAGTGCACAGATATATCGTATGAACTCTTGATTTGACACCGGCTTAGGTGACTGGATGCCTGCAGTATCTCTGACCGGGATGTCCGAAGATTTGAGGCACGTCGGTTGCAGGATTTTCGATTCTTGCTGAATCTGTAGGTGAAATTCAAACGAACTCGAGAGAATTCCAGCGGCCAGGTGCTCTGTTCGGTAGTTTCCCGAAGTTTCTCCGATCAACAACAGGCGAATGCCTAAGCAGTCCCCCAACAATCGAGCTACGGACCGAGTGCGATATTTCCTTCCTGTTCCTTGTACCCTCACCCCTTATTTACACACACACGCACCACACTGTCGCACCAGTGGGGATTATAGAGCTTGTCCTGGTTTGGCTGGTACCTCGCTGATGGGAAGAACCTGGTTGGGGATAACCACGCAAGCCCATGGGTAAGTCGGCGCGGGATCTCTCCATCCAGCGGGGAAGATTATCGCCTCCTCCCACGAAAAACATGCTAAATCGTGAAATCATAGTAGGTTAAACTCCAAGGCTTCGGACCCCCATGCGGCGTACCGGACTGTTGTACCCAAGTTCAAGGCGGGTTCAAACCCGATCGAAGCCGTGGATTTTTAAGGGCGAAAAAAATCCTTCGTACGCCTTCCTTCGGAGGGGAAGTAAAGCCGACTGTCCCATGTTAGTAGATTTACTTGCATGTAAAAGTAATAATCCTCAAGCCTAAATGACGCCTCTGAGCTAAATTCAAATCGCCAGTTTCTCGCCCAAGAAATACCTCCTTTCTCTGCTAGTTGATGAAAGGAGCGTAGCGAAATTTGCGTGGTCAGACGGAAGAGCGGGCCTGATGGCCCGAGTCTCGCCACGTAAAATAAGGGAAATTCAACTCAATTCAATTCAATTCAAAAACATGCAGTATACTTCAGGTACTAGTAACTTCAGCATTTGACGCCCCCAGAATAACTCATCAATAGATCTAACTTCCTCACGATAATTCTTTCAAAACGAATAAATTTTTAAGAAAAAGTAGAATATGCGAAAATAAAAACCGCGTGTTTGCTTTTACCAGTCTTATGATTTAAGAGTATATAATTAAAAAATGTCAATAAATTGATAAGTTATATCTCTCTAAGATTCATTTCATGACACAGCTGCTGAAGGGGGGAATGAACACAATTTTATTTATCTCTTCATTAGCTCGTATGTTATTCTGGCGAAATGCTAATAAATACCCTTTTATTCTTTCAAATATTCTTTTTGAATGATGTAAGATGCAATGAATTAACAAATTTGTTACGTTAATTTCTAATGTGTGTTGTGAGAAAAAACAGATAGCAAAATTATGGAGTAAAGATAATGAAATGCTTGCATTTATTTTCCAACTATTTACGTAGATACTAGTAAATATTGTTTTTAATACTATGACTAAAACGACACAGTACCCTTTCTGAAAATGCCAGAAGTCTTTGACCTCATTTTTATGAACTCTGGGAGTGAAACATCGCAAGTATTTGCGTAGTGTAATACGACCAGAATGTCCTCACAAACGTCCTGCTTTCGTTTCCGACACGAGAGGGTCACATTAATTTCTCATGCAGCTGGCGCATGGCGCGTTCTGTCCGTGCTAATAAAAACAGCAGCGGCCTCCGGTACACAGCGCGTCCCTGCGGCGAAGGCGGGGGCGACGGCGTGGGCGACGGCGTGGGCGACGGCGGGAGCGACGGCGGGGGCGACGGCGTGAGCGACGGTGTGGGCGACGGTGTGGGCGACGGCGGGGGCGACGGCGGGGGCGACGGCGGGGGCGAGCGGTGTGAGCCGACGGCCGTGGGCGACGGCGGGGCGACGGCGGGGGCGACGCGGCGGGCGACGCGGGGACGGCGGGGGCGAGCGCGAGCACGGTCGGGCGGCGCACGGCGGGGGCGAGGCGGGGGCGACGGCGGGGGCGCGCGACGGCGGGGCGACGGCGGGGGCGAACGGCGGGGGCGACGCCTTGCCGACGCTCGCTGCCGAAATCCGCTGTCCATACAATACGCAGCTTCGCTGTTAAAGAAGACGAGGCTCTTCAACAGCTGACTGCTCTTGTGATCGTGATATGTGCGTGAATATTAACAATAATGAAATATCATAATATAGTTAATAATCTTAACTATGCAATGCGTTATTTATTTTCGTGAAAAAATTTGAAAGAATTGTGGAATTTGGCATCATTTTTTGGCGGGAAGTAAAAGAAAATCAAAATAACTATTATTTATTTAGAATGAAGAGAGTGTTCAAAGTTTCAAAAATAAGCTTAAAGACACAATTTGTTTTCATGTAATTCTTGTCTGTATAAGGTAGAAGAGTAAGAAGACAGTTTGCATAATGATAGAAATCAGTAAATATATGTAATTTTTGTGGTTAAATTCTAAAGAGATATTTAATTTTTTTTATCTAACGAGTAACTAACTTATTAATTTGCATGGTAAACATTTACAATAATTCTCTGTTAATTTTGATTAAATGAATTTTCAATTGTTTGTATATTAGGAGTACATATAAACTAGCGATTTATTTTTTATTGTTAATTTATAAGTGATCATTGGGCGATGTGAGGAACGATGACTCTCAGATTTTTTAAAAGACATTTCTTTCTATTCAATATACAATATTTTTTATTGACTATTATATAATGGAAATATTTTCTTAATCTTTTAGAAACAAGCATTCTTAGAGTGCACCGTCCTTTATAAGATTTATTTAATTTAAAAATATAAAACAAATTTGATACGAAAATTCGTATTATTGATTTTAATTTGGGAATTCGTTTGGACAATTATTGCTATTGAATTAAAATTGGGGAGTGAAAAAGAAAAAAATTCAGAAGTTTCAGTTGATCCTTGGGAAAGCGGGAATCCAAACCTTAAGGTTAAAATAAACGGTGAAAATAAAGAATCTTATTAGCCTGCAATACAATATTATCATTGCACAGCAATATAGTAATTATCATTGAAGTATTAGATAGTGCAAAATGCTAATATATTTTTAAAGTGGCTTAGGTGGATCTCATTGCAGTACCTCTGACCGAAGGCTATGGGAGTTCGAGTGCCGACGATAAAGGATTTTCGAAACCAGCTGCGTAGCTAGGTCGAATTCAGTCGCTGTCCAGAGGAGAATTCTAGCGGCCGGCTGCTGTGAGCGGTAGTCTTCCGTGGTTTCTCCGATCAACACCAGGCGAATGCCGGAGCAGTACTTTATCAAACGGGCGTGAACTTTCCTTCCTCCTTTGATTGATTAATTAATTGAATAAATGATTCCCCGAGTGTCAACTGCTAACATCATTACTCCAGTAAGTGTAGTACATGTTTTTCATCGGGAGGTGCGGTAATCTTCCTCCGCTGGATGGCGTGATCCGTCGTAAGACCTACCTGTCGGCTAGCGGGGTTTTCCCTAACCTGAAATTGTCCACCAGCGAGGCATCGTACCAGCAGGGCCAAGCTCTAAGGTCACAATCTGACTGCCAGAATTGCAGAGTAGTGCATGTTAGTGTTTGTGTGTGTGTGTGTGTGTGTGTACGGGGTGAGGATAGCATAAGAAGAGGAAGGAAAGATCGCTCGCGGTCCGTGGCTCTTTTGTTAGAGTATTCCTCTGTCATTCACCTGTGGTGTTGATTGGAGAAACCACGGAAAAGTATCAGCTACCAGGCACCTAGAATTCTTCTCTATATAGCGACTGAATTCAATCTAGCTAGTGTCGACCGACCTGTTACCGTCGGCACTCGAACCTAGGACTTCCGATCAGAAGTACTGCAGTTAATGCCCTGCGTCACTCCTCCCGGTTCCTGCTGTAATGCCGTATTTGAACACTTAAACATTCAGAATACCAACAATACTACAACAGGAAGATTCCTTCAAAATCTTTGTTACACGTTTATGCACTTCATACATATTCCATGACTTACAAAAGTTTGTTTCACTAATAGTGCTTTTAGCATTTATCACATATCATTGACTCACACACATATCATCACATATCATTGACTCACACACCGACGTCTGTCTCTTGTCATTCTACCAACAACCAAATGTTGCTATCATGAATATACAAATGACAATCAATACTAGTTACTTGTATCTGAAACGATACACTTCCTTTTTCCTATTCTCTCCTCGTACTCACACACACTTCCATGCCCCACGCTGCCTCACATGAAGGAAGGCAAGTCGGGAGCTTAGAGCTTGTCCCGACTGGGGCGGTGCTCCGATGATGGGAGATTTTGGATGAGGAGAACCCCGCAGGCCGACATGAAGGTCCGCACCGGATCTCGCCATCCAGCGGGGGAAGATCACTGCCACCTCCCGCGATAGAAACATGCACTACACTTAAGGGACTAAAACTTTAGCAGTTGACGCGCCCGAAGGCGCAAAGCAATCACTCTTAAGAATATTAGTTAGGAAAAAGAACAGAATTGCTATTTTATTACAAGTTCATGCCAAAAATTTTAATAATTAAAAGTGTAGAATTACATTATAATATAAGTACGCAAAAACCGGAAATAATGTTTATGTTAGCAAGAAAAATAAATTTAGTTTAATGGATTTCTGTGTCTTACGGAGTATTTCGTCGGCTTCGTAAAACTCTATCTGCTATTTACAAGATGTGTTTCCATACTTTTAAGTGACAATATCTTCTTTGTTGTAAATACACCTCGTAAGAGAAAATAATAATAATAATAATAATAATAATAATAATAATAATAATAATAATAATAATAAATTTATATTCAGAAAGTTGTTTCTTTTGTAAATGTCTTCTTTGGAGCGAGGAAGGAGATAAAAAATAAGACAAATGGAGTAAAGCTGGGAGAGTTAAAGACGTTGACGTGGTATTTTTCAAAGACGACTACGGAACCAGAGGGTAAAATTGCGTCGTTTGCTCACTAGACCAGCAATCTACATAACACATTTTGGGCTCAAAATGGGAATATTATTCAGACAGGAAAAAGTTTCTTTCGTCTGCGCTCTCTGCGTCTCGTCTATCAAAGTAACGTCTCTTCTGCAAGCATAAAATATATCAAATTATTTTGCTGGTGCTTAAATCACTTGCTTCAGTATTCGTTTAGAACTGAGACAACATTCCTTTTGCATTGTGGTAGTTCTCGCTTTAAAAGTTACTGTTTTACTACTTATTTACTGAAATAAATTGGTTTATTTTACTTCCAAATATCGAAATGTGTTTGTTTTCAGAGTATACGTTTGGTACTTCAAACTATAATATATAATCTCATCGCTGCAAGCTTTAGAAAACTTTTTATTCTATACTTGTTTTTGGAAATCATTTTTGTCTGTAACACGTTTATTAGTCTCAGTCATTTTGGAAAATACGAATTACAGAATACGAGAAACAGTACAATTTCCTTTCCGAATATTTTCTTTTTTGTTTTCACAAAACCTGCGACCATAAGAAGATTATATATACTTGCTTAGACCTGGATCTGTTATCACTGTGCAGTTTTCTGCGGACGCAACATTTCTGTCAAATAGTTGTATTATAAGGTCGGAAATCACTTATTTTACTTTGTTAGTTGCGCTGTTTATGTTTTATACATAAAAAGTGTCTGTGCTTAAACTACCACCACCTTCTAGTATACACATGTCAAACTGAAGCCTCGCGACCTAGAAGTAGCCCTAGTTCTGCGAGAACGGAGCTTCACTTTTATTTCCTGTCCGACTTCTTGAAGGGGTGTACAAGCTGGAGTGGGAATTGTAAGCAAAAAGCACGCTCGAAGTAGATGGGAAAATGGTGACTTCATAAGATAATATTTTGCCTAATACTGACTGCCAAACAATGATTAAATTATTTACAACTGATTTAAATGATGTTGATATTATTTAGTACTGATTACTTTATTTCATCTCTATTTCTGTTTAAATTGTGTCTTGAATTAACATATTTTCCGGGAGGGAAAATATTTGTGAATAGAAAATTCTTGACTTGTTTTCATTTTGTAAAATAATTAAAGATGTTGTCATTGCCAACAATGTTTTTTAATTCAAAAGCAGCTTTCGATGGCTTAGCCATCATCATCAGTTGTCTGCTAGATGGAAGCCACAAAACGACTACATATTACATACATACATACTAGGTAGTCGTTTTGTGGCTCCATCTAGCTAAACTAACTAGTCCCTCTTATGGGTGAACAACTCTTTTAAGTTACAAAAACCTTTGCCAGTTAAACCTCTTAATCTAAACGAAGGAGGTTAATGCAATTATAGAACTCTTACGCGATTACGAAATCAAGATAATTTCGATTCAAAATGTTTAATTTCACACTCAATTAACAATTTGAAATATGGCTTTATTGGATAATTTCTTTGCTTCTGTAGAGAAAAGGAGAATTATTATTGCTTTTGGGGCAATAACTGGAAAGTGCCGTCTCCAAAAGTCTGTCAAGGGCCAAATATCTAGTTGTATTGCGACCCCAGAGACCTTACTGTTAAATTTTCGCATCTTTTGTTCCGGACGCTGTGCCCTCGAATCCAGGAAAGCTGGTTATCTTGCCACGATTGTTCTAGTACTAATACTTTTGCATTCTAGCCCCTTCTTCTGGCCCACCGCGGGGTGGGGCGTGGAGGGGGGAGCGGGAGCGCCGAAGGAGCTGTGGCGCGTCCTCCGACCGCCGAGACCCGCGCTCCGCGTGCCGGCTGCGTTAAGCGTTATTACTTTCGGCGCTCGTTCAGGAACTCAGCGTCAGCGGCGACAAACGAGCGGTTTGTTCTCGTCGAGCGCCAGCGCCCGCGCCAGCGGCGGAGGTGACGTCGGCTGCGTTCATAACTCACGCCTGCCGCCGCGGCCCCGGGACGTCGCGGGGACCTCGTAAACGCGCGTAGCCGCGTCCCGGCCCACCAATCCCCGCCACACACACCCCACGCCTACCACCACACCCCACCCTACACGCACTGCTCCACCCTTGGCCGCGCGCGCCGATCAGCCCCGCTCTCCCCGCCCCGCCCAACCCCGCCCATCTCCCTCCCCTTCCCGCACAGACTTCAGCTCCACACCGCGACGCATTCTCTCAGCCCGCCCCTCCCCGGCCACCCGCCCTTCACGTCATTCCCTGCTTCTCCCCGCCCCTTCCTGCCAGCCGCCCTCCCTTGCCCACTTCACCCTGCCCGCCCCGCCCGCCCGCCCGCCGCCCCGCCCGCGCCCGCCCGCCGCCCGCCCGCCCCGCCCGCACCAATGAGCTAAGACGCAGGGCCCAGTAAGTCGAATGGACTCTCATAAAAATAACATCATGTTTAGTTCACGTATGAAGATCGCACAATTAAGTTTATAAAATTCTGTTAATACTTCTATACACAACGTGTTTAATGTAGCGAGCCAGGAAAGTCTATCGCAGTGGGCAACGTTCCTTATGAAAGTCGGTATGGAACGAGAAATTAATGTTGGTAGCACGAGCTGGCAGCTGTAGCAAAATAAAACGTAAATTGGCATACCACTGCAATTCTTAATAAATGCTGGACAGTGTTGTCCTGCCTTTAACTTGTTTCCCCAGAGGACTTCATTTCTGCCACGCAAATGCAATTTTAATAGGAAATCCGAATTGGATCAGTGGCGGAACGACTTTCAATTGCGCCTGTTAAAATAGGGTAGCGCTAATACATATCAAGAAATTTATAAGAAATGAATGTAAAATGCAGTCAGACAGTTTTGTGCAAGTGGCGGGCGCGTTTTGCGCCGAAGCACCTCGCAAAGCAAGTTCGCACGATGTGCGGCACGCGGGTTCGAATGAATCGCCACGTGGGGCGGGCCATGTTGGGGGGAGAGCGGATTGGGGCCGTCGCTTCCGGAGTTGAAGGGAGCGCGCGGAGGGGGCGGGGCGGGGCGGGGCTGGGCGGGGCGGGGCGGGGAGGGGAGGGGCGGGGCGGGGGGAGGGCGGGGCGAGGCGGGGCGGGGTTTGGGCGTCCATCGGCCGGCGGGTGCATCGCGTCCGTGAAATTACAGGCGGCGCGCCTCCCGCCACGCCCCGCCACTCCCGGCCACACCGGCCTGCCGCCGCTCCCGTCCCCGCCCGGTGTCCCCGCAGATTTTCGGCTCGCGGGCGCGCCACCTTGCCGCCTCCCCGCGGATGAATATTCATGCTGGGAGCGCCTGTCGCCCCGCCCCGCCGCCCCGCCCGCGCACGCTCGCCCCCGCCGCGTCGCCCGGTTCCGCCTGCTCTTTACTCTGTGGCGGGATCTATGGCGCGTGGCCCTGGCGACTTGTCCTCGATACACCTGTCTGCAGCACGCCGCGGGGTGTGAGTTATCCGCCCTGCTGCGCTCTTGGTAATTACTCCCCACGCGTGTTGACACTCAGGCGGACGTTTCACTCCGTTCTTATGGGGGAGCCGAGATTCACTTAGCGGGGCTACGAAGGATTCTCCGTGTAGATGTAACGCCGTTATTCATATAAAGATACGTGTCTGTGAAGAAGTCGTGTCGGAAGAGTTGGTACAATGCAACGCAATAAATTTAGAGAAGGATAAATGGTGATTTTGACATGCAAATGTACTAAATTTCTTTATTCATGAAATAAAAATAGATGACTTTTTGTGAGACTGTTGACAACATACGGACAGTCTGTCTGTACATACTATTGTATGTATGAAATGCTTATAAATATTCACTTGTTAGAATATTTTCTATTTGATTATTTTTGCTTTGAGTGAACCATGTGGAATAGCTAAAATGTATGAATTACAAACTTTCAAGTGCACATATTTGTACAATTGTGCATGTAACACATAGTTTTATCAATTTTTCCATGGTCTTACAAAAGTACAAAATTATAACGATATTTAATTAGTTATTGATATTAGCGATGGGGCAAGAATGTTGTCTCAGCAATAAACTAATTTAGCTAAGCGTTTGTCGGTGAGTATGTCGAAATAATTAGAAAATGAAAGGCCGAAATGGAAGACTCTTATGTTGAAATGCATGTTTGCATCACTCAAGAGGTTAAAAAATCACACACAAATCATTAATCATTACCCTTTATTTGACCACTGTTACATATATAACACGAAAAAGAAAGAAAATACATAAAGATGTCACAACCAAAATATCAAATCTTTATAATAAAATTGCTACACACTGCTGCCATCAGCGACTTCCATTGCACGTTCCTTGTTGACAGCGGCCGAAGCATTGCCCGAGCAAGCAAATTAACAATCAGATGTTTCTTGTATGACGACGTGAAGAAACAAAGGAAACGACCAAAAATAATATTTTAGTGCACTCTTAGTGAATGAACTGCATAGAAGCTGGCACGTCGACTGACTAGCAAAACTCAAGAGATGAACTGCCGACTATTATTTGCTGGTCGGTATCGGCGATTTTATACAAAGAATGTTTCACTGCTTGACGCCACAATTCGCAACATTTTCGACTCTACGAAGAAAGACTTGCACCACCATACCACTCCGCCGCGCCGCTACCCCCGTGTCACGTCGGAGCTGATGATGACAGCGTGGTAGGGGAAGGGATGCTGTTGTAAGAAATGCGCCGCACACGTGGCAAGTCCCTCGTGGGGAGCCTTCTGGCGGACATTAATGAGGCTCGTCGCTGTCTTCGTTTGTTCGCGGAATCTTTTGACAAGCGGGAGTTAATAAAGATGGCTTTTGGTGAAAATTTAGTCTCTAAGCAGGCTGCTTGAAATGCAATCTCCTTGACTCCTAGAGGCGCTTAGAGCTTTAATCACGGATTTTGTTCGTGAAATGTTCAAATAGTCGTTTATTTTAAACATATCGAATTATTGTGTTTTATATGTTACGAGTTTGAAATCATTCACCAATTTTATTAGGACATTCCTGGAGGAATCTTTATTAGTAATTTGCAATTCGCTCAGACATTGAAAGGAAACTATGCTGCCACCGACAGTACGAAAGATACCTACGATTTCGTTAGATACCTAGGAACTCCAGAAAAATACAAAAAAACAAACAATGAAATTTTTTCGAGTCTGAAAATGTTGATTAAAATGTAAATATGCGATTGTGTTATTTCATTTATTATCATGCTGCTCATATCGACTGAATTCTCATACTCAGTGTGTCACTGTTTGCGACACAATTGATGTTCAGCAAAAATAAGGTTACAAGGAAAAGGCTGTCCGCTATTACATATTTGCTATTCGCAAGTTACATTATGGAAGTACGGTTTTCGATATTATTTCGGTTTTTACGATATATAAAGAACGGATGTACTGTGTATACTACACTATGTTATTGTAGTATTTGTAACGTTTGTTTTCATTAAAATATTTCATTATTATTGCAGTATTAAACGTTATTGTTTTCTTTGTTGTTCTTGATCGGCGTGCTCTGTGTATCTAGTGTAAAAACCAACATTTTGTGTGGTTTTGTTCAGCAAAATTTTTACTGCTGCTAGTCATCAGTATAATCAATTAGATTTTCTATAAAATTTACATGGATACCTAATACCTTATATCTTCCTGGGTATTACTCTATCGGGATACTTGAGCACAAGTGTTAAGGCATTAGGACTTACGCCAGACCGCTTCAACCTGTACTTTGAAAACCTCTCCAAAGCGCCAAGAAGTCCAAAAGCGAATCTCTGACGGCGCCTTAACTGCTATATGAATCCTGCAGCGGTGGCAGCTCCTGATCTCCCGGATACATACCCGGAGCCTCTGATATTGCGATGCCTTCTGCATTCTTGGGTCAGTTAATTACTTTGCTGTGCACGTAACTTATAGAGGGAGAAAAACAGGATACTATTACTCTCGCACCACCCAAATATGCAAAATCCACTTTCACGTGCTCTTTGGTCTATATTCTGAGAACCCTCTTTCCACCTAGGTAAAGCCCATCGTTTCGCCAATCCCTGGTTTAGTATCAACGTGTAGCGCAATCACCCACAAGACCTGCGAGCATAATAGCCTAACCCCCTTTCCACGATATTATTACTCCGGCCAGGTAATGCGATCCCTTACTTGCCTCACTAACCGAAATCGTATTTTGCGGTGCAAGCGGATCCAAGCATGATGGGGGATTACCGGCGTCCCTCAGGCTTCTTCAGAACTGACGTGACGCAATTTCCTTAGCAGGTACATTTCCGCAAACACGTTGCGGTCATCGCAACCCGAGACGCGAGGAGGAGTGATCCCAGGGGCCGGTGGCAGGGGCGGGGGGGGGGCTGGGGCAATGGGCGGGGCCGGGGGCGGGGCCGAGGTCCGGGGCGGGCGCGGGGCGGGGCCGGGGCGGGGCGGGGCACGGGGGCGGGCCGGGGGCGGAGCGCGGGGGCGGGCCGCCGGGGGCGGGGCCGGGGACGGGAGCCGGGGCGGGCGGGCGGCGGGCCGGTGGGCGGGAGCGGGGGCGGGCGGGGGCGGGGCCGGGAGGGCCGAGGGGCGCCGGAGCAGGGGGCAAGGTCCGGGGCGGGCCCGGGGGGGGCCGGGGGCGGGTCCGGGACGGGGCGGGTCGGGGGGCGGGTCCCGGGGCGGGTCCGGGGCGGTCGAGACGGTCGGGGGGTCCGACGGGGCCGGGGGCGGGGTGGCGACGGGCGGCGGGGCGGGCGGCCGGGCCGGGGCCGGGGCTTGGCGGGAGGGCTGGTGGGGAGGGCTGGTGGCGAGTGACGACGAGCGCGGCGCGCGTAAGGGACACCCGCCCGGCCGCCCTGGCCACCCGATACGGCTGCGGCGGCTGCGCCGTGTCGCTGTCTCGCCGCGTCACCGCCGCGCGCGGGCTGCATTCCGCCTCGTTACGCCGCCGCTAAAAGGGCGACGGCAGGCATTCCCGCGCGCTCACGTTCCCCGGTGGAGGAGCTCCGTTCTCCGAAAAATGCCTCCCTTCAAGGAAACGCCTGAGGCTTCGTGTATCGGCGCGTCTCCTTCACAGTTCCCATTGCTGCGGGAGTAGAGTGGGAGATAACCCCATCGGGTTATCTGAGCCCCGTTCGTTATCACATCGGATGTCGGACAATAGGGAAGACGACAGGCTCCTTCATCTGCCTTCCTTGAAACTTCAAATTGTAATTTTCATTTATAATTTTGCATTCGTGTTTACCAACCAACAATAATTGTTTGATATCTCACCATAATAGATCCTCCTCTGCTATACAAACCCATTTGAGCATTATAAAATTTGTAAAGAGACAGAATTAGTAAACTATGTGATTAAAAGTATCTGGGCACGTCCAAAATGGTGAAAAAATAAAACTTTTTTGATAAGAAAGCGGTTTCTTTAACTGATGTACAACAATTGGGCCAGTGTTAATACATTAACTGGTTCACTGCTCTTCTTCATATGCTCATTAAGTCAAGGATCAAAACGCATCAACTTTCTAATGTATTCAACATCATTTCAGAAAATGTATTCATATTGAGAAGTGTCACTAACTAACTAAACAAGTTTATAACCTCACTCAGTGAGATTGAAATAGAAATAAACATTAATATTCTGGTAAAAACTTGCTTTTTTTGAAACATTAGTATGAATTGAGTTGTTTCTGAATCCAAATGATACGCTAAAATTGATTGTTTTACTTCACTGTGTTATGTACCTCTACGTTATATATTTGCTATTAACGAAGAGTCCCTTTTAATTCCTGTAATTTGTTTCGTTAATTTTAAAATGTATTGTTCGTAATACATCGCTATTCTCTTGTTAGGAAAGTGCGAGCGGTCCCTCTTGACAACAAAGGAGGATTGAATTGTGGTAGCTCGTTGAAAGTGCAAGAGCAGTCAGGAACAGAGAGTGCTTTCTGCAGTGGCGCTACTGGATTTGTTTGGAGGAAGGGTACTGTTTTGCATGTAACTCTGAAGTTCAAGGAGGAAATGGATGTGCTCAGAGAACCAGAGACAATAGCATTGTCAAGAGGAACTCGTATACATACACACGTATAAACTTGAATATATATTATATTCAAATGTAAGCTGGAAAGGAAGTAGAAAACAACAAAATTAGCGACGAAATAAAAAAAAAATATTCAAAGTTTTATTGATATATATATATATATATATATATATATATATATATATATATATATATATATAATGGCCTGTAGACATCATTGACGACTTGACAGAGGTTCTTGTAGCCTTAAAGTGTAGAAAACTGGGGCAAAAGGATGGCGTACATTTTGAGCATCGATCATCCAATTTGCGGGATAGAGCTGATCGGAGGTTGATCAGATTCACGTAAGTGAAAATAAAAAATCTTCACTATCTCTAACAGAAGGAAATGAGAGAGTAACTCTGTTGTCGGCCATGTATACATAGGTGAACAATACATTTCTGAGAGACTGACCGTTTCTCCACGACATTGTTCATACAGTTCAATTTGTTTTCTTGTCTGCTTCGATCTCCATTCCGAGAAAGGGTGACGTCATTTGTAGACATGAAGGCTGCACGGAGGAATACATCTCTGTTGGTGGGTGAAAGGCATCGGTTGGTATTCGGCACACCTGAACTTCAGAGACATCACACGGTCAATGGGATAATCTTTAAGGCATTTTCGGCAAGTAGTCATTTCATGGAATTTTTGGCTGAGCTCTGGTGTCAAGTCAACACCATTTTCACTCACACATTCGCGCGCACACACACACACACACACACACACACACACACACACACACACACACAAGTGTTGATGGGTTTGGTCAAGTGCGTTTATGTGCGTCGACAAAGTTCCTTCATTCACCGCGTGATGTCAGGACGTTCAAGCATGCCGACTATCTACCGACGCTTTACACACATCCCCCCACCATGCCTTCATCACCGGATATAGGTGTTGTGGTAAGATATCTTTGGCATTTTTAAAATAATTAAAGATGTTGTCATTGCAAACAATATTTTTTAATCCAATAGCAGCTTTCGATGGCTTAGCCATCATCATCAGTTGTCTGCTAGATGGAAGCCACAAAACGACTACCCGACTACGATTTTTGTTGGCAATGACAACATCTTTAATTATTTCATCACCGGAGTTGAATCTCCTTCCGGAGTTCATAGTTGTAGTAATTGTAATTAAGCGGCGAACGAGCCATCGTGCGAGAGTCACAGCCTCCCCTCCCCGCTGGCTCCACGTGCGCCCGTTTGCCGCTGGGCGGCGGCGCCACCCTCGCGCTGGGGGCGCGTCGCGAGCGCGTCGCGTGGGCGTCGCCGGAAGCTCGGCCCCACCGCATCGTTGGAGGCGACGCCGACAGATGTCAGACAGGGCGGCGCGCAGCCCTTGGGCCAGCCTACTACTTGGCCGGTAAATCCCCCCTAACGACAGGAGATTATTTTTTTTTAATTTCAGTAAACATGCAAGGGAAATTGTTTGTTTCTTTTTTCAATGTAATAAATCTTGTCGAAGCTTCGTTGGCATATGAATGTAACTATAAATAAAGTGCTCTGCCTTTTCTAATTTAACGCACATTTTGTAACCAAGAATATTAACTTCTCTGTAACCCTATTTAATAAATTATAATACCGTAACTCTTATGAACCAATTTGAAAAACATAAAGTACACATATGTTTACGAATTGTGGGAAAAACTAATCTCGAAAATTTAAAAAAATTCTATTAAACTGGTGTAGTAAATAAAAAAAATGAGATAAGTATGCCAATTCTTTAAAAATTACTCTTAAAAATTTATTTTACAGCGCGAACCTCTAAAAAGCGAACGAAAAGTAAAACTATGAGTTACGATTTACATATAATCTTGTCAAACGTATTATTGGTAAAAAGAGTTCAATTTTTATAATTGTTTTGATTTTGAAATATGGTGAAAGGGGTTTACAGGGAGCCATCCTCTTTAGAAAAAAAATAATAAGACTTACGATGTGAGGCATCACTCTTCTTCACGATGAAGTATTAGTAAAAATCACTGTCATGAAGATCTTACTGCGTAAAAATATTATAATACTCTTCCTATATAGAATAAAATAATTGTTGAATCTTGACAGCCCCTGAACTGTTTCTCTTTCAAACGGCACATTTTTATCACTTTTGACACATAGATTCAACCAATGGGATTCTGGTAACCAGTAAATTGTAGTAGGGGAGACCTAGGATGCTTAGCACCAATTAGTAGTTTTTAATTTTTGTAAGGATCTTCGATTTAGTTGTGAAAATTTAAAGTGCAACAACAGAAGTTACATTTAGTGTAGGTTTTCTTACACTTTTTTTCATTCGTTGGTGTTTGACACCAAAAGTTGTTAAACCGTTAAATCGTCAAGCCAAGATATGGTAACCAACTCCACTTATAGGGTTGTTTGGCACAAGCCTTGTGTTGGTGTGGCACTAGCATGGGTGGGTTGGCCAGCTACGACCGCGGGTTTGAGGAGTAATGAATAAATGTCAAAATTCATCAATTCAATGTTTATTTACTGCAAACAAGTTTATTATCGTTTTAACTTTCACAACAACCTCTAAAAATACAAATTCAGCAGTTTTCATAGTTTCAAAATTAAGTAATTAGTTTTTAATTTTACTTAAAAAATATTTTGCCTCATTTTTGTGAAAAATGCTATTTGTCTTTTTTGTAACATTGACAAGGCAACTTCATTTAAATGTTTCAAGTTTCACACTTAAGAGAACTGTATCTTACGATAGACGAGCAAGGTAAAGTACTAGGCGTAAGCTACAAAAAAGGAAAAATTAAATCTTGAATAAACTACATGAATGATAACGCTTTAGAAAACTGAAGATAATCGGCTGATAACAAAAAGTTAAAGCACTTTCAGGATATCTAAGCATAAGACTTATCTTACGAGAAATAGCAGAAGGGGAACCCTTTCTCCTTCGACAAATCCCTCGTCGCGCAGCCTCATCGATGAACAGCGCACTGTTTCGGCCACTGCAGGAAATGTGTAGTCGGTCTCATAACCATATAACAACCACATGTGCCGTCTCCGCAAGACTTTTCGCGAGCATTGAGGGACCACATAGTAAGACCACTGCGTTGTTGTGCACTAGGTCGAAACACGAGCCCTCAGTACAGCAAGTAACTAGAAATTCCATAAAAAACATTTGTACTTTTATTGAAATGATTGGTCCCGGAAAAGATACGGTACTGCTTTTGAAACTACGAGAGAAATGAGACGAAATTTTATTATATCTAAGTGGTAGAGATCAAGCTTGGTGTGAATATTTTTTTATCATATTTAATATCAGAAAAATACATTTTATTTTGTAGAGAGGGTTGGCAGACAAAGCACGTGCCTTGTTTACTACGCCAACCAATCCCAATTGAAAAGAGCCAACCAGCTCCGAACGGGATTTTTGTTTAAATATCAACATAGAGGTAGCAAGTGAATACAAAAGTAAAAGAAAACAACGCAAACTGACACTCGAATATCAAGAGATCGGTAAAAGCATTTAGCCGAAAAAGTGAGATACGCAAAACATTTCCTTCTCAGAATTACAGAAGTCACGAAAACAACGATAACAACCCATTTGTGATTATGGTTCCACCGTATCTGCACTGATTAAACTGAATCATATGCGGGAAATGCGTTTGTTTGTGAAGGACACGGGACATAAAACTAGAGCGTATGGAAGCTTCTTGGCCGAGTGCCACGTAGAACGTGGGAACATGAATGTCAACCAGCCCCTTGTGACAACCAGCCCCGGCCTTCCCTATTGTCAGGTACGCATTCAACTACGAGAAACACTATTCAAACAACAAATGTAATTTTGCACTTTCCGGTGACCAATAAAGGATGATTGTGTTATTGTGATGTATACTTTCAAATTTCGGGCAACATAAGATTTTGTACCTTCAAACAACATGAGATTTTGTACCAATAAATGGTGATTTTGTATTGTGCAGTTTCAAACTACGAATAACGAACAGCCTTTATTAAAATCAGTTTCTTTTATGGCATAAAAAGCATGCTAAGAATTCAATTTTTAGCATTAGCGCTTTATGTGACACGATGATCAAATATTCAGATGAAAGTGTGACTGCAACAACGAAAACAAAATAATCTCTTCGGACCGCATTATCAACTTCTGAAATTGGCATGACGTTCTAAACAATTAAACGATTTGCGAACTTCAATTAAAATAAAATGAAAGTAAGTCTGTCTTGCCCGTAGGCTTGCACTATCGGCTTCCCTTTTTACTCGCAAAACAACATGTAGCCCAACCCTTCCTACTCGCAAAACAACATGTAGCCCAACCCTTCCTACTCGCAAAACAACATGCAGCCCAACCCTTCCTACTCGCAAAACAACATGTAGCCCAACCCTTCCTATTCGCAAAACAAAATGTAGCCCAACCCTTCCTACTCGCAAACCAACAAGTAGCCCAACCCTTCCTATTCGCAAAACAAAATGTAGCCCAACCCTTCCTACTCGCAAAACAAAATGTAGCCGAACCCTTCCTACTCGCAAACAAAATGTTGCCCAACCCTTCCTACTCGCAAACCAAAATGCCACTTTTGCCACTGGTGACATAAACGCCAATTGTGCGACTGTTCTCCCCTTGGGCGGCCCGCTCGGCGCGGGCGTCGCGGCGTCGTTTGAGCGCGCGGGAGGCGCGCCGGAAGGCGAGCTCCGCGGCGAAGGCGGCGGCCGCCGTGCCCAGCGCGCAGCCCAGCGCCTGGAAGGCCACGCCACCTCCCACAGGCGCAGCGCCGCGCGCGCGCGCGCGCCGCGCGCGCCCTGCCCGGCGAACGCGCTGCCCAGCAGCAGCAGCATCTCCTCGCTGTCGCGCTCGAACTTCTGCTGCAGCCCGGCCTGCGGGGCAGCGCACGTTCTACATAGTTAATAGTATATGATATATATATATATATATATATATATATATATATATATATATATATATATATATATATATATATATATAATATCTTCTAGAGCATTTTTACCAGCTTCCGTACACAAATTAATGTGGAAACAAGGTTTTCGGGCTAACTTCACACTCTTACGAAACTACAAGAGTTTGACCAAAATATTGAAAATTACAAAGTTTGAAGTGCGCTTTCGTTTGTCCATCGATTGACTACATTTAATAATTAACTAGGTTATTTTTTACCACGTTTCCAGTAGCAGATAAAGTCGAAAAACTTTTTACGCTTCACCCAGAAAGCGTGATGGCCACTCCTGCACTCCGATGAAAAGAAAATTGTAAGAGATGTATAATGAGGAGTGAAACTCTTCTTCTCGTTGAAATATTTCTAAACATCATTTTTATGTCTTTTTACCTACGTAAAATTGTTAAAGCACTGAAGCCTGCCACCTGTGGAACCAGTGTTTTACAGCCACTTACAATTCTGCGTAATATTGTTAAATGTCGCAATATACGAGGCACATCCAAAAAGTAAATTTCCCTAGTTCGTGAACAAAAAGAAACTACAATTTCAAGGGAAAACTTTATTTTAGCAGATATTGCACATGAGCTATTTTCCCATCTAATCACTACAATAATTTTCATAGTGTTGGATCAACATAAGTATTTCTGTAACATAGAAACCTGCCACTGGGGGAACCAGTGATTTACAACTACCTACAATTCTGCATCTTTATGATATGGTTAATATTGACTGGGTAGAAGTTTTATGGAGTATACGAAAAGGTGAAACTCGCTGGGGGCAAGATTCGGACTATTGAGTGGATGGTCAAACCCCTCCCAGCGGAACTGCTGCAGAAGAACTTGTTGGCCGAGTCTTACGTGGCCGACCGTATGAGCATCCGCCCTTTAGTCCGGATTGTTGTCCAGACGCATTTCCGATTGTTCACCCGCAGAGGTAAAGGTTGTTCTCGAACAGTGGTACCTATCCGAGGCGGGAGACTTCGATGACATAGGGTTACAAATGTGGATGTCACAGTATTACTAATGTCTCAATTCCGGTGATGATTATGCGAAAAAATAATGTAGCATGTTCTGTATCTGCAACAATATTTTTCCATGAATTGTCTTTTCTTTTTTAGGCGACCAAGGAAACGTACTTTCTCCATGCGGCTCGTAGAAATAAACTTGATACCATATAAAACGTTGCTTCTTCAAACGGCTCATTTCTGTCAATCCCTATTTGAAGACTGAGAATTTTATTCAGAAATATGGAATAAAAGAATGTAACGAAGGAACACAAGAAGCTAATAATCAGTTAAATTTAATAATTGGTAAGGATTGGCTATTTGCAGAGTGCCAAACATTCAGTACTTTTTCCGTGTACTGCTCCCCACAGCATGTTTTTATTTTGGGAACATCGATGGAAACTAACTTCGCACTCGACTACTACCAATTGGTCGAACGGGCTCTGGCTACTCGCTGAATGCCGAATTTGGGGAGCCATCTTAAAAGACGCTCAGATCGCGAATTGCGAGGGTTCTGCTGCTCGGTAAAGCACACAATTACCTCAGGCAGATGGTAATAAAGTCGTAAAGAAATACTATGATAAATACATTGAATGCCGTAAAAATAATGATTTGTCCAAAACAATTAAGATTATTTAACAGAAGCTGACAAGAAGGAGAAAACACAATGAAAAGAAAAAACTCGTACATTTTGAAAGGTAGAAATCTGACGAAAAACTCCTGTCGTAGAAAACTCGACGCAATTTGTGTTATCAACGAAGAAGAAAATGGTGTAGATTCATTAAAAAAAGCTTTCAGTTCTTGGAGATAAAACTGATTTACATCTAGTAAACCAACCGTTTCTCTAAGTACATTCTGCCTTTCGAAACTGAAAATGATATTATTTAAAATGTAGAGAAAGAGTTCACAAATTCCCTTCATTGAGATGCGACGAAAGAAGAGAAAAATACATTTAGTTATTGTTTAGACAGCAATTTTTGAGTGAAATTCTTGTACTATGTCTCTTGTACGTATTTTCATTTTTTTACACACCGCCCTTATAATGACAACATACCTAGTTTATCAAAACCTGAGTACGTATTACAAAGTATGCGATCTTGCTTTGCAATTTCACTTGAAAGTTCTGTCAGGATGAAATCATTGTTCCAGAGATCTTCCGGGGATCAGACGTTACATGCCTACAAAAAATGTATAGCTTATATAACTGTGTTATTATAAAAAAATAAAGATAACTCAAATGGTCGTGTATGAAGCATAAAGTGATAAGTGCATATTCTTAGAAATATCATCACAGTTGTAACAGTTATTAAGAGGATCCGATTCAGTGTTGTTGTTTTTTGCCGCCTATGACTACGTCGACGTTAAGCTCTAAAAGCAAGAGCTTATCAAAACAGTTTTCATTTGATTTCCAGGAATTGTTCGACCCGCGAAAGCAAAGCTTTATCACAACTTTTGCATTACTTGCATTGGATTTTCTTCTTTCTTTACAACATTCTCATCACCAGACAATCTCTAGGATTTGTAGGAAAATGTAATATTTTCGAGGGATTGTAAAATAATTCTTTGTATGATTTATATTAAATCCATGAATATTAATACTTTCTGCTAATTTAAGGTATTTGCATATTTTCCATTTTGTCGGTGTAGTTTTGTAATATTGATGGTTGAATATTAAAATTACACAATTTTTCTTTTTTGCAGGTGAGTTTCCTTTGAGGATTTTCCACTCCCCAAAACTAAAAGTGCCTACAAAGGATTGGTGAGTGAATAATATTCTACGTGAAAATTACATTACTTTCAACGTCTTTGATAATTACAGCCCTTTTTGTCTTCTCTTCTATTATTTTCTTGAGATACAATTTCACCTGTAATAACGACTGAAGAGCACTAAAAACTAGGAGTTCTTTCTAAATATTCTTGAATACTATTTTATTCTCTTAAACATATTTATGGTAAATACAGGTTATTATAACCTCCGCCCACCAAATACCATCCTAATTCAGAAACTGCAATATAAAAGGCGAAGTTCACAATAATATCAGTAAATTATCAGCATTTACTTCAGAGAATACAATAATGGCAACTAATGAACTAGTATTTACTTGGCTGTCCGGGTGACGCCGCGTCCATGACAAAGATGACGACGTTTCGTTCGCTGTTCTGAGACCTTCCTCGGGGCGTAATGAACTAGTGATCAAAAATAGAATGAAATATATTGTAGAACTTTTCCAAAGTCTACTTCTATTGAATCGTTTGCTCTCAGGCCTCTTTTATGTACCAAACATTTGTCTTCAAGACTGAACACGTAGATAGAAACGTTGATAATTCGTTCTGGTCAGGAGGGCCATGAAATCCTTGTAATTTTCTTAAAGTCTGATTAAAACTTGTGCTTTTCATTAGCAATAATGTAAGTTTTGTGCCTCCTCAAGCTCTAAGTTGGTCTGTTCGTTTTGTCTAATTGACACAAAATAAATGCTCTTCTGAAATGTTACGAAAAGTTGCAGTGCGCTGTATTCGTTTTTGAACTTTATCATGCTGCCCGTTTCGCGATCTAGGGTAAATCATTTTTCAGTTTTCCCAATCTTCAGAGAAATCGAGTGTTTCAACTATGAAATTTTTTTTGGAAACAGAAAATGCACGTTCTTTCATAAGTATTTTCCCCTAAAATATTCCATATTTATCATCACAAGTTACTTAGAGCTGGACCCAGAAAGTATATCAAGAAGGAGGACACCAGTTAAGCTTCCATTAATATTTTTTAAAAATATTTTTGCTTTAAATTTTTAATGTATGTTTTCATAACGCAAAAACTCCTTTAAGATGTGATGCAATAGATGTAATTTTCTTGTATTTTTTTGAATTACTTGAGTAAAATTACAAATAACATTAGGTTATCAATAAGGCATTGATCCACCAAGTCCAATACTGTGCTGAAGACATGTTTTATTCATAATTAATATTTCATATTTTCAGGGAATATGCGTTTATTAATTATACTAATATTAAAAACCCCTAATAACTTAAAACGTTTACACTAAAAATAAGTAACCTTTAATATCTTTTCGAAATACCGCCTTCTTGTAAGTAATCATGTGGATAAGAAATACCTCATATTGGAGTAGGTGTACTCTAATGTCATCTTTAGCTAAAATCCATTTATAATCATCGTTGCCAATCGAAGCCCATAAAGTATTAAACAGGTGCCGGCCGTTAAGATCTGCTTTTCATGCCTCTATTTATGTCAATTTAACAATACAGGATTAAGAAAACATCCGAAGAAGTACACTGATTTTTAGGAGAAAGGTTTTCGTTATACATACTGTTCTGCTACATCGACTTTACGCAATCAAGCAGGTGAACGAAAAGTCAGTCTGAAAGGCCGGTGTCCTTTAAGAATTGCAGTCCTTCGTTCGTTAGGTGCAATGAAATCAAATCGCTCATGAAACTGCAAGATGTCGTAACCAACAACTACATTTTACAGGACAGGTAAAAAACTGTATAAACTTTTTGAGTTTTAAGTTAGACTTTCGACTTAAAGTTATTTTAGTCTTCAATTTCATAATTCATCATTACAATGAATAGATTATTATATTTTTTTAACTGTTTTTAAATTATGTGACATACAACATTTTGCTTGAATATTACAAATTGTTGTTTCACAACATTTTCTTTTTATAAAATTAAGCAGGGAACTATTATTTCTGGTATATGACATTTTGTAAGAAGGTGTACTATTGGACAATGAATCTATATATGACTTAAATTACATTTTCCAGTTTCATGAGAGGAATGAGTTTTAGGTACAGATGGCGTACGCATACTCCAGAAAGATCATTCGTATTTGTATACGTTTTTCTTAAAAGAAAGTGGTTTCACGAAACATTTTTGAATGTCACATGGCTCTAATCTCAAATAACGGACTCGGTTTGTTAACGCTAACGCTTGGGGATGCAAATTTGAGCCGCGTCAGTTATTTGCTCTATCAATTTAATGACTGTAAATGTCTTTTTTCAACACGTTCACTGGGCGAGGTGGCTCAGGGCTTCTACTGATGTCAATCTTGTGTCAGACCGGAAGGTCCTAGGTACGGTGACAAGATTTTCGATACTAGCGAGGTAGCTAGATCGAGTTCAGTTTCTGTTTGGAGAATTCTAGTGATCGGCTCCTCTGATCGATTGTTTTCTGAGGTTTCTCCTACCAATACCAGGCGGATGCCCGAGCAGTACCCTAAGAAACGGGCCACGGGCCAAGCGCGATCTTTCCTTCCTCTTCCTTATCTTATCGTCTCCCCTTATTCAACCCAAACACTTACGTGCTCTACACTACCACACATGCTGAGAGATATGTCGGGAACTAGCGCTTGTGCCCCACTGGTGGGAGATATTTGGCTGGGAAAACCCTGTAGGTCAGCGCAGGATCTCACCGGAATATCGCAGCCCTTCCCAAGGGAAAACACGCTCTACACGTATTGCACTAATGACCTTAGCAGTTGTCTCTCCCGGAATTACTAATCAAACCCACAAATCAATTGACTTTTTGGGCGTGTCACCAACACGCAGACATGCGCCTGCGCGAGAGCCTGACCTGCAGCGCGCGCTGCACGAGGACGTCGAGGCGGCGGGAGAGCGCGGCGCCGCGCGCGCCGGCGAAGCCCATGTAGGCCGGCCGCAGCACGCGCTCGCGCACCACGTGCAGCAGCGACTCGCCGTCGCGGCGCAGCGCCAGCGTCGTTCGGCGCGCGGTCGCCTCGGAGACGAGCGCCGCGGCGCGCCGGTCGCGGCTCACCGCGTCGTTGGCCTTGATCCATTCGATGGCGCCGCGCACCGCCACGAAGCGCGCCGCCAGCCGGCTCACCACGTCGCCGGGCGGCAGCGCGCGGAACTTGCGCACGTAGTGCGGAAGCACGAAGATGGTGCTGACCGCCGAGGCGACGGCCTCCAGCGTGTCGACGTCTGCGCCGTGCGGCGGCACGGCCAGGTAGCTCAGCAAGATACCTTCGAAGCCGTTCACGAGGAGGATGCTCGTGAAACTTAGCAAGATGTTCAAGTAAGCGAATCTACCTCGGCCTTTAATGAAAGTCCCGTCAATCACCGTATGTAAGGTTTGTAACATCGCGCCGGTGATTTGGTTGAATCCATACCTCCGCGTGACGTGAAAGTTGATTAAAAATTGAACTCCTGCGTAGGTCAGCAGGGTGAATCCCACACATCCCCACGTGACGTCGGAGATATCTCGATGAACGCCGATCAACAGTGGCAGCTTCGGCGCTTTGCGTATGATCAAGCAAAAGTCGTTCTGAACGTGCGGGTAAAAGAACTCCGCGAAGCTCTCCCACTCAGGGATGTAGAACACTCGCACTCCTTGCAAGAGAATCCTGCCGGCCACGGCGTCCGCCACGTACCCCGTGTGGGAGCCGTTGGGCATCCACTCCCCGATGCCTTTGACGAGCGGAGACAGGCACTGCGCGTTTCGGAGCTGCGGGGTGCGCTCCACCAACAGCGCGTTGAGCAGCGCGTCGGGGATGGGAGACACGAAGCGGCCGGCCGGGAGATCCACGTCCGGGTCGTCTTCGTCCGGAAGGAGACGAAGACCCGGCACGCACGAAAACGTGACTACCCCCGCGTCGTCCAGCTCCATGTTTCTCGTTGCGCTGATTTCCACTTTCTTAAAAGTGTCAGTCACGCTGTCCCACGACAGACTTATAGCTTGTGGGACAAACGGTGACAACAAGCGTCCAATCAGGTCTGTTTCGTAGGACGAGAGCGGAGACTTCGTTAGAAGAAGAATGGGACTCAGCGCATTCCAAAGGCGCGATCGCGGCAAATCGGGCAGAATTTTTGCCAGTTGAGCTGAAGGAGAGTCATCCAAAGTATTAAGAAGTATTAAAACCGCACCTGGTTGGGGAGTTATGATAAATTTTCGCAGTTCTGACTTTCCGGATGCAAGTAAAATTGTAATGTTGTCGTGCACATGTGCAAGGATTTCTCTAGGAGCGTTGATGTGGTTTTCAATTACGGCAAGTGGTCCTGAGGACACGTGAAATAACAGTTGCCGAGCAATATAGGCGTAGGTGCTTGAGAAAGTGTCAGGCACCAGAAACGACCGGCCACTTCGCTCATGCGCGGCCGAGGCCGCACACACTATCATCAGCAGAAGAAATGACTCCATGACGCTAACCGGTCGAGCGAATGCTGCGAAAGACTTTCGCCGGGCCACACGAGGTTGGGGAAATAAGGCACTAATCACCGTCTTCGATCGCACGTTGCGAAACTGTTTTGCGCACTGCGGCTGTCACGGCGAGGAAGAGAAAATGACATCAATAAGGTTTTCATTAGATGTGTTTGCAGTTACGTCAGCTATAAAAGCATTGCCGTGTTGGAACTTTCTCTGCAATATCTTCTCGGCAAGATATGACAGGTCGCGAACGGGCTTACATACCGTAACTGACGTTCTGTTGCGTTGCTTATGGGTTTCACGAGGAGAATGTCTCTGTAATTAATCAATCCTATAATGTGTTTATCGACTGCGGGCTGTTCATGTGAGAATCAGATTCATTTTGCGATATTTTACGTCAAGTATAGAATTATCCTTCTTTTACTTCATTAATTTTCTATCCCTGGAAGCAAATATAATATTTTTTTATGGAAACAAATTTTTGATTTTAGGTGGGGACATGTGATGTAAAAATGTTGGGTCATTATTTTTGAAGTTTATTCTAATAATTACATAAAAATAATAATAATTATTACTATTATTATTGATTGACTGATTATTTCGTCTTTTCGGACGTGTCAACTTCTAAGGTCATTCGCCTCGTAAGAATAGTTAATGATTTGTTACGGGAGCTGCCAGTGGTCTTTTCCAGTTGGATAACGAGATCTGGTGCCGACCTACATGCCGGGATCCTGGTTTTCACTCATCCAGGTATCTCCCACCAACGCCAAGGCCGAGATAAGCTCTAAACACCGGTCTCGTTTCTCAACATGTAATGATGTGTAGTGCATATAAGTGTGTGTGTGTGTGTGTGTGTGTGTGTTAGTAAGGGGGAGTGAACTCAGCGAAGAGGAAGGAAAGATCAGCCCGCGCGCTCCGTGGACCGTGTGTTAGGGAAATGCTCCAGCATTCGCCTGATATTCGTCGGAGAAACCACGGAATACTACACATCAGAGCCGCCGCCCGCTGGAATTGTCCTTTAGACAGCGGCTCAGCTATGAAGCTAAAGTCTAAAATCCACCCATCGTCCGGACTCAAAGCCTAGGTCCTCCCGGTCAGAAGCACAGCATCAGTTGATGTCCTGAGCCAACTCAACTGTTAATAATAATAAATTTAATCATGCCTTATAATAATAATAATAATAATAATAATAATAATAATAATAATAGTTATAACAACAATAATAGTAATCATTATTATTAATTATAATTACAGGAATAATTAAATATTGAATATAACTGTAACAATAATTATTTCTATATTTTAAAATATAACAATAATTAATAATTATTATTAATTTTACTTTGATATTAATGAATTGTTAGAATATAATTATTTTTAAATTAATTAATTTTCGCTATTGATTACGAACCAAAAATAATGTGAATTGTTACTCGCGAACTGGTGACACGCATTTGGGTTTTGATATCCAACACCGAGTTCCGATATTGGCCGCTCGTGGCGCCGCGGAGTCGAGCGGTTCCTCGACACACCAGCAGATTGTGGTAGCACATCAAAGAGGGTCCATGGCCAACCAGAGAAAAATAATATAATAATTCTCTTTGCGGGGAAATACGAACGTCTTCTTTAATGATTACGTCAGTCCTATTATTTATAACTAAAGTGAATTGTTTTTATACCTTTTTTCAACTTTGTGACACTTCGCCTGTCGAGACACACTCTGGCAAACCATTCACAATATTTGTCTCTTTATAGTGCTTCACCCTTTTACTTGCGAAATACTGCGATTTTAGCCACACTTGGATTTTTTTACATTAAATGTTATTTCGTGTTTGCCCTGAAAAAAATTCTAGTGCGCACATTAAATTAAGTAGTCTTTCATCTCAGATTCGAAATAATAGTACCGATATAGTACAGAATTACAATGCAATCTTTTAACTACCTACATAGTAAGTCGAGAAACAAAAACAAGGAAAATGTGTGTATTTTTAATAATGAAGGTGGAAGTATCGCGTTTCACAATAGGAGTCGCCTAGATAAATTTCGAAGGCCGTATCGTCTCTATCTCCGATGTCAAGGAGTAGTATTACATTATCAAAATGTGATATTCATTGCATTGAATGTTATTTATTACTTCTGCAGAAGGAGATTATTGTGTTTCATAAAAACAAAGCTTGCATGATAGAGCAGTACACATGACTAGATTCAGGAAGTTTGGCAAAATGCCTTTTTTGGGACTATTTTACTTTTGTTAGTATTACTATTTTATGACTTTTAACACAAAGAAACACTTAATTGTACTTCTAGAGTTGTGTTGGTAGATTTTTATTTTGCCTATTTTAGCTTCTGCTAATAATTTTGACATTTTCTATTATTTTTCCTTCTTTCTTTTTTGTTTCATTCTTTCTTCACTGTCATATTTTTCTCCTGGAACCGTAGTCGATAAAACTGGATATACACCTGCGTACAGTCGTGTTTTGTGTTGAGAGCAGAAACTGTGTGAGAAAGGAAGATAATACTAGTCAAGATTTTTTATTTTTTTAATTGATACAGTCAGGCTTTGTTTGTTCACGATGAATCCTATTCCCTTTTTGAGTATGGTTTTTGATCCCTTTTAAGGACAGACCTCCGAACATGATATACCCTTCTCAGTGCCGACAACTTACTTAAGTGGGAAGAACGAAATATATAATTTCTTTTTCGCTGACGCAATTTCAAGATTCAAAAGACCCAACAATATCATTTCGAAGAGACAGCGTCGCGAGTAAAACAAATTCGTAGCCATCAAGCCGGATGGCCATGTGGAATTAAGATAACAAAGAAAATATCGTTAAGTGCTGATGTAAATTTTAAAAGTTAAAATAAAAAAAGTGATTCATTTTAATTAATATTTGTTACGATAATTTCTTTTTAAAAGTAATTTTTCATTCTTTATACGCTTTATTACACCCTCCTTTAGCAAGAGATTCTTTAAATACTTATTGTAGTGAAAATAAATACCTTTTACCTGCCTATTTTAGGTAAAAGAAATGCCTGGACTTTTGGGCTTCACACGTGACAAACCTAACACGTGCGAACAAGAGATGGTATTTTCTAATTGCTGTTTGTTGGTAGGTTGAGTTCGGATAATGTATTAGAAGACGAATATTACTTTAGTAATTCCAAAGCTGATATAGGGGCAAAAAACGGTGTATCTTTCGGCATTGATCTTATAAACGCTCGAGAAGCAATGAAACTCCTTGTAATTAGAAAGTTATCTACTATCCTCCGAAAAGATGATCGACAGGCAGTCATATCGACCACATTCCCGGTTTTTCAGAAAAGCGACGAAGAGTTTTATCTCTCCCTTTGGGTTTGCTCAAAGGGCAATAAAGGACACTATTACAATTCTAAATCACCATACAATTGATAATAATGACCGTTTTCTGTTATTGATAAATGTCAGACTAATTTTGTTTCGGACACGAATTATTAAATGAAAATTAATACATAAATAAAGACTCAAATAAAAAAATAAAACGTTAATGAAAAGAAAAAAGTAAGGCAATTCTAAAAATACTCTTAATATTAAAACGTAAAAACACTTTCTTGTCCAACTTCAATCACTCTTTTTCTCAAGTTTAACACATTTAAAGTTAAAATACAAATAAAAAAGTACTCGATTTCACCTAGATTTCACTTCAAGGAAGTAGAATTAAGTCTATTATTTAATGAATTGCGATTGTACGTTTGTACGAGAACAAATGAAGTTTTATTGTGACAATTATCTTAAGCCAGTAAGTCCATAATTTTAACCAGTTTTACAATTTTGCTATTGTATATTACTGTTAATGTCTCAATTAATCAGTGTTGTTGTGGTTGTTCTTGAAGAGTAGTTATTACAATACTTTCTAGGAGATAAAGACTTGTAGAACTAACATTGAGATATTTTCTGCCAGATATACTGATAGAAGAATTAATAGAAACGCAGCAGGGCTATTGATTTTGAATGTGTGATTGATGTCTCATTTTGCCGAACGATCCAGTCTAGTCATCCTCAACTTAACTCTGACGCTTTTGTTTCATGGAATGCCATATCCATTATTTTTCGGAAGGGAGGATCGGACTAATGTAGAGTAATGAAAAGCATTAATTTGCATTGTGGGCAATATTATTTCATAATTTCCTTCTGACAACAATTAACTATTTTCGACTTGCAATTATACGAAATTCAGAATTAGGAAACACAATTTTTGAAAAGTAAGTAGCGATCTAATAAATAAATATTTTTTATTAATTATCACAACTGTTAGTGATTTCCACTATTTATTGAATATGTTTAATTAACATGTTAGATGGGTTTTAAGATGTGAAACATCCAGTACCGTTGTGTTCATTAACCCCTTAAGTCCTGAAAATTCGTCAATATTATTATACCAAAAGTTCAGTAATAGGTTGTGGAGTTGAAGGTAATATAAAGTATTTACTTACGTACCGGAGGGGATATTGACTACCTAAGGTTTCGGGGAGGATATTGACTGCCTGAGCCCCGCGTGATGCCATTGGCAAGAGCAGTCGAGCCGCGCGCGCAGTCCGCATTCGCGGCGCCGCTGCGCAACCTCAACCTGTTGCTCGGGGCGGCGCGGCGCGTCGGGAGGCGTCGGGAGGCGTCGCGACGCGATGCGACGCGACGCGACGCTGCGGCCGCCGGCGTCGCCCGCGGGGGCGGAAGGCCAATGAAGGGGAACGGCATTTAAATTGGCCCCCGTCGCGGCGCCGGCGACGTCAGGTCCCCCTCGGGCGGCGGGCGGGGTGTCACGCCTGACCGGGCCACGTGTGCGGCACTCCGCCGCCCCCGTGCGGGAATCGCTCCCCCCGACTGCGCAGCTCTTTGCGCCCCCGCGTGCCACGCGCCGCTCCCTGAGCCCTCCCTCGGGCGGCCATCACCACCAACACCAACTTCCCACGTCCCAATAGGATTCGCTAAACAAGGTAATAACCCCCATCATTCTGTAAATACACTCGGCTTGTAGTATGACCATAAGTCGTATCGATCGTTTTATATCTTCCGAACATCTATCAGAGCACAGTAGAAAAGAGGATGTTTCAAAAACTGCATCACATCTCTTCACAATAACACATTGCGTTTACGTGCACTCGGTTTTGATTCACTGGAATTTGCTCGAAAAGGGTAATTTGCACCTGTCAGGCTTCAAAAAAGAGTATAATGGTGAGGGACACACCATCTCTATCCATTGGATTTTAGGTATCTTTGATCTGATTTCAAAATTTAAAAAAAATGAATGGGATGCGCTAACATATCTTTACGATTGATCGGTGGCAGGTAGTATTTCTTCATGAATAATACACGAACGACGATAGGTCGATCGCCTTACACATTCTTCATAAAAATGAGTGGAATATTTAAGAAACTCATTTGAAGAATGTTATGCAAACTATTAAACTGTATATGCAATTTTTTACAAAATCAAACCTTCTTGGGCCAATTCCTCTCCAACTGCTCAGCTCTTTGTTGCATTACGATGTGATGTGAAAAGTCATATTATGCATCTCTGTTCTAAAGGTCAAAGGCGTTATTTAGAGTTTCGTAATTGCATTCCTGATTTAACCTACATCAGAACAGGATTTAATTCCAAGTAGATTTAACACTTTTGCGCTTGAAATACATTGTCTTCATAATTAGTAAGTCAACAGAAGAATTATTGACTGTGATTTACTTCATAGCGTATGACGTATAGTACTTGTCGTGCTTCAGTTATAAGAACTTACACATGACTCGCTTTCTAAACCCGCTCTGAACCCAGGCGATTTCAAAAGATAGACTCCATTGACTTACTTCTTGGCCACAACGGGTTCAAGTTCGTTTGACGAAGTATCATAAAGCAAACGTTAATAACAGAACATGTCATCAACACCATACGTTGCACCTACTTCGCAAGTACGTCAACACTGAACGCTGTACTTACTCTTCAATAAACAATAAAAGCTGTTCTCAATTTTGTCATTATATTGACCTTCTATGAATGTAGTTAGATACAAAGTGTGTTGTTCAGATTGTGAGACCATTATTAAAGGTCGAAAATGTTGCAAATCGTCGATCCGAAAATATTTCAAAATTAGAATATGAACAGTGGCGAGCATGGAAATTAATGAACAAAAAAGTATTAATAAAATACAACTCTAACACAAATTTAGTAAAGTTTTTGCATTTTACGCGTTAACCAGATATTAAATACTTGGAAATTAATCTTAAATTCAATTAAAGAGCACGTCACTTTCTAAGATCGAAGTTTATTACTTATATTGCAACATGTGTTAGATGGTCGTAATGAGTTGCTAATAAATTCAAACAAGAAAATTGCACGAGCTCGATGAATTGATTTCTCGATCTGTCTGGAGGTTTTCGTAAGCGAAAGATTTTTATGCAAAAAAAATTCAACGAGTCGCTCTCATGTATGTGTATTCCTGTTCAAGCATATCGTACTTCACACTGTCGTTTTGTCAACAAAGCACGTAAATTTTAAGTTTATGAAACATTCCTCAAAAGTAGATAGGGTGTTCTTTAGAATAGTTATAGCGCAGAAGATTGGTTGAGTTCACTGCCGGAGACGATCACTTCTAACTCGTTATTTAATTCCGCAGAGAGAGAATATGGTTATGCGCATTTTTCCGCGCCTTCGTACTTTATACCGCTTGGAATTATGGGCAGAATGGCGTAGTAAACTGTAATTATATTCTTATCCATTCTTATCTTCGGAAGCAGGGTTCACCCGTTTGCAGCGAGATTCATTTACATACGAACTCATATCTGCTCTCCCCAGCAGTAGGCAGGCGCTGACTCGACTGCTATGAACATACCGCACTGTGTCCACCGCACGGCAGGAATGACACATGTATGATTAGCATATGTGATGTTCATGACGCTTCTGTACTTTGCGATAACAGAGGAAAGAATTTCCATGTGTCGCGTGCAAAGTTAACAGTGTGATTGAATATTTATGTATGCTAGTATTTCAGACAAGAAAACATTAAAATTATAGTACATTTTTGATAAAATGTGAATCAACCTATATAATTCATACATTTCAGAATCGTTTAGAATATGAATGAAATTGTATATGTGTGATGAAACTTATAAATATTTTTCTTCTTGCTTGACTTTGCACTCGACAAGCATGCTCGTCAAGGGACCTATTCTTATTTGACACCCAGAAATATTCTTAGGCTTTGTTATCTTTGAGTAATCTTTGAACATCAATTGCTGCATTTTGAACAATACACACGCTCACAAAGATTTTATGTGTATTCTTGTTAGCATATTTGTCACCTAATGTTATTTTGTGAAATCGCACACGTTCTGTTTGCGAAATGTGTAAGTGCACGGTACATGTGCAAAAAATGTGGTCGGAGATATATGAGAGTATAAAGGAAAACGTTTACGGTGAAATATGAAATCAGTAAAGATATCACAAAATAATGTGTAAGTATTTCAATATTATATAATAATTCAGAATTCATTTCGTAAAATTACCCTGCTTTCAAGTTTCTCAGAAAGTACTTTCATATATAGGAGATTTAATGGTGTGTTCTGCTATAAAAATTGTAGCTTCTATAGCTCATTAAACGAATGGTTTTACATCAAGTAATGAATTTTAGAGTTGGAAGTTTTGTAGGCTTTAAGTTTTAAGCATTGTTTTTTAAATTGCAGTATCTAATAAAAAATATTATTTATCACAATATTATCGATTATTAAGAGCAACTTTCTCAAATTCATGCATAATGGCATCAACATAATCGATCTCATTATAATAACATTTTGTATAACAGCCGTTTTGTAGAAGAATAGAAAAATCGCAATTGGACAGTGCCTCGTTAAGCCCGCCGCATGTGGAAGACAGCCTTTGGAATTTGTACTTTTTGTAAACCTTTAGCCCCCCGAGTTGGGAGCTGCTGCTGCTGCTGCTGCTGTTTAGGCGGCGGGGTCTGCGGCAGGGGTGCCCTAATGAGCACGCAGCGGGGCGACGCGACGCGGGGGCGGCTGGCGGGTGTGCGGCGGCGGCTGCGGCGGGGGAGGGGGCGAGGCGGGCGGGCGGGGAAGGGGAGGGAGGGGAGGGGTGGTTTGTATGCAGCCGCACCCGCCGCTACAGATTGATCCGGAGCGCGGTCGTTAGGGCGAGATAAGGCCGTCCTTTCCGTCCGCCGCCCCGTCTCTTACGCCCGTTGCGATAAAATCTTCATTGATGGCTTGTCTTACCCGGCTTTGCGTGTCGCCGCGCGCCGGATGAAAACCTAATTAAATATTGGATTAATTCTTTCCCCCGTTCGCCACGCCCACGCAACCCTTACGTCAGCGGCTTCAGCTGCGCTTTTGGCTGCGACGCGGAGAGTTGAGGGAGAGGAGAAACTTTCTGGAGATGGTGGGACGACGAAGGAGACGCAAGACGGGAAAAGGCGACGCGAGGAGGTCGAATCTACGACGTAAGGAAAAGAGGACAGAATCAGGAAATAAAAAAAAATCTGGTTTCATGATTCTACAAACAATGAGATGCTTTTTTCCCCATATATTCAGTTATTCAAAGTGAGGGTGTTTCCATCATTGATGTAATGAACTGCCTGTGTAATGCAATTTCGTTCGAAAACCGTCCTTCTGATGAAAATGAGGCAGATGAGAATTACTTTGTTAGCCCACGAAGGACGTAGCAGCAGCGATTGTAATGGAACGTTATTCGTGGAAGACGGCGTGGAGAGGTCGTGGACTGCGACGGGTGGAGTGTTGGAGAGGGAGCATGGCGGATGGGGAAGGTTGGGGCGGAAGCGATAGGCTCGCGAGCGCCGACCAAGACGAAGGCGACGGGGGCGAACGAGGCGCGAGAGAGTTGGAATTGATTGTTTAACTTCGCCGCCGCCGCCGCCGCCGCCGCGCCTGCCGGCGAAAAGTTGGAGCGCCCGCCCCCGCCCGCCCGCGCCGCCCGCCCGGAGGCGCCCGGCGAGCGGAGGTAACGCGCTAAATATGAGCGCCGCGCACTTTTATTCTTCTGTTTGCTCTCTCTCGGCAGCCGGGCTGGCAGGCAGAAACAGTCGACGGCCGTAAATTCGGCGTACGACGGCCGCGCGCGCGCTCCCGCGCTCTTTGCTCTTGTCCGCGCCGCCGACCAGCCTCTGCTGCATTATCACTTCTCCCGCTGCCAGCCCTGCCGCAAACATGTCCCTGTCGCCAATACATTACAGTTGCCTCTGCTGTCTTCAAAACCTTCATTTTCCCAGCGTTTTTTACCGCTTTCTTTTACGCCGTTAATGCTTAGCCGCCATCATTCTCTTTTCTTCTATTAGCTGCATTTTTGAAATCCCTTTACCCATCACGGTCTGCCGCTACTTCACAGCGCGCTACATTCATTCTCGACATAGATGTTTCCTCTACGTCGTCTGTTAAACTACTTACATTTCTCATCCGATGCCACCTTCTACGACCTTTCTCCATTTGTTATTCTGATTTCGCCTCTGCATTCGCAGCGTCTTCCTCGGCCTCCTTCTCCACCACTAAATCCTCCGGTTCACCACCGCTACCTCTGGCTCCCTCGCGTGCTTTCCAGCGGAGCCGGCAACACATGCTTTCCGGCTGTCGACTGGGGTGAGTAACTGCCGGGCACTCCGCTTCGAGAAATCGGTTGCGCATTGAAATCGAATTATTTCGATAAAGAGGTAACGCGGAGGGTCTGCAAAAAAAGTTGCTCCAATATGTTATATAATACGTCTATGTTGCAGCACTAGTTTTAGTGGATTAAAAATTTATTTTTAATAAAATTCTTAGGAGTTTGTTTGACCGTTTTTAAAATACAATTCATCTCTCACTTTACTTTTTTGTAAATGAATTTAATTTCATTAGAAGACTACGAATATGTTTTTTACTTTACAATGTTCTAACTGTAAAATATTGGTTTCAAGAGCTAATCTAAAACAACTATATAATTTTTAAATTTTATTTAGGTACTTATTTTGCGTAATTTGAAAGTTTATAATTGTTTGTAAAATTGTTCATCACTTTACAGCTAAGAAATATTGTCACAATAGACATTCAGAAGCAAATAATCTGTCGTGTCAGAAATTTTTTTCAGTGAATTGTTAAGGTCACATGTGGTTTATTTGCAAAGTTTTAGTTGCCAATACAAACTGGAAGTTGAACAAACAATAAATAAAATCAGCAATTTTCATGTAATGTTGTCACTAAAAACTTCTGTTTGAACAGTTCTACTATATCGTCAGGTGGGGTGACCGCAGTTTGGACCAACCGGCGAACCGTGAGCTGGTGTGTCACTTGAATTTCTAAATTTTTAGAGTAACTAGCAGTTTGTTTTGGAATGTAACACTTTGCAAATTTATCATATGTGATCTTAACTATTGCTGATAAAAATTAAGATAGCTTTCAACATGACACACCGCACTATACCCATGTCAGATGATTTATCATAACGAACTAATATTACTCTTCGAAATAAAATCATGTTTTAGCTAATTGTATAAATACATTAAATGAGGGACATCTGTTCAGACCCCTTGGGACCCCTGAATTAAATATATATTTAAAAAAGACGTGAATTGGCTGTGTTAAACTGAGAAGGGTGGAAAATACTCTTGGATTATCTGTCGATAATGATAAAGGCTTCCAGCAAGATTTTAATTAAAAACCCACTGCCAATGGATTAGGGCAATAAAATGAAGAATCCCTTAAATCTCAGCAACTTTATGAAGAGTCAATCGTCAATATTGAAAATGATGTTCGTGACGTCCATAGGTAGCCAGTCTTTTGTGACTCTGAAAACTTCAGGAAGGAAAACGATCAGCTTAATTAGATTCCTGGACTTTAATTAGGTAATTTCCGAAACGAGGAGCAGCTACTTGAGCATCGCGTTGCTCTCTTCGGCTCGCGGAAGTGCATCTTGAGTGCTTGGAAGAGAGGAAGCAATCAGAGAGCGGACCGCGAGCCGCATGAAATCCTGCGGGGTAATCGCAGGTGGAACGCCGCTCATCCCGGAAAGAGACTACGGCTTCACGATCAGAATTACACATTACGAAATAGTCCATAGTTGGAATTGTAATGAAGACGTAATACATTATCGTGACGATGTTTCAACGTTTTCCAACTCGAAGGCGTCTTGGGGTTTTTATTTGAGAGGTGTGAGTTTCTTTTCCTTTCGATACTCTGGAAAAAAGAAGTTTAACTAATGGTAACTGACACACATAAGTAACTTTAATTTTTTTTAAATTTAGTACACTAGTTTTGCATGATCAAAATTATTAAATGTTTTGTTACATTATTTATTCTGATTTGCAGATAAATATCTTATACTACAATATAATAATAATAATAATAATAATAATAATAACAATAATAATAATTCACCCTTAATAAACGAGAAAATTCCATTAGTCATCACTTCAATTTCAATGCACATTTATAATTTTTGTTCTCAAGCATCCAATATTCGAAGTCTGTAGTGTATTTGTCGCTACGAGAATTTTCTGGTTCATGTTATAATATTATAATCATATTATTATTACTTTTGCTTTCATTATAACTTAGAACTCAAATACTGAAACGTAATATTTACAAAAAAGTTGGGTTATCTGTAGATAAGAGCTCCAGTCTGAGGTGTGTTTTCTCTACCGTCCACTCTTCCTCCTCCGCTTTCCACCCCCGTCTAGCTAGCCTACCGTCGGCACATCGCCTGCCGCCGCCCCGCCGCCCCGCCGCCCGCCGCCCGCCCCCCGCCGCCCCCGCCGCCCCCGCCCCGCCCCCGCCGCCCCGCCGCCCCGCCGCCCCCGCCGCCCTCCCCGCCCCCGCTGGCCGCCCCCGCCGCCCCCGCCGCCCCGCCGCCCCGCCGCCCCCGCCGACCCCGCCGCCCCGCGCCCCCCGCCGCCCCCCGCCCCCCCGCCCGCCCCCGCCGCCCCGCCGCCCCCGCTGCCCCCGCCGCCCCCCGCTGCCCCGCCGCCCCCGCCTCGAGGACGCGTAATCCCCCGCTCTGTGTTTTAATTGGCGCCTAACGAAGCGCCGTCTCGTTATCTCGGCTCGGCCTCCCAGCGCCCGCCGCCCCCGCTCCGCTCCTCTCCGCCCCTCACACCCCGCTCCTCCGCCTTCGCTTCGCCCTCACTTCGCGCGACTCCCCGACGCCGGCCGCCGGCCACCGTCCGGCTGCCCCGCCCACCTTCCTCGCGGACGCCCTCCGCGCCCCCGCCACCCCCCGCTCCCGCCCCACCCTTTCCAGGTCCCCCTCTCTCACTTCTCGTCTTCACTCATCTCTCACTTGCGCGGACTCCCTCCGTCACCGGCCGCTGCCCACCGTTCGGCAGCCTCATTGCACCCTCCTCGCGGATGGCGTCCTCGCCGCGCCGTCCCCGCTTCGCCCACCCTTCTCCGCTCTCCCTCTCTCACTCCTCGTCTTCACTCCTCTCTCACTTGCGTGGACTCCCCGACGCCGGACGCTGCCCACCGTCCGGCAGTCCCCGCTCACCTTCCGCGCGGACACCCCCCTCGCTTCGTCCCCACTCGAGCTACGTCAATTAGAGATGGAGTTGGGCGGCGAGTGGGGAGGCGCTGGAGGAAGCGTCTTGGTGAAGCGCCGCGCGATGCGAATGCCCTAGGCTGATCTAAGGAAACGATTTTCCGTAACGATATTCGATATTCCTTGGGATCAATTAGGCGTTCGTATACGTCAACTGTATACTAGTGTAGTTTCCTGCTGGACTTCATGCACCACAGCAGGAATTACAACATACGGGGTTGCTAAAAATAGGTACACAAACAATGAACGCTACACCGAACCAGAGAGATTTCCCGTAGAGGGAAGTAACCTGGCCTCACAGTGTTGCGAGGTGCGCCAACAACGCAATCACAGAACAGCAGGTTTGCGCGTGGGGGCAGATGACGTGAGGACGTCACGTGTTTCGGCCCTTTATAAGAAAAACCCGCGAAGCCACATGCGGGTAATGCATTCAAGTTTCGATGCAGAAGTACTGCAAAATCTTTCCTAGCAGGATGGCGCGAATGTGCTGTGCTGATGAGTGCGAGCACGTCTGAGTGGCTCTCGATTCACTGTAGGGCAGAGAGAGCCTCTGCCAGGCCAGGGCAGGGCAGATGCCGAGTTGCTATATGCTGGCGCCGCCGCCAGGCACGTGTGGACAGGGCTGAAGGGAGTTAGCTCTAACAAACATCTCAACAGTGAAAACTTGGTATATTGTAAATAGTTATGAAAATATACTTTAATAACTCACACGTAATAGTTTTTGTGGTATATATTCCTACCCACGACGTCACACCAGCATCTAAACTAGATAGAGTTCTGCTGATAAATTACGAATAAGAATATATATATATATATATATATATATATATATATATATATATATATATATATATATATATACACACAAATGTATGACTTTCATGGAGAAACCAATAGAACTGTGACTAGGGATTAGAGTTTTACAGCACTTCATAGATTTTATTTTAAAGTAGAGTAGCTTCAACTAGTAAAAACTGTTGCGGGATTGTCTAGAATGGATATCCATTTATTCTTAACCCAAAAAGAAGCATTGTATTAATGTTTAGTTGAACTTGCATCCTTTATGTATTTGGTAATAATGCATCAAGTTTGTTTTTCGCACTCATTTAATGGGTTAAAACCCATATTGCTATTCGGCACAAAAGAACAAACTTTGAAAACATAAACTCAAAATGCTAACTAAAAAATACCAAATGTGTTTCACAACTAAAAAATTTGTTTTCTGACAGCAATATTGCCTAAATATTTATATTGTCAATATATTACTCTAGTTCCACATCATGAAATGTATACTTCCAATAATATTCAAATTAAATAATTTTCTGTATCCGGTTTCTCTGGGAGAGATATCCGTTACCATTTCTATCCGGATATTACATCCAACCGCGGCCCCCTGAAGCCGTGCCATGAGGCAGTTGCGGTCGTCACGCGCTGAGGCACAGCGCGGCCCGCGACCTGGCGGAAGGGACGCGCAACTTGTTTCGCACAAGTCGCCGCCAACTTCGGGGGACCTCGCCCCCCCCCCTCCGGCCACCGCCCCCGCGCCCAAAAGGCGCCGTCGAGCGCGCGTTGTGCTCGTCAGTGCAGGGGGCGGCGGGCGACCGCCTCGGGCCAAAGACGCGAGCTGTGATTCGCAGCCGCTGCTTGATGGCAGTTAGTTCTCCATTGGGAGCCTTTCATTCTCCGCCGAAACAGAAGTTACTTCAGCAACGGTATTTCAGAAGTCTCGTTTTACACAGACCTCGATTTATATGCAGTAGAACTAGCGAAATATGCACTTATATATGTACATATAGTTGGCAATATATGCAATGGAATAAGGAAAATATTTGCCTTTTTTCTTGCCACATCGGCTGACAATGGTGCCAAAAAACATCACAGATTACATAGTACTCATGACGGCTGACATTACAATATATAAACGAAGAAATCGTATTGGCTACTCAGGAATTCGGTGGTGAACATTTGTTGCACCTCGTAAATATTGTTTGAAGTAAATACCATTAAAATGATATTAAAATCGATGAAATCGGTGAAAAGTGCAGTAAAAATGACGTAAAAAAGTAAAAATGACTTATTAGTCGAAGTGGGCCAAAAATGCAAAAAAATGACATAAAAATGGGCCTTTTCGTTTCGCCTTAATATAAAATGAATTTCTCTACTAAATGGCATTGTTCTAAAGTGAAAAGAACAAAATGACATTTCATTAAAATCCGCCTAAATGTAATAACAACGTTTTTTTTTGTGGGGTTATAGTGTCTTCGGGACCAACCTAATGTGATTGGATAATCCAGAATCCAAAATCAATTCCCGAAGTACCACTTTTAATTATTTTTGTGTATCTTGTCGATGTTTGTTCAGTTTTCTTGAGATCTTGAAGGCGCTTACCAGCAAGGACTATTACTTAATTCAAAAGTACGTTTTCTGAAGAACATTCTCACTGTTTTCAAACTCAATTCTTTGGATACCTTAGTGGTACATTTTATTCTCCTCAGCCAACCTTTGCTATTTTTTACAAATATATTTTTCACCTCTTTATTCACTTCTTATTTAACATTATTTTTATGTAGTGTTTCAATACATGAATAATATTCCATTGAAATTGTTTCAACTGTCAGTGAATAGTGTATGATCTCAACAAAAGAAATTGGTTCTTCTCTCGGCTTGTCCATTTTCATCTCGCCTTTGGTTCTCCTCCTCTTGCTAGTGCCATTCCCCTTTCCATCCACGTGATCCACTGAGAGGCGACGCAGCCTCGTCCCCTTCGCATCGCGGCCTCCGCGTTACGCGCCAGACGCGCCCGCCACGTCCCCCTTCGCCGCCTGTCCGAGACGTGCGGTAACTTTGGTCGTGCGGCGGCGCCGGCCACAGCGCGGGCTTAATTAGCGGCTGAATGGGGCCGCGCCGCCCCCGCAATTACTGTTATATCGGCGGCAGGGGCGCCGCGGCGGCGTCTGACGCGACCAGCGCCGAGGCACGCCGCCGCCAGCTCGCTGATCGCGATGCTCTGACGTCGCTCCACCACCGCCCACCGCCCACCGCCCACCGTACACCGCCCACCG
>BOPP01000014.1:13238470-13251661 GCA_017312745.1 Gryllus bimaculatus | reverse complement strand
GCCGTGCCGCCGGAGCCGATAGCTATCGCCGTGGCTCGTTTCCGTTCGTGGACGTCAGATTTCCCAGGGGATTGCATTATGCGGCTCTGCGACGACCTCGTCTCGTGGTCGCCGAGCGCCCGCTACGAGAGGGTAACTCACCTCGTAAACTAATTTCTCGCTCTAATTTGGAGCAGAAATTTAGCAAGAAAGAGCGGAATGCGTGAAGTTACGGTGGATGGAAACGTTTTTCTGTACATGGTCCATGGATAGTTCGAATAGGCGACAATGATATATAAAATGGCAGTTTTACTATTTAAAATTAACATATTTTAAATAATATATGGTCAAATCTTTGAAACTCGTCGCTGTTGAAGTTTTTAAGTTAATCATTGCCGGATATATTACTATATCGTTTGTTCCTTGTTGTTCTTACTGAGCTGCAATTGATAGCACCGTCACATTCTAGTAATATTTTGATACTTCTTTAATATTTTTATTCCTTCCAGTTACCGTTCGAAAATGCTTTTGCGCATTCCTTTTTGCTTTCCTCGTTGTAGGATTTTATCTACTGTGATGCTATCCACACTCCATACTTCATGAATCACACTGCTTCATTTGCATATTTTAATATTAGTTTCTTGTCGACGAAATAAGATGCAGCTTCGTAGTAAAATGACTGGCCTCTGTTGCTTTCTTATAATTGATAATTCTCATTTCATAGCAATGTTTCTGGGAGTGTCGTTTGGGCTGAGAACGTTTGTGTTCGATAGTCGCTCAATTCTACAAAAAACATTGCATATAATATAATGAAATATCGTTGCATGTTCGAAATAATTTTAGAAAAGTGATTAAGATTACATTTATTGATTTATTATGAAATGTGTAAATGCTCGACTTACGAAAATATCTCTATTCCCTTTCAAGTAACTCAAGAAGTCTCACATGAAACGGGCACATAATTGAGATTTTGTTTGCGTGGACGACAAATGAAAAACCACTATAAATAACGTATTTATTGTTAGTCATCAAATCCTTTCCAGGCAGTGGACACATATTGACGGGGAGGGTATTTTATTCAAACGTAAAAGAATAATATTACAAGTCAGATGTATTATTAGTGGTAATCAGACCACAATGAATAACGTTCAAAAAATTAACACGTATTACACCACACACCAAACTACGGTATCCACTGCCTGGAAATGGTTTAATGACTTTCTATGGTGTATAATGTAATACGTTTTAAATACAATTTTAGAACCGTATTCATTGTGGAGTGGTTACCTCTAATAATACAACTGAATTATGAATTACTACAAGATCTCAGCTGAAACCGCGAAGAAAATATTACAAGTGCTGAAGGTATACATATGTTTACAATATTGGCATTAATAATTGACTTGATAAGGTAAATGTAATGACATGAAATTTGCTAATTAATACTAAATAATTGAAAACTGCCCAGGAAAGCTACTGAGGATCTGGGAATCGTACCGTTACGGAGAGCCTCTTCGTATGTTGCCTTCGCTTTCATGACAGCCGCCAGCTACCTTTTGCGGAGTCCCTGTTCGCTACCTCTCGTCCGCAGGCCCAAGCCCAGGCCCTCTCGTCTGCCGTCCGTCGCCGGCGCGCCCCTGCGCTGCGCTTGATTAAGTCTGCCCCCGCCCCCCCTCCCACCGAGAAGAAAATCAAAACTCTGCCAGTGCACGGCGATGGCGCCCGACGAAGACGGAGCCTCCCCCGGGAACCCACGGATGGCCCGATGCCGAACCGAAGCGCGGCCAATGCCCTCCTGCATCCCCTGCCACCATGCCTCTCTTTCCTTGCTCTCCGTCACATCTCGGCCGTCTTGTGTCCCTGCCACCCTGTCTTCTACCAGGTCCTCTCTCCCGCCGCCTCTTTCACGTGTCATCTCTGTTACTTTGAACCGTCCGATCACCATCTCCTTATCCTGTTCCACCACCCCTACCGTAGTCCCTGTTCTCTACGCACCTTCCCTTCTGCCTTCTTCCTCGCCACTCGAATCCCTGCTATCATGCTCGTGGAGTCGATTGTACTAAACCATAATCTTCACCAAACTTGCTTCTTATATATCTTTCTGAAGCTTATTTCAACATTACATTCGTTATCCCCTACATGTCATTCTTATTTCCATTCGACTTGTTGTTGCTGCTGTACTGATTACTCGTTTTCGCCTCCCTTGCCCATTGCTTCGTCGGAGGTGAAGTGAACAGCGAAGTCCGACACTCCGCAGCCCTTCCGCCACCGACCTTCACACCCTTTGCCCTGGGAATGGAAAAAGTAGCGGCGCCAAGTCAGAAGGTCGTGTTTCCCTATTTCTCGGGTTTCGCTACTTCAACGTTTCGTTTCTTCGCGCGAAGTAAGGGCGAGTTTCGGGCGTGGGATGGGAAGAAAGATGGCGTTACCTGAAAGGGTGTCTTCAGAGACATATCCAATGGGAGAGACATGAATTACTTCACGCACGGCATATAATTTACATAAAAATTAAATGTGCTAAAATGATTACAAAACCCATTTTGAGATATAATACAAAACCATTAGTGATGCTACAACTGCACGTATGTACTCGTACTAGTTGTAATAGAACTTGAAAGCGCAATAATGTTTCCGATCAGCAGAAATATGCTTCATACGCTTCATTAATGTTACCCTTACACCAACATACTCTCAGGTAAAACAGCATTCCTGACACTTTTTTAAAAAAGAAAATTGATGTTTTTCATTTGAATTTTCGAATTTTCGGAAATTTAAAATTTAAAATCTTTAATACTGTAGTAGTAAAAAAACCGCCGGTCAAATTTCAAATATTCACGAGGTTCGAAATTTTAGAGAATTATGAGAAAATCTGATCTGACCATAATTATTTTATAACGTACTTTGCTTTATTCCAGAAAATAACAAGAAGAACAAAAAAGAAAAATAATCTTTGTTTTAACAAAATAGTGATATATTGAATTAGTTCACATTTGTGTTCTTTAATTTTTTAAAAGACTTAATATATTTGTAACAAATAATGTACTTCAGCTTCCAGATCGATGACCCCTGTCTCGATCAGGTTTTTGTTCAGTTCCCTGATGTATTGAGGAAATGCTGACATGGCCCCTTTTTTGCTTCTGGACATAACTGTAGCTTCACTATGGGTACGTTTTGTTGAACTCTCCTTTTGCTTCTAATGGTAGGAGCAGAGGTATGGGCGAGTTACTATTTTGTTATCAATGCAGAAAAAATCACACTTGCAATTCGTTAACCAATGCAAATAAGTTTTCTATAACCTTGGAACGAATTTTTTTTTCACATATTGCTACACGCGATTTTTTAAAATTTATTTTTATTTAATTATTTTAAACGTTTACTCATCTTACAACTATCTATAGTTAAAATGACGGGAAGGGATTCTGAAACTCACGAAAACGTCCGCAGATCATCTCCCCCGTACGTCGCATATAGTTTCTACTGTTGTTTTTCCTACTAAGTAAATCTAATCTAATCTCATCTCCCTCATGCGGGCGCATTTTGAAACGCTTGCCCTACACAAAGAAAACCTCTGCAAGAAAGAAACTTGAAGACCGCGAGGGCGCTGTATCAATCAAGCGCCGAGGGCGGGGGGGGGGAATGGCGAATCCAGACGGGGCCAAATCACATCCGTTTGTGGGTCAGGGTCAGGTGGTGGAGCGGACGCGCGCGAGGGATGCGAAAGGAAAGTTCCTCCAGCCTTTCGGGAGGAGCCGCTGGGGCTGCGGAAGGTCGTTGAGAGATCGGAAGTTCCGAAGGCGACGCGCAAACTTGAAATTTCATGCGGTTTCGTGTTGGCCGGCGTTGGGACATTTTTGTTTTCTTTTGCAAGAAAATTTGCTCAACATATAACATTCCTTTTTTGAACGTTCTTTTTACACTGTTTTTAAAAAAAAGCTAAAATAAAGTTTTATAGAGATTTATATGCTTTGTGTCTGCAGCGAGTGGAACAGCACTCTCTATTAAACTTTGTAAAATATTTTATCTGACGTACTGAAATGCTTCTGCATTTTCCTTACCAATTTTTCAATATTGAGATTAATCCTTGTTTTGTGTTGTCATTAATCGACTGTATATTGGAATGTTGTTGTATGTTTATTAACGGGCATGTTTTACACAATAGCAGCGTTAATGGACACTCCATTACGTTTGCATAAATTTCTATTAACTATTGCCTCTCCCTCTTAAGTGTTTCTTGGACAAGAATAATATTAGGAATTTTCAGTTAAAACTGAGAATACACGAACGTGTGTTCGGATATTGAAACAAGGCAGTTCATTGAGGGTGAAGAACGTATGTAGTGTGTCAAATAAATTTATAATACAGATTAGACGCTAACGGTCGCTATTAATCTCAATCAAGCGCTTAATTATGTGTACCGTGGAAGTCAATGAATCACATGTATCGATGTTCGCTTGAAAACTTTGTAAATTTATGTTTATTTAATATTCGATCAGATAACGCAATTTTGTATCGTAAAACCTGTAGTAAAAACTGAGAAATATACCAGATTTAATCAAGCTTTAGAAAGAAGATGCTTTGATAGGATTAAACAGAATGGAAGGGTTTGAAAACGAATGCAAAATGATGTGTTAGAATATTTTCACTACTGTTAAAGGTTTCAGAAAAATCATGCCGAATCATATTACCTGTTAATCTTGTAAGATCAGATTATTCGATTAAGAGTCTTTAATCGCACATAAATACGCACTTGTCAGTTATTATTCGGATTAAATTCAGAATAAAATTCAGTGTTAGATTCTCTTTAATAAATTAACGAATAGAAAACTAAACAGTAGAGCAGTGATGAGACCTAGATTGACATATTTTAATCGTGTAAGGGCTGATCACTGGTCTGCAAATTTTAACCTTTTGGCTTTTTAGTTTAGTAGGTAAACATCTTTAACGTGACCATGGTGAATATAAATTTGAAATCCATTTTGCTCCATCACGTGTCAGGTGTATACAATACAAGAACAATAAAATTATAGCTTCACTTTCGCCTCAAATATATTAATTTTTTAAAATATAATTAATCGACGAAAATATTTAATAGAAACAATGTTTGAGCTCTGTGATAATGTATTCTCATTTATTTGAACATTACAATTTTCAATTCATTTTTTCAAAAGAACGCTTTTAAGAATTCCTTGTGTGAAAAGTGTTTCTTTATCTCTTCTCAGTGACCAGCAATAGTTTGCTAACATACTCACCATCCACCTTCCCTGATAATTTTCCATCTCCGAGATGTCTTGATGAAATCTTTCACCCTGCTCCTCACTGATATTTTGATTTGAATATTTAGTTTTGTTATCTTCTTTCGTGATTTTTTCCGATATTTTCATAGTTATTAAAATTGGTCCAGTGGTCTTGAGTTATTAAATGGTGTTACTAAACCGACTTTGCTTATATATAATATCATCATTATTATTATTATTATTATTATTATTATTATTATTATTATTATTGGCGTGGCCATTACTGACCACGCTACATGATTAACGTGTGTAACGTCTTCCAGGATCAGCTTCATATATATATATATATATATATATATATATATATATATATATCATTATACGGGTGCGTGGCCAATCACGCTATTCAAAACCGTGTTAGAATCGAGGATGTACCTGAAATGCTCCAAACTCGCATTACGTAATTTATGGAGGACGGGGTAGTCACTGTGTTTTGTCACTGTTGCCTCGTGGCCTCCATGGCGTGCCGTCGTCGCGGGACTCGTTCCCGCGTGTGCGGCGGCGCAACGTGGGGCGCCGGGGAGGGTTCTGGAGTGCCCGTCCATTACCGACGCGGATTCGCCGCTCGCCGTCAATTATTCAGGCGCCGTCTTCGCAGCGGAGCAACGGCGGGCCAGCAGCGTCGAGCGGCCACCGCCGCTGTCACTGTGGAACTCACGCGCCCAGGCTCGCGGCGATTGGCTCTGTTGCGGTTCGTAGGCTTTCAGAGATGGGATCGGATAATGAAATGCAAAAAACGTGTCTGGAAGGAATATATATATTATATGATTTCCGCGCTTCCCGCTATACTTCAGTGGACGAAGAGGGATTAATTATGCAGATCAAACTCCTCTCGCAATATACATTAAAAGCAGAGTATTGTAGTTGTAAGATGTTGATAAAATTATTATTCGTAATTAATTTTCCGCTTTCATTTAGTAATATGGTGTAACATTTAATGCAACACCCTTTCACTGTTGTATAATTAAATATTCTTATTGTTTATGTCTATACAAAATCTAGAAACAGTAATGCACTTCAATGATATATATATATATATATATATATATATATATATATATATATATATATATATATATATATATATATATATATATAAGAAAAAGTGGAAAATATTACTTTGTAAAACACAGGAAAAAGTTTATTTTGGACGATTTACTCCAAGTTATACAATAAATGAATGACCTGTGAATTGAATTGAATGCTATTCCTTATCATCTCTTCCCTGTCTGCCATTTCCTACTTCGTCTCTTCTATTTGTAATTTTCTTCCTTCGTAGAATAAGCCAACGTCAGGAGAGAGAGTAAGGGAGAGAAAGAGCTTTCAGAGTTCAGTTCTGAATCTCCTTAAATGAAATTCTGATCAATGTATTAATTTTAAATATGATGTATGGTGGTTTTGAATCTTTGCATTTGTTGCGAGCTCATGAAAGAAATATTCGAAAGATGAAAACTCCACACCTCAAAATCAAGTATCAGTTGATAAGCTATCATCACCTGACGGAAATTTTATGAGTATACTTAATATTGTCATAGGTCATTAGGTTTTGAAAGCTAAAATTTAATTTATATGCAATATGAATCCGCAATATCACTAGAGAATGTATTTTCCGTATCGTGAATTAACCGAAATCACATTCCAAGAAAACATATTGTCACGTAATACTCACATTCACATATACTCATGTAATAAATTTTGTAAAATTGGTATCTAACTGTGAATAATTATAGAAATTCTAATCAGTACAACCTTCCGTAGAGCGCATGCTCAAAGTTTAACCACGCAATATTTGTCTCTGAGAGTTGCAATGACCCGCCCTCCCGGGAGCGCCGCTCGCAGACATCCGCCAAGGGCGAAGTGCAATACCAGCGGGTCGCGAAGGGACGCAAAATCCAATAGCTCCCGCGAACTTCTGAGTAGCGAGATCGCCGCGGGTGACGCCCCCGCAGCGGACGAGCACTCAGGCGCGGAGGCTGAGGGTCGGGAGTCTCCTCACGGCTGGCACCTGCGCTCTGGAGAACCGTCGCGGGAAACCTTCTGCGGAATACAGGGGAAATGGCCTATGGCGCGGATTCGAAGAGCGGATAAAATACATGCGGCAAACAACATAATGTGTGGCGGCGATAGTGTCGTAGGCGATAGTGTCGGCGGCGATGGTGTACTCGTAACGGTTAGCGTATCGGGCTTTTATACCCAAGTTGGCGGGTTCAAACCGGATCGAAGCCGTGGATTTCTAAGCTTTCCTTCGGAGGAGAAGTAAAGCCGGCTGTCCCATGCTAGTAGATTTACTTGCATGTAAAAAGATACTCAAGCCTAAATGACGCCTCTGAGCTAAATTCACATCGCCTGTTTCTCGCCCAAGAAATACCTCCTTTCTCTGCTAGTTGGTGAAATGAGCGTTGCGAAATTTGCGTGGTCAGACGGAAGAGCGGGCCTCATGGCCCGAGGTCGCTAAGATTTACGGAGTTTTCATGTTAGGATCTTTCGTGCTGCCTTCAGTCATTGTTTCTTAGTTAACTGCCTTCGACGCTACTACCACCTCCATAACTACCAACATCATCACCACGAAGCACAGAGAGACAGTGCCGTTTCCACGGTCTACAATACTGCTTGTTTTAATTTATGTCTCACATATCCCTCGAAACGCTCCTTTTCACCCGAATCACTCCCACCACTCACACTGTTCCCTTTACAGCTCCAATATTCCCATCATTCCCTCAACTACACCGGCCCTTTCGTCATAGCCCCCGTCGTCACCACCGCCCACACAACTTCGTCTTGACAACCGTTCTCCTGGCAGGTCCGAACATGGTGCCTCTGCAGTCACAATCTCTCTTCCGCACGGCCGCCGTCTCTTACTATCTCTGTACCAGCTGAGTTTAGCTCCAAGCCACAATTTCCGCTGGCTCTGAAGCGTCTCTTACCGGGAGGTCCTCGGACTCCAGACCCGACGGTAGTGGATTTTCGACATTAACTAAATAGTCGAATTCAGCCGCTGCCTGGAGGAGAGTTCCAGCATCCGGTTGCTCGTTTAGGTAGTTTTATGAAATTTCTTCGATCATTACCAGTGAAACCACAAACAGGCGAATGCTGGAACAGTACTCTTACCAAACAGGTCACGGACCGCGGGCGATCTATCTTTCCTTTTCCTTGTCCTATTCTCTCTCTCTTTACTTATACACTCTTACACATACGTATATGCCCACACATGACGGGAGACAGTCTGGAACTCAACGCTTGTCCCATCTGGGTCAGTGCCCCACTGGGGGGAGATTCATGAAAGGGAAAGCCCACGTGTACGTCGGCGCCGGACCTCACCATCCATCAGGAAGGGAACACCGTCACCTTCCGCGATAAAACATCCACTACGCTAGCGGGACAAATGACCGAAGCGGACGTGGTCGGAACCATCCATCAGTCTTCGTTTCTTCTCGCCTCCGCAGCTCCTTCTGTGTCGTCTCGTCTTGTGCTTCCTGGATGCCCGCCTCCGCCTGCGCCGCGCTCCAATACCGCTAATAGCGGGGGGAGGGGGGGAGGGCGCGGATTCTCCGAGGCGACATTGATGGACGAGTGCGGTCGGCGGTGACGGCGGCGCGCCCGGCGCCATCTCGTGGGCGCTTCCGAATTAATTCCTTCTCGGCGCCTGCCGCTGCCCGGGACGTCCCGACGCTGCGTAGCGCTCATATCGGGGCAAACGCTTTCTTCTTGTTGCATTTAAAGCTGACGGTGTTTTGTTTCTTTACTTTCGTTTGTTATACGAGTAATCAAAAACAACTAATCTACCCCTTTAAGTCTAAAAGGCGTAATTCAGAAAACTACAGTTTTAAGCAATCTGTATTTTCTTTTAATTGTACCTTGACATAAGAAACGTCAACTAAATAAGACTAGATCTTCTTACTTGGGAATAATGTTGTATAATGTATATTTAATATCTATATTTGTGCTTTGCAAGTGTATATTACAAATGAATTTTAAAAATGTTACAGTGGCCTCGCTCGTCCATTTTCAGGCATAAAATGTTACAGGATTAATTAATCCGGCCGCGACATCTACTAAGGTCATTAGTCTCATAAGTGAAGTGTGTGTTATATTCCGCGAGTTGGGGTGATCTTTTCCTTCTGGACATTGCGATCCGGCGCCGACATTCACGTTGAGTAGCGAGACCTGTACTATTCTCTTAAACGCCTTATACAATATCAAGATCAAAATTTCAAATAAAAGAATTCGGTGACTTTTTTTAATTTTCAAAATATTTCAGGGGTATCATATACAGTGCCCCCTATTTAATACATTGGTTTCAGATACGAGCCAGATCAATTGTGAAATATAAATTTTGGTGAAAATTCTGCGTGCGGTGTGGCTGCTAGCGTTGTTTAGAGACAGACGGAGAGACGCCGTCAATCATTCGCCGTCAATCGATTTTTAGATAGGATCCACAAAAATTGGATTCTGACTACACACCCGTTAGAGAAAGTAATTTAGACACGTACTAAACAGCGTGTTAGGAACAAATTTATCCAATTTTTCATTACCAGATCCCGAAAATAAGAGTTGTTTTGTGAATAATTCGCCGTTTTGTCCACGCCTTTATACGAGTAATATTTTCTCTTGCTGCGTAAGCAATAGTGAGGAAATAAAAGTTGGAAGCCGTTTTTGGAAAATGTTTTTATATAAATTGCATTAAATTTAAGCAGAAATTCCGCGAAAACTACTAGTTTTATTTTTTCAAAAATATATGTACATGCCAAACATAGGTCCAGGACCGGTTTATTTACTATCCTTTGATACGTAGGAGGAGAAAATTTAATGAGTTACACAGCCTGATGGTTGTTTTATCTTAATTAGTCCAAAGTCCGATATTCACCCTAGAGTAGAAAATGAATGAGTGAAGCAGATGACATTAATCGTGTATGATTAATAGAATTTTAATGGCGTTATTTATTAATACCTAATACAATTGTTTATACTTACGGCTCTTGGTTCGCATTAAATGTCCATCTAGATTACACGTAAAGTCTTAATTATAATTATTATTAGTAATAGTATTAGTATTATTTCTATTACACGTTATTGAACAGATACGGAAGTCAAATGTACGAGTAAGAGTAGAATTAACGATAAGTTAATTTTAGAATAAAAGAAAGATCGTCATGAATGGTCGTGAAATGGTTTTTAATTTTAGTGCATATTCCTAATTTGATTTCAACAAAAACGTATTTGACCACGAGATTTATTAAATTCAGTGTAAAATTCTGTTGTTTTTCTCCTAACGGTTATTGAAATTAATGAATGTCTTTTCCACGAACTATGATACAAATATATTTTTTTCTACGGGTCAATAACAAGTATTCCATGAATTCAAGAGCTCCGAATCGTCCAATATGCTCCCTTTCATATTTTAATTTTTTTTATTCTAAAAATTTGTATTCCTGCGAAATTCATCTACTGAAAGAAATCAATGTAATGTTTTGTATAGAATATTGTAAAACCACATATCATCCTTTAAAAATGTTTTCTAGTATTATTTTAAATTTCTTGGCACTGCTATTTCGATGAAGGAACCCCGGATACCCCTTAAAAATATTTTTAAGAATAGTATTTTCTACAAAAATTAATGAATTTAAAATTGGGTTAAATTACTATTCATTTATTTATATGATTAATGAATGACGTTTTATCATCATTGATAATTTTTAAGAAACTCTTCAGTGTTTTTTTTTCTTCATTCGGAAATCAATTTAGAGCAATGACTCACACTGAACATATCAGTGCGTTCGGTTCCTGCGCAGAACTTGCCCTGACAGCCACTGGCGACATCAGTCGTTCTCCCCCACTCAGGGACGTGGTGCACGGTCCGGCGAGCGAAGGGGTTGACGGGAGGCGCGGCAGCGAGGGTGCCGGCGCGGACAGCCGTGAAGAGTGGGGACGCGACGGAACGGAACAGCAACCACGCTTCCAGGCACCCACGCGGTCAACCCGCTTCCAGGCAGCCATCACACCACCAAGCCACGCACACCCTAAATTTGCGATCACCGCCCGCCTGCACTCGTCCGCCCTCTCCTGTCCACTCTCGTCTGTCTGTCCTCGCCCGGCCACCCTCGCCTGTCCGCCCTACCCTGCTCATCCTCACCCGTCCACAATCGCCTGTCCGCCCTGCCTTGCCCATCTTCACCCGTCCACAATTGCCTGTCCGCCCTGCCCTGCCCATCCTCACACGTCCACCGCCCCTGCCCGTCGGCATTTTCTCGTCCGTACGCCCTCGTCCGCATGCCCTCGTCGGCCCGTCCTCGTCCGCCCGTCCTCGTCCGCCCGTCCTCGTCCGCCCGTCCTCGTCCACTCGTCTCCATCCGTCCGCCTTCGACGTCCGCCGTGCCCTCTGCCTCGACCTCCCGCATTCTTCGTTCTACCCGCACGTCTTCGCTCACATTAGCCCACCCGTCTTCGCCCGCCCTAACCCGTTCTTTGCCCAAATACCCGCCTACCGGATTGCCCACCTCCTGTGTTTGTCCACCCCCGCCGAGCCGCGCTCTCGCCCTCCCCGCCGATTCTTCCACGCCCCTTTGGTTCCCCTGCTTCTGCCCGCCCACCGATCACCCGACCACATACCCCCCCCCTTACATACCATTGCGCCCTCGCCGGCCGTGCCTACTCGCCCGTCAACGCCTCGTCCCGTCCATCCCCGCCCCCGGCACCTACCGCCTCCGCCCAGTCCTTTGTTCTCATCGCCGACGCCCCGTTTCCCCAGCTCGCGCAAGGACTCGGCCTATTCGGGATACCCGCGTTCTCAGCGCGAGCGGCCCTTATATTCTCTTTACCGCTGAGCAGGATTTAAACGCGCGATTATTCTCTGACGTACAGCTCCCCGGGTCCATCTCCTCGCTTGAAATGGGTTTTAATCGATTTACGAGCTAAATATTCCCTTGGAGCGGATTATTCAAATCCGTTCCTGAGCTGTCTGTGGCAGCAGGAGATATTTTCCATCTGATAAATCGATAATTCTTTGTTTCATTCACCCTACGCTTGCAACTTGAGTGGATTTAGTCGTAATAAGTTGTAATGTAAACGCCTAAACGAGTAGGCCTACAATGTATATTTTTTTGCGAAATATTAATCTGGTAAGAATATTACTAGACATTGATGGTTATCCGCTTGCTATTTGTAAAGGCCTTTCTGTGAAGTCTTTCTCTGGCTTAAAATTAGAAAATACGAATCGTTTTCCGAAGTCGTCTTTATTTTTTTCTGAATACAACTACCATTCTCCATTTTCAACTAATGCTGAGAGTAATCATTATGGGTTCATGGGGGTTTATATTACGCATGGGAAGAATATCTCTTAGCTACAATATTTTGCTGACGTGGAAGGAGCTTTAAACGCGCTAATCATTGGCAATATTTAATTAATACCATTAAACAGTGAAACTACCAGAACATTTTTAGGGAGACCAAAGGTGCACCAGCTGACCTGAGCGTTTGTATTAAGACATTTTAATTTAGGTGGAATTGAAAGTTTATTTTTGTTGATTTGTTCTTAGTGAAAACGTATTAAATTGTAATTTACATGACTTTCGTTACTACAGGAAATTAGTAGGAAATATTTACTGTGAATATGTGTCTTCAGCTTGTGTGTTCAATGTTCCCGATGCGTGTGTGTGTGTGTTTTATTGCATCACCGCTTTAATTAATGGAGAATCCAATGTTACACTAGTACTGAGAAGTGACTCCCCACCTGACCTGCTTCATTTTCCAGCTCAAATCTGACGAGTTTCCAGTCGACAGCCTCTTCGCTCGTTGAACGTAGAATAGCGATCACGCGGGCGACTGCACGAGTGCCGTTGATGGCGAGTAGACGGGCGCGGCGGCGAGTGCGACGCGAAGCGGAAGAGCAGCGCGCGTGGGTTGGCTGCGCGCGTGGGCGCGA